>CM042145.1:123092343-123094843 GCA_023376005.1 Doryteuthis pealeii
GAGCACTTTACAGTGCAGATCCCTTCTGTTAAGCAGAGGCTGATCCTTAGTGAACAAACCTTTGGTTGTTCCTCGGTGTCCCTTTGTGTTGGGTAGAATACTTTGTTTGTTCCTCGGTGTCCCTTTGTGTTGGGTAGAATCCTTTGGTTGTTCCCCGTGTCCCTTTGTGTTGGGTAGAATACTTTGTTCCTCAGTGTTCCTTTGTGTTGGGTAGAATACTTTGGTTGTTCCTTGGTGTCCGTTAGTGTTGGGTAGCTTTGTTAGTGTCCCTTTGTGTTGGTAGAACTTTGTGTTTTAAATATTTGGGTGTCCCTTTTGTGGGTAGAATACTTTGGTTTTCCTTGGTGTCCCTTAGTGTTGGGTAGATCCTTTGGTTATTCCTCGTGTCCCTTTGTGTTGGTAGAATCCTTTGGTTGTTCCTCTGTGTCCCTTTGTGTTGGTAGATACTTTGGTTGTTCCTTGGTTCCCTTTGTGTTGGGTAGAATACTTTGTTGTTCCTTGGTGTCCCTTAGTGTTGGGTAGAATCCTTTGGTTATTCCTCCGTGTCCCTTTGTGTTGGGTAGAATACTTTGGTTGTTCCTCGGTGTCCTTTGTGTTGGGTAGAATACTTTGTTTGTTCCTTGGTGTCCCTTTGTGTTGGGTAGAATACTTTGTTTGTTCCTCGGTGTCCCTTTGTGTTGGGTAGAATCCTTTGGTTGTTCCTCGTGTCCCTTTGTGTGGGTAGAATACTTTGGTTGTTCCTTGGTGTCCTTTGTGTTGGTAGAATCCTTGTTTTTCCTCGGTGTCCCTTTGTGTGGGTAGAATTCCTCGTGTCCCTTTATGTTGGTAGAATACTTTGTTCCTCAGTGTTCCTTTGTGTTAGGTAGAATACTTTGGTTGTTCCTTGGTGTCCCTTAGTGTTGGGTAGAATCCTTTGGTTATTCCTCGGTGTCCCTTTGTGTTGGGTAGAATACTTTGGTTGTCCTCGTGTCCCTTTGGTGGGTAGATACTTTGTTGTTGGTGTCCTTTGGGTAGAATACTTTGGTGTTCCTGGTGTCCCTTAGTGTTGGGTAGATCCTTTGGTTTTCCTCGGTGTCCCTTTGTGTTGGGTAGAATCCTTTGGTTGTTCCTCGGTGTCCCTTTGTGTTGGGTAGAATACTTTGTTATTCCTTGGTGTCCCTTTGTGTTGGGTAGAATACTTTGGTTGTTCCTTGGTGTCCCTTAGTGTTGGGTAGAATCCTTTGGTTATTCCTCGGTGTCCCTTTGTGTTTGGGTAGAATACTTTGGTTGAGCAGAGTCCTTGGTTGCAGATCCGTTTGTCCGTGGCGAATTTGTGAAAATGAAGGGCTTTCAAATCGGCGATTAAATAGGTAACTAACCACCTATGCGAGCTGTTGATTGGATGGCTTTAATCTCCGCGCCTATACAGAGTCAATAATTTAAAGTGCTGGACTTCAGCACATCTTATATGACTAAATTATATGCATTTTACGTGGTGTAATGGTTAGCAAGCAAGATTCACTAACCATTGTTAGTGAGTTCTATTCTCGCTGGATGCCCCATACTTCTGGCCTTGTGCCACATCTAAGCTAAGCTTAGTAAATAACTATATGACAAAATGATGAGCACCTCACGTGGTGTAATGGTTAGCAAGCTAGATTTGCAAACTATTGTTAGTGACTTCTATTCTTAATAGGCGCCCGATACTTCTGGCCTTGTGTCATATCTAAGCTAAGCTTAGTAAATAACTATATTACAAAAATATTCCAAAAATAATGATCTTAGCATCTGAATGATAGACATGAAGTTACTTAAGTCAGCGTGGAATATATGCTCAAGTATAAGTATGAACTGTGAAGTCTTAGCAAGAGGACTATCACTCGAAATAATAAGGAAAAGAAAGGTTAAGCAACGATGAGCCTATGTAGTTCGATGATGCCAAGCTTATTAAACAACACGAACCGTGCTGGCTACTATAAACTACAGTAATTTTCAATTAGTCACTTTAGGCGTGGTTTTCTCTTAAAAGGTGAATGAGAAATTGAGATTTTTTAAGAGATAAAGAAGCAGGTTTGTTCCAGTACATAACAAATTGTTCTGCAATTCGCAAAAATAAAATAAAAATAACTCGAACAAAAAGATTGAAGAGATAAAAGAGCAAATAAGTCTTTCTATAACAAACTGACCGTTGTTTTGAGTAATAGAAAGAATTCAATTTCTATTACATAAAGTTCATTGAAACGCTTTCTTAAATTCCAGTCAATGACGTTTGACGTGTCTGTTTAAAAATCAGAATAGAAACATTGACAAAAATAATTTTATGTCCTAATTTATTACATTAGGTGACAGTAAATAAACTGAAAGAGAACTGTGAATACGTTAAATAACGTAATCTTAAATTCTTGTAATGGAAATCTGAAAAAAGAATCACAAGAATATTAAAGGAGAAAATTGCAACATGTTTATTGAATATTTTTTTCGTTCTTAAAGACCAGTTACCATACCAAGCTCAAAAAGCGCA
>CM042145.1:123099843-123119843 GCA_023376005.1 Doryteuthis pealeii
GTTTAAGAGACTGTTGTCCTGCTGAAAGTCGTTGCAGTTCCGAATTACGATGAGGTGGTACATGGTATTTTTCACGTTGATTTTCTCTTAATTTTCTTCACAGTATGTGAGTACATGTCGATACACAGCCATTTAAATTCGTAATCGGAAACTATCTCGCTATTTTGAATATCTCATAAACCGACAGCCCGGGTTTAATGCAAATTCGTGAACAACCAAAGAGAGCTCAATACGCATGCGTTCACAGACACGTTCCCATTGGGTGAGCAGTCGACAGTAAGACGCCATAGAGTGACTTTGAGTACGGTGCAATCGTCAAATTCAAAGAGAATATTCATGAAACTTTGTCGAAGATTTGACATTAGTCGGTAAAAATAATTTAAATGACCACCAAGGATTTTGGAGATGATTCAATAGACAAATGCCCAATAAGTATTTAATACTGGCGTTTTAGATTTAATAGGTATACATCTGTATGTAATTCACGTCCTATGACGTCATCTACAAGCAGAAAATCAAACGATGCAGAAGGGGTAGTGTGAGCTATAATAAATTAAGTAATATGGGGAATGACAGTGCAATAATTTAATGAGGACTTGAGGAATCTACGGAATGTCTGTATATTCTCGAGTGATTTTGTGTATTTCTACTGCCTATAGCAAGGGAGTCCCCGTGGCGTCGTTGTTAACGTGCTGGACTGCGACAGGGTTGTAATTGATGATATTCAGAAAGTTTGTATCGAACCGACATTTAGTCTTCATACTGTTGTATTAATATTGTAATTTTGACGGTGTAAATGAAAAAAAATGTTCCTATGAATCGAGATCGAAAAAGGGGTGCCTAAAGATCATATGGTCCTAAATAATTGCCTTCTTCTAATTCAAAATATCTATTTAATATTTGATAAGAGAATCAGTTGTTAAAACAGTTCTTGCCGAGTCGTTAATTGCCTTTATTCTATAAAGACGCTTATTTATCAAAATAGAAATTCTTAATACATATAAGTAAACTTATAACACACTATCACTATAATGAAATCTCACACTATGACAAAAAAATCAACTGAGGTGGTCACTACTAGAATAGGCTCAGTCCTAATTAGTGATCATCCTCCACACATTAATACAACAACCAACATTGTTTATTGTTTTGTGTGATATTGTTTATATTGTGTAATGTGTGAAAATAAACAATTGTCTTCTTCCTTTGAATAAAATATAGAGGTTAAATCTTACTTAATGGACCTAAATTCCACCATCATATGTCACCTCGCCAAAAGAAAAAATACTAATTCGTGATATGAAAGATCCTATTTTGTTGCAGTCATTGTTGTCATTACATACCAATTTCTCTTGAATCAAATATGGCTGGTGTCATCAAGTAGAGAAGATCAGTCTATTTTTTCATAAAGGGTTTGTTCTAGGTGGGTGAGTCTATTCTTTCAGAACAGGTCGGTTCTAGATCACTAATGATACTTGAATCAATTAAAAGACATTTCTATGATTTCCGTAATATTATTCAGGACACATAGCATAATGGATAAAGGCGTTAGGTTAAGACAGTTCTAAGCGACAGTTATCTCAAGGCTGAAGTTTCAATCCTGGTAAGGGGCAACAGTAACCTAGAATAATAATTAAACACAGCTTAACACCTGTACCCAAGCTGTGTTTAGCGGAATGAGAACAGGATAACCCTGTGGATTGAATAAAGGGTAGGTTCAATGTTCCGTGATGGTTCCCGATTACGACAAGAAAGTTCCCGTGTTTAGAAAGAAGGTTCCAGAGTTTAAGAAGACTCCCGAGTCTGACACGAAATACCTGAAGAAGACCGGAGAGCAGATCGGTCGAAGCTTTGTACAGATAACAATAAATATGAGGACAATAGCCCAAATAATACAAATGATACAAATTATCAAGCCTCTTCTAAAAAATTCAGAGAAATAGAAAAATGAACTTCAATTTCAAAATATCTTGAATATTGTTTAGTGCTGTAGAATATGGCAATAACTAATACCTAATGATATAGGTTTTCATTATATTGTTCCACATTATGAGAGCAATATAATGAACACGCATCTTATTAGGTATTCAAAAAGAAGGTTCCCGAGTTCGAGAAGGTTCCAGAGTCCGACAAGAAATACTTGAAGAGGGCCGGAGGGCACACCGACCGAAACGTTGTATAGAGATCAATAAAGATCAGGTAGTTAGTCCGAATGATCCAAATAATACTCATATTCATGATGTTTGCATCGAACTGATATTTAGTATACATACTGTTGAATACCTTAATTGGTATTAGGTTTTCAAAAGGAATGTTCCTGAGCTCGAGAAGGTTCCAGAGTCCGACAAGAAATACCTGAAGAAGGCCGGAGGGCACACCGGCCGAAACGTTGTACAGATTACAATAAAGACGAGGTCAAATGTCCGAATGATCCAAATAAGACTCATATTCAGGATGTTTGCATCGAACCGATATTTAGTATTCATACTGTTGAATACCATAATTGGTATTAGATTTTTGATGAAATATCTTTAAAATAATTGGGATATTAAAATTCCTATTTTGTTGAAATTCTTGCTGTGCTTACTTTCTTGAATGAAAAATGGCTGGTATCATAGAGTTGGCGAGTCTATTCTTTCTGAAAGGGTTTGCTCTATGTGAATGGGTATATTCCTTCGGAACGAGTCAAATTGACATAGAAGGAAGATAAAAGTCAAGATAACGTCAAATTTCAGAACAGGGGAATAAAACTTGATTATTACCATATAACTTTTTTTCAAATATTGATTAAAAAGATAAATATTGTGACTTCACTTAATAAAGAGTGCCATCACTTAAAAACTGTTGTTATGGAATATTCCACATACACCTTCTCTCACCCATATGGTCTGACTATATATATATATATATATATATATATATATATATATATATTGTGAGAACGGCATTATGGTGTGCTGGCTTTCAGGATTAGTAGCATGCCTCATTATTCCTTGTCTGTCTTACTGTATCTCTCGGCAATAAAACCCTCTATCTTAAATCTACGAACGCGATGACTGGTAATTCCACTCGACTACAACCTTGTCTGATTCTATCCCTTTTAAGGACACAACAAAAACATAGTGAACTCACTATATTTTTAGTGACGTCAGTATATAATTGTATTGATACCACTGTGTTTTATTTTTTTTACTGACATCACTATATATTTAGTGACATAACTATATTTTTACTGAGATCACATTTATTTAGTGAGGTCAAAATATTTATCTAAGTAACAGCAGTATATTTTAGTGACATTACTATTTTCATGAACATCAGGATATTTATTTTTTTAGTAAAGTCACTATATTTTTAGTGACATTACTTTATCTCATTTTCTATATTTCAAATTCTATAGGGAAGACACTGTAATCCTAAGTGATGTCGCAACAATATTTAGTGATGTTAACATAGGCCGCTCAGTTTTCTGCACCAACCTCCCATGTGTTGGTGTATTCATGTCCTTCTTGCAGACGTCTTTAAAGAGTAGGCGTCGTCTCCCACGTGGTCGGGTGCCTTCTACTAATTCGCCATAGATTAGATCTTTGGGGATGCAGCCTTTGTCCATTCTCCTGACATGACCAAGCCAGCGCAGGCGTCTCCCGCAGATGATGGCGAACATGCTGTTAATGTTTGCTCGTTCCAGCATGACTGATAGTGAATGCGTACGATGCACGTAGGAAACTAACAAACAATTAACAAAGAAACGCTGCCTTAAATGCTAGCTTGGTTAAATTTTACGCCATATGAACCTTTGGGTTATTTCATGCCGAAGTTGTTTTTGTTTTATGCATTCTTGTTGTGTATTCAGTTTTTTTTAAACAATTTTTTCAAGTTAATTTTTTAATATATGGCCCCATAGATAGGACCCTAAAAAGGATATGACACAAGGTCAATTTCGTAAACGGAGTTTAACAGATTGGAATTCAGAGTTTTCCTTCTCCTAGACTGGTTGCCTCACCAAGGTTAAAGAACCCTGTCTGCCCTATTATTTACCCTTAGCTAAAGGGAGAATGGATTAATACCTTTCCCAAGGAAAGCGCTATGTGAAATGCAAACAGCCCTACTATTTACCCTTAGCTGAAGGGAGAATGGATTCATACCTTTCCCAAGGAAAGCGCTATGTGAAATGCAAACAGCCGCGTCCAGTATTTGAACTAGTCTACTCGTGTCCATTTACTACGATGTTAACAATTATGCCACCACGATCCTCCTCATCAGCTTGGAATTGTAAGTAACGACAATGAAGTGGTACTCAACATTACCCAGATCTTCAGAATTAGAACCTCACTAATAGATGCAGTTTAACGTAATACAGAGGACATAAAGGCCCTCGGCCACTGCCTTATAGCACAGATATGATAAAAGTGTCGCGGTTTGTCATAAGAGCCAAAGGTTTGGGACAATCATATATATATTTACCAACCCCTCAACACGAGTTCAAATCCTGGACGTGGTAATTGTATTTCACTTAGCGCTAATACCGTCAGAAAAGGTATGAATCCTACGCTCCCTCCAGCTATGGGTAAATAGCAGGGCAGACTGGGTTCTTTAACCAGTCTAGAAGGAAAAACTCTGAATTCAAACCTCCTGAACTCCGCTTAAGAAATTGACTTTGTATCGTATCCTGTTCTTGCGGAGGAGTTGGTAAATATATATATATCTGTAGATTATTTATTTCAGCCTCTTCTTCAGTCTTATACTATATTTCCTCGGGAAATCTGTTTCAATTCTCTTCATTAATCTAAGCTATTGTGGTTATCTGGTCTGCGAGGGAGACAATCCCCTTTCCTCTTGCTCTAAACCGTGGATTTTTTTTTTGTTTTTGCTGAGGCGGGGCACCACACATTTAAACCACAAGCAGATTACTCAATTTGTTCTACTCATGCGCTGAATTGACGAGGAGCTGTATCGAACTCAGAACATTGTGATTCCTTGACGAATGCTCTAGCGACTGAGATTAAATCTAATAGGCAATAATTTCATATCATAACAGTCAAATAAAGTCTTCTTCTCCAAACAGTTCCATTCTCTCAAGGTTGCTTATTTTATTGTAAAGATGTTTAGTTTTATTCATTCTTGATAGGTACTCAATTTTCTAATAACATGTTTAAAACCTATTTTTCTATTTAACCCATAGATGAGACTCTAACAGGTACTACCACTCCAGGTCAAGGTGGAACTGTGAATAATGGTGATGAAGTTGTAATACACACTCCCCAGAGCTCAGGAATTGGAACTTCACCATCAGTTTAACATCATACCCATTACAATAAGACCCTCTGCCACCGCCTTCTAGCACATATATAATAAACAGTTTTGGAGGTTTTCATAACGGCAATAAGTAAGGCGCAAAGTGGAGTGTTGCATATCAGGGACTGATTAGTTACCGGGATTCTGTCCTTAAGCCCCGCAGGTCGCCACTCACGGCCAACGGTTGTCCCATTAGATGGATTTTACCCTTCTGTTGAGGTGAAGTGTTTCCTTCTGTCCCTGCCGACAGGGCTGTTGCGATTTCTAGACGAATGCTCTACCGACTGAGCTAAGCAGTTAAATGCAGCACTAAGTTCATATCATAAAAGTTAAATGATGCCTTCTTTTTCCAAAATACTCATTAAACTAAAATAATCTAGGACTTTATTACATACTATATTACAGTATCCAGTGATTTATCACAAGAATATTCCCAGGAAATGTTGTAAATTACAAATAATATTTGCATGTCTGTATTGTTCTGAAAACAAATAAAAAAGGAAAAAAATTACATAGGAAATATATATCAAATGATCTTAAAAGCATCCTTCCTTGTAATAAAATATATTAGATAAAAAAAAAATACTGGCACCAATTTCCATTGCATTGAAAAACAATACGCTATTAAAATTACTAACCATAACTATGCAGGCAAGCACATAATCTAATTCTTACTGCGAAAAATATAACCACCCTGTCGGCTAGGGCGTAGAATACAACGACTGCACCTCTGCAGAGGGGTAAGAACCCACCCCAATGGGACCATCTGTTAGCTTTGTGTAGCGACGCGTGAAAGTTAAGGACGGAAAACCGGTGGCTAAACAGTCTATGATACACAACACACATCTTTGGCCGTTACTTAAGCTAGATGGGCTGTCGAAGAGCCCCCCGCCTCCGATCAATCAACTGGGCACAACAAGCCCTAGCACCTATATGGTTGTTCCCTTGGAGATGCGTGGTGTAATGGTAGAGTCATAGGAAATGGATTCAAATACTGGACGAAACTGTTTGCATTTCACATAGCACTAATACCATTGGGAGAGGTATGAATCCAACTACTCTCCCTACAGCTATGGGCAAATAGTAGGGTGGATTAGGCTCTTTAATCAGTGTGGAAAAGGAACGCTCTAAATTCAAACCTGTTAAACTCCGCTTACGAAATTGACCTTGTCCAATCTAGGAAAAGGAAAACTCGAATTCTGTTAAACACCGCTTAAGAAATTGACCATGTATGACATCCTGTTCGTGTGGAGGGATTGGTAAATATATATTTACGTTTGTATGTCGTTGTTTCTTTAGGGTTTTTTTTTTGCTAACGTTTCTATCGAATACGAATGATTTCAATGATTTCACGTATTATATCCTAATTGATCAATGTCTCTTTTTTATTGTTTAATGTTCTGGATTTTATAGAAAACCCTGTGCTTTTTCTCTTATCGCCCCGTTAGAGTCCGAGTGGTACAGCCGTAAAGCAGTATTGACACGGCTACGGCTTGGAAGAATTCTTACTTTATCTTATCAGTGATATTAGATTTTCATTTCCCATGACTTTAACCATTACACCACGCGCTTCCTAATAATCTACAGATATAGATGAAAGTAACAAACAATTAACAAAGAAAATTCCCTTAAATTCTGATTTGGTAGGATTTTACGCCATGTGAACCTATGCGTTAATTTATACCGAAGACGTTTTTGTTTTATACATTCCTGTTGAGCATTCAATTTTTTAAACCCATTTTTCAAAGACCGGGTCTGAATGGAAATAGAAGTAGTGGCAATAAAGAGGTAGTTCACACTCTCCAGATCTCCAGAATTGGAATCTATCCACTAGATGCAGTTTAGAATCATACCCAGGACACACAGACCCTCAGCCACTGAGGTATGAGATTGAAGTGATCCTGGATGTCCACACACCCACCTCGCCAGACAAGCTGAGGCGTGCCAGATGGGGGTGCCAGTTTAGTCACCAACAACCCGACCGAGGAATCGTTAGTATTAGTTTACAGTATCAGGTAGGAAGAAAACCTGTCTTATCCTAACTTAAGTTGAGCCGTCATACGGCAAATGTGAGCTTTCAAACGGTGGATGAGCTCGAAGAGAACCAACAACCATGCACATCAATGGGATTACGGTACTTACTATTATCCAAAATGAGGTAGATAGGGCTACGCATCCTTTGATAACATCAAGTCAAACCTCCGCTGTCTAGTGGCTAGACCTCATTTCCGTAGCTGGAACTCAGGTTGCATTGGTTATTTCGTCTTTCTTTTGGACCACAATGACAGACTGTAGGGCAGGACCTGCAGTCTGGGTGACAGCTCATCCTCCATACCAACCCGCCTAGGCTACGTAGTTCCACTTATTTTTGGATACTACACCATTGTCTCTAGTAGACGGGTGGATGCAAATGATGACGATGAGACTAAAGTAGAGGCGGAAGGAAAACATTTAGAACTACGTAAGAGAGGTATAATAATTAGAGTGTGTTGTTAACTCTGTAACTAACATCAACTGTTCATAATGCGCTAGGTCATACCAGAAGGTCACCTTATACATATTTGTATAGAATAAATATCGACAAATAGTTATAGCAAACAGACTTTATTGAGTCCAACAGAAATAATACAAAACTAGATTGATAAAAGTCCTAAATGAAAAGAATCCTCGAGGATAGTTGAGTTGCATCAATTAAAAAAATGTTGTCTTTTTCTGTTTGTTACTGGGGCCACGAGCATGGCTAAACCTCCATGGCGGTAAAAAAAGCACGTGCACTTACGCTGATATGCCGGAGTTGGTTAGCCCAAACCTCTATGAGAATACAATATAAAAAAGGGGTCGCGTAGAAACACACGTATATGACTGTACCTGGGGGTCAAGCCCCCCATAATCCAAATGTACGGAGACACAAAGGTCTAGTACATATCCGGAGATTCCAGATTAAACAAAGAGAGACAGTGACCTTCATGGGGATGTGATTAAATAGTTAGTTTTCAACGCCCCTTAGCGTTAAACCCTCGCAGCAAGAAAAGATAATCCCTTGTCAATCTTAACTACAACCAAATAAAGGAAGATAATCGTTACAGAGGAATATAGGGTATAGTGTATGGGAGTGAAGATGCTGACGGAAGACATTTACATTTATTCGAAGAGACGAATACAATGAATAGTAATAAAAACTGTGTACATAGAGGCATTAAGTATAATTAATTAAACACCGTGTACGACATTCGGAACGCTAGATGGTTGTTTCGACTTATTTTCAATACACTGCTGAGGAAACCAAATAAGGTCGAAAAAGCTGTGCAGTGTTCTGAATGTAGTACACAGTGTTTTCCAAATTTTCTTGTCGTGGTAATTTGATTTAATTAAGTAATAAAAAAACAAATCTTGCTTTTACGTTTCTTTATGTTCGTTATTTTGTTTAATGTTATCTTACTTTTTTGCTTTTTGAACTTATCTAATGTAAGATTTCTGTCGTTTTACATTTCTCATGACAATTATCTTTGAGTTTATTTTTAAACCATATCAAGATTGGGTAAGAATTCCTGGGAAACGATAACCACTTGTTAATCTTTCTTCTAATCTTTCACTTTTGCGATTCAGGCCCTTTCTTTCGAAAATTTTTAGAACTTGTTGATAATTGTGTTTCCTTTTTTTCTTTTTTTTCTTTTTGATTCGGGAATATGTCAGAATTTTATTCATCTACTTTGATTATTTGTCTCTTTTAGAGATTGTCTTTTTCTAAAAAGTATTATCTGAGATCTCAGGAGATATTTCTTATTTTTCATATAAATATTTAGATGTTTGAAAATTTGTGACAGTCTCTCGGTGGATTTTCAAAAAGATGGCTGGAATAAACGTTGGTGTGGTCGGAATAAGACGCTACTTAGTAGCGTTTACGTCCAACTTGGAAATTATGGTAATAATTATTTGAATAAACAAGATGATAATGATAGTCATCTGATTGGAAGTGTTTATTGGTTTTCGATGTTCAATAGTGAGGTTTTTGTTTCTTATGTACAATCTGTTGTGGAAAATGTAAAAAATATATTTCATTAAGAGTCTTTGTATTTTTTTATTCTAAACTTTGTGCTTATACACCACTGATGATCACGGGGTAACTTAAGCCAGTTTGTTCATATGTTAGCATGTTAAGTGTTGGATCAAATGAAGAAGAAACGTGAGGAATATCAAATGCAAATGACAAATGCTCTTATGTCAGGAGAGATAGAATACCGCCCTGTCGGCTGGGGCGTTAGAATGCACCGATGCTTAAGGATAGAGCCCAGCAGTTCATGACATGCAATACTCGACTTTGGCCCTATCTTGGGCTAGACGGGTGGTCGGAGAGGCCTCCTCCGATCAATCGGCTGGTCACGTCAAGCCCTAGCACCTATATGATTTTCCCAACCCTATTGCCCTTATGGCAAGCCCCAACCCCTTTGTATCATATGGGTGCTAGAAGGCGGTAGCTGCGGGTCTACATGTCCTGGGAATTACATTAAACTCTATTTGATGGTGAGGTTCCAGTTTTGGAGGTTTGGGGAATGTGGAGCACCCCATTCATCACCATTGCTCCCTGATCCACTCTGACCCGGAGTGATAGTACCTGTTAGGGTCCCATCTATGGGTTAAATAGAAAAATGTATTTATAAAAAAATTGTAATATCCATTAAGAATTGATTTATTTCAAAACTTTATCGGCATTAAATGACCCACTGAGGTTGATATGCCGTAAAACAAAACAAACCAAACCAAACCTTTCGTTAAAAGAGATAGAATAACAACTACTAGACTGGGAAGCAATGATACTTATTTCACGATTCTGTTTTTATTCGCCAAGTTCATTGACGATGGAACAAAACACGACGATATTTGAATACATATTTTTGAAGGTTTATATAGCAATAATAATGATGTAACATAGGCATCACACTGAGAAGTATGTATCATCAAATTGCAATTTATGTACTGTAGCGGTACCAATTTAAGAAGATATATATCAATTAGTATACTTATATACTTATTCTTGTCGTTTTTTTTCCCTCTGTAAACTATCGAGAAAAAAGGACAGACCGCATCTTATGTCTATCCCTTTCAAGCAATGAATCAGTCTTTGAATATCCCATAAAGATTTGATATGGCGTTAAACAAATAAACCAAAGCAATCTTGAATATTTGTGTTTGCTTCTTTCGATTGATTTGAATATTTTGATCATCATCATCATCATCATCATCATCATCGATTGATAAGCGAGTTATTTAAAACTGTAATCATGAATATATATATTGATATTGGAATCATTTAATTGCCTAATAAAGCAAATATATGGAAGAATTCGATTGAATCAAATCACACGAAATCAATTCCCAAACAAATAATTTACTTCGCACCAAATTCCATCGAATATATAAAAAAGTAATAAAAACTAAATGTTGTTATAGGTTCATTTTTGATGAAAGCAAAAAGCGTATTTTTTCTCTTTTCAATGTAAAATTTCCTTTTATAAAAGTAAATAATACAAAATGCTTATTTTATTTTCCAGTGAAATAAAACATTTTTTGACAAATTTTAATCGAACGACCTTCCTTGTTTTTGTTTTTATTATAATTGTTTCTTGGGGTTTTTTTTTGTTTTGTTTGTTGTTTTTTTTGTTTTTTTGTGTGTGTTCTATTTTTTGCTCATTGAAATTTATGTTCATGAATAATTTCCCAATGGATTCTCAGCTGAGGGTAAAGTTTTCCAAAGATAAAGTGTAAGCATATAATTTCCTGATTAATTTTTCGGGGCTTTCAGATGAAATCAGAATAGATAATTTGTTTGCTCATTAAAAATAATAAAAAGATATTGCAGCTAGGAAATAATAAATAATGAATGAATAAATAAAAACATTTGCTTGTTTATATTTGAATTTGTTTTTGCTAAGATATTTAAATTCAATGGAGTGTTTATTCGAAATAATAACGCATACATTGTGTGTCCAAAACATAACAGAACTAATTTTAAATTCTTTAAAACAAACTACAATTCTTATCACCATCATGTTCAAGTTCAATAGCCTATTCAGTTCCCTGGCAAGATATATATATATATATATATATATATATATATATATATATATATATATATATATATATATGTTGATATTGAATGGTTTTATTGACTCATAGTGATAGTAAAAATGAGAACACAACACGTATTTTACGGAGGTAATGGATACACGTGCTACATGTTCGTTTACTGCACTGAACTCCGATGAACAAAAAGGAATAAGGAAAACAATGAATTGCGCGCCAATTCCTTCTAGAGCCAGTGGTCCCGTAGTAATTACCACGTATTTCTAGAAACGCGACTTACAGGTAGTAACCTCATATGCCCGATGGACTATTTTAGTTGGTAAAAATTAACAATATTAACTTTTTTCCTTCAATTTTTTAGTTACTGATGTCAAACAGTAAAAGATCGTATATCTTTTGTCCTGCCAGCCATTGGCTATCTCTTACCGGAAGTTGCTGCTGCTGCTTTTCCAACTGTTGATAAAGTCTATATGTAGAAGGGAAATTTGCTTCGTGTTCGAAATTATACTTTTAATTATTTCAAACAGAACTAACGGCAATATGATGTGTGTTTTTTCTGATTTTACTTTCCATATTTTACACCCACTGCAACACCCACTGGTTAAAAATGAGACCGTCAAAATTGTCCAAGATGCAAAAATTTAAATCTAAATTATCTGGTGTCGCTTATCCGCCGAATTTTTAGTTCTAGTGAGTGTCGTCAAGTCAGTTAAATAATGGACCATTCCGTTTTTGTTAAAGAAAGAAAGCATATGCAGCAAAAACAATTATCATAAGAAAGACAGAGAGTAGGAGAAAGATAGACAAGGGGGTGAGAAACGCGGAAACAATAACGCTAATCTGTTACAATTGATGATGAAATGAAGGAAATAAAAAAAAGAGTGTGAGTGAGAGGGGAGAGTTAAATCAAAATTATTTTACTTTTTACATACTGAACTATATGCAATAGCTGTTAAGTAAACATATCAAACTTTGTAATAATTAAATTATCCAACTGTTTATATATCCACAGCTCCTGCTAAGGTACATTAATTTATAGATAGATAGATAGATAGATAGAGAGCAGATCGGCCGAAGCTTTGTACAGATAACAATAAATATGAGGACCATAGCCCGAATAATACAAATGATACAAATTATCAAACCTCTTCTAAAAAATTCTGAGAAATAGAAAAATGAACTTCAACTTCAAAATTTCTTGAATATTGTTTAGTACTGTAGAATATGGCAATAACTAATACCTAATGATATAGGTTTTCATTATATTGTTCCACATTATGAGAGCAATATAATGAAAACGTATCTTATAAGAAGGTTCCCGAGTTCGAGAAGGTTCCAGAGTCCGACAAGAAACACCTGAAGAAGGCCGGAGGATAGATAGATAGATGTTTATATTTTTTCTAATGTAACTGTAATTATTGAATTTAACTTTAATTACCGCTTGAAAAAGAAAGAAAAACATTACTTAAACATAAATTGGCTAACACTGTACATATTCATGAGGCATCCGTTATTTATACTAGCAAATATATGCACCCTCCGGGTGCAAGTATTTTAGTTAAATTTTATAATAAAATATCATATTAAATTAGAAAGGCTAATGAAACTGAATAAGAATGTAGATAAAAAGATTTGAACAGAGGGGGTATGATTGAAAAATAGAACAACTTTGAAACTAACACTTCCATCATTTTCCGTTACTCCCGTCTTTCATTGATAAATTTTCCTAATTTAACTGTTTAGTTAAATAGGAAGTAAAGAATAATATTACAGTTATTTCTTCTTGTTAAGGGATTTCTTTTAAGATTTATTGAAGAGATTTTTGCTCATATTCAATAAGATAAAACCAAACAATTAGAAATCAATAATACTAAGCATATATTTATTAAAATCAATTTTTTAAGATCAATATGCAAATTAGCCTTCCCATTCATACTGTAAACCTCTATTTTGTTGTATATATAAATACAATTTCATGTTATTAGTATGTAGATATGGTCAACAGTGGCTTCGGCCTCTGGACCATTGATATAATTAACGGCGTCGATCCCAGGGGGCTATCCCCCCAGGCAACACCTGCCCCCTTGATTTAAAGGGGCAGGGCTGGGTTTATTGCCCAGTGCCTGAGGCGCCCCCTTGAGGGGGAATGCCGACGGGATCGACGCAATTTTTCACCGCCCCATGAGCTTCGGCTTGTGGGTGGTCCCACATATGAACAAGTGGGGTACGTGGAAAATATCATGTAGATATGGTCAACAGTGGCTTCGGCCTCTGGACCATTGCTATAATTAACGGCGTCGATCCCAGGGGGGCATCCCCCCAGGAAACACCTGCCCCCTCGATTTAAAGGGGCAGGGCTGGGTTTATTGCCCGGCGCCTGAGGCGGCCCTCTTGAGGGGGAATGCCGACGGGATCGACGCAATTTTTCACCCGCCACCCCATGAGTCTCGGCTTGTGGGTAGTCCCACATAAATAGGGCCTTTGTGCCTGACCCGTACAAGTGGGGTACGTGGAAAATATCATGTAGATATGGTCAACAGTGTAAGTAATGTAAAACAATTTTATTAATAATTGAGGTTTAAATAAAAATAAAATCATGGAGAATATGATGTAAATAACTAAAGGAATTGTGACTTGTATAGTAATATAGTTTCTGTTACAGATAGACAAACCCACAATCTCCATTATAATAAGATAAAGAGATCTTTCTTTTTCAGTATTTGAAGCTAGCTTGCTTATCGGCTTATAGTTGCACTGCCTAGCAGACACATATTGTTGAAATACTAACATAATCAAAGTGTTCGCTCGGTCACATAGTTAGGCCCGTCAAAATTATCTATGGAAGATAGGACCAACGAAGCAAACAACACGTTTCTTATCAACCATAGGAAACCTATCAACACAACGCTGAGTAACGGACGGTAATAATGATAATTGAGTTATTCTCATTCCCAATTAAAAGCGCTGAAGAGGAAACCATTTCTGCATCTATTTTTGATAACAGGGAAATGTAATTAAAATTAAATATTCTTTCCTTTTCTTCTCTCGTCGAGAAAATGGCTATGAAAGGTCGGCATATTATCAAGCAACTTCTGTTCGCTTATCAGTAAATGTATGATGCGAATTTCAGACACAAAATTACCGGAATTCTACACTCGTCAAAACTATTTCTTTTTGATATTAGTAATAGCTTTAGTGCAGAGGCAAGAATGGATTCTCTAGGCTGGGTAGACTAACCGGTCTGATATGATATCAATTTCATGAAAATGGGAGACTAACTGTATCTGTTAGATAGGGCATGCTGGGAAAGCACACTAGAAACCCTATTTCTTGTACTAGACATTTAGAGACTAAGGACATGATTGACGCATAATCGACCGCAGTAATAGAAATAACAGGATGACCTGTGCGACAGGTGAATGGTGGAGCGCGAGAGTAGGTTCTGTACGAGGGTATCTGAAAGTTTATATGAGAGTTGGGACTCTAGTTCCTTGATGTCACGGAATAAAAAGTGAATCAAAACGAACGAAAGATATCCGCTTCTTTCTGATTCCGGCGAGAATCCGCTCAGATATATCTCGGCCAACCTATCCGGGTAATTTGATATGTGCGGTAAAGTATCTGGGAGCTGTTGGTAGGGCCTCATCTTAAGAAAACAATCTATATTGTCTAGCGCTAGTGAAAAGTGGATAGACTCCCTCGCCGTTTGGCTGATACCAAGAATAAATCACTCACCAAACTTTACTACTTTTCATATCTTCTTACAAAATCAGCGTACTACAGCAATTGTGTGTGTTTGAGGATGTAATAAGTTTAGATCTGCGATAACAATGTTGCAGAAATGGCTGAATTACAAATGTATTTCTATCAAGATTGGATGCCGATGTATCATTTGTTGGAATTTCTTTGTAATATATATATTTACCAACTCCTCCGCACGAGCTGGATATGACACAAGGTCAATTTCTTAAGCGGAGTTCAGCAGGTTTGAATTCAGAGTTTTCCTTCCCCTAGACCGGTTGCCTAACCAAGGTTAAAGGGTCCAGTCTGCCCTACTATTTACCCATAGCTGGCAGGAGAATAGGATTCATACCTTTCCCAAAGGTATTAGCGTTAAGTGAAATGCAATTTCTTTTTAATATAAGGTGTACTGACGTCCACCACTTAAACTTATAGACTCTGCGTGGGTGCGTGGATTAGAGCCAGCCAATCAACACGCTCGAATACGGGGTTAGTTAACTTCATCTGCACTCTCCGTTCATCTGCACGTACTCGCCATACACGAACGGACCTGCAACCAAGGACTTTGCTCAACGCAAGGATTCTACCCAACACTAAGGGACACCGAGGAATAACCAAAGAATTCTACCCAACACTAGGAGACACAGAGGAACAACAAAATGTTTCTTCGCTAAGGATCAGCCTCTGCTTAACACAAGGAATCTCCACTGTAAAGTTCTCTCGCTTGAAGCCTAAACATGGCCACAAAAATCGTAACATCTTTACTAACTCTTCCGCATTCTTGACTAATCTTGGACTTTCTCCATCAGACCCAAAGAAAGGCATAAAAAACGATCTAAAATAAGGGTCTAAATGCATCAGTGGGATATGGCAATCCCACTGAGTGACGACTATTCAAGAAAGTCAGGTGGTAACGTAGATACTGCTGGGGCACTCTAGACTAGTGGTTAGTCTTTGGTATGACGTTAAACCGCATCTAATGATGAAGATCCAATTTTGGAGCTCTAGGAGTGCGGAGTACTCATTCTCACAAGTACTAAGAAATCTGTGTGCTAGATCTTCCTATTAACCTGAGTGATAGTGCCTGTTAGGGTTCCAGCTATAAGTTAATAGATAAAAAATGAGTTAAACATATTGAATACATAAGAAGAATGAATAAAACAAAACGTTGGCATCCATCCGTCTGTTAAAGACGATGTCGTAGTGTCCATTTTTAACTGCATCTGCCTAAGTGGCTGAACACGTAAATGTTTGAATGGCAATCTCTGTTGTGACTTCAAACGAATAGTGATGCTTTCTGGATTTGCAGTTGTCTCTCTTTTCTTCTGGCTCTCTTTTCTGTGGCAGCTTCTTTCCTCTTTTTTTTCTCCTTTTCTTCCCTTGTTTCACAAGAAGGTCCCATGCTGCTCGGTTTCTACTCCAACCTCCAATGTGTTGGTGCTGATGTGACATGTCTTCGTGTCCTTATTGCTGACGTCTTTAAAGCGTAGGCGTGGTCTCCCTACCGGTCGGGAGCCTTCTTATAATTCGCCATACAGTAGGTCTTTGGGGATGCGGCCTTTGTCCACCCTCCTGACATGACCAAGCCAGCACAGGCGTCTCTCGCAGATGATGGCGAACATGGTGTTTATCTTTGCTCGTTCCAGCACGTCTGTGTTGGTCACTTTGTCAAGCCAAAACGTATTCGGCATAAATAACACAAGGAACCAGCCAACTAGGCTAGTGGTAATGATTCTTCTGTTCCAAAACCATCCCAGAGTCATCCTCTGATTAAAAAAAAAACTCTTGGAAGTAATACTATGTGCAAAAGGCAGTTATTGTATGAATTTATTAACTGATTTTTTGAGAAAAAAAATGAACAAATAAATGTTTGCGAAAGAGAAATCCTTCAAGACAAAAAAGTGTGGCATCCTAACATTTGGTTGTTTGTTTCGTTTAATGACATATCACCCCTTGTGGGCTACAACCTGTCGGCTGGGCATTTAGACTAAGCTTACTGCATTTCGCAGAGGAGTAAGACTCCCACCTCAATGGGGCTATCTGATTGTCCCAAACCTATTGCCATTACGACAGACCCCAACCCTTTGTATCATGTATGCTAGAACACGGTTGCTGTGGATCTAAGTTTCCAGAATGTGACGTTAAATTCAATCTGAAGTTCCAATTCCTGAGCTGTTCGGAATGTGGAGTACTCCTTCATAAGCATTACTCCCAGGTCCACTCTGACCAAGCGTGATTATACCTGTTAGGTTCCCATGTATGGGTTAAATAGAAAAAAATGATTGTAAATAACTTTAAAAATGAGTACCCATCAAGAATAAATAAAAGAAAACTTAGGCATAAAATAATCCAATGGATTAACATGCCGTAAAACTCAACTTACCAACTTGTGGGATATTTAATTCCGAACCTATTTTTTCAATATACAGTGGTACATTGACTTACTAGTTCCATCACTCCGCCGAATTCTATTTTTTTTTTTTTTTTTGTTTTACTATAGAATGAAAGGCACATCAGGCGTTAATTTCTCTTTCAAACCAGGCATTTATTTATTTCAATTATAGGCAATGAATGTGAAATCAGTCTTAATTGATATGATAAAAGGTTTTGTTACGACGTGTATATCCCCATTTACTTAACGTTTATAGGCTTTCGTCTAACTTCTTACATTTTCTACCTTTTGCTTCCAATAACTGTTCCCGTCTCAGTCGGTAAAACTTGAAGACCAGAAACAGTTGATTGAATGTTCTGAGACTCGGTAATTAAGGAAGGCACAGAATGTAGTGATTTCTAAATAAATAAAGATCATTCTTAATTCTTAGATATGCCCGTTCGGTATTCTCAGTAGATCGTTGTATTCAGTGTCACGTTTAGAAGAGTTGTTAATGTGAAAGTGACTTACAAAGAGAATTGCATAAAGGAAAGGAAAAATGTGGCCACCTTCGCTAGCACACTGATTAGCAAGCTTTTCTCCAAAACTAACAACCCAACGGTGAGGCTTACAATAATCTGACTGTTTCCCCTGCAGAGGGATAAGACACCTCAAAAGGGGTGTCTTGGATATTGCTCTAAACTGAATAATCTGAGGGTGAGGCTCCACTTCTTGAGAGTGTGGTTCAGACACTCCAAATGGTGTATCCTTGGTATGACTAAACTGGATCATCTGAAGGTGAGACTTCACATCCGGAGAGCTAGGGAGTGGGGTAAGACATCCCAAAAGGGGCATCTTGGGTATGAGAGTAAATTGCATCATCTGGGAGCCAGGCTTCAATTCTGGAGAACTAGGGAGAATGAAGTACCCTTCACTGCCATTACACTATTAACAAGCTATTTTGTATTGTCATATCACCCGAGTTCCGCTATCGGCTGGCGACTATTCAATATAGACATGCATCAAGAAATAGAAATAAAATAGAAATAAAATATTAACTGGGAAAGAAAAGCCAATAGTCTGATCATATCTATCTATCTATCTATCTCTCTATCTCTCTCTCTCTCTCTCTCTCTCTCTCTCTCTCTATATATATATTATATATATATATATATATATATATATATATATATATATATATATATCAGTCTATTCACATCTATCTATTTATCTATCTACCTATCTATTCAGGCTGTTCCCAACTATGTATGTTTTCAGTCTAATCATATCAATCCATTTATCTATCTCTCTATCTATATCTATCTATATATCTGTCTGTCTGTCAGAATCTGTTCATATCTATCTATCTATCTATCTGAATCTGTTCATATCTATCTATCTATCTATCTATTTCAATCTGTTCATTTCTAGCTATCCCAATCTGCTCATATTTAGCTATCAATATATCTACACATCTATCTATATATCCATCTATTTATCTATTTATCTCACTCTGTTTATCTATCTTATATCTATCTATCTATCTATCTATCACACTGTTAATACCTATCTCTCTATCTATCTCAGTCTGATCATATCTATGTATCTATCTACATCTCAGTCTATGCATCAATATCTCTACATATCTCTCAATATATCCTTCTATATATCTATCCATCTCACTCTGTTCATATCTATCTATCTATCTATATATCTCACACCGTTCATATCTATCTCTCTATCTATCTCAGTCTGATCATATCTATGTATCTATCTATCTACATGTCTCATATCTATGTATCTATCTATCTACATGTCTCAGTCTATGCATATATATCTGATTTTGACCATATCTATCTATCTATTTATCAATCAATTTATATATATATATATATATATATATATATATATATATATATATATATATATATAATATATATATATATAAAGTTATCTATCTCCTTCTGTTCACATCTATCTATCAATCGCTCTGTCCATATCTATCTATCTATCTATCTTCCTTCTTTTTATCTATCTATCTTTCTTTCTCTGTCTGCTCATATTTATGCATCTATCTATCTGCATATTTCAATCTATTCATATTATCTATCTATCTATCTATCTATCTATATATTATATATATATATATATATATATATATATATATATATATATATATTTCTCTCTAAACTCTCTCTCTCTCTTACTCTCTCTCTCTCTCTCTCTCTCTCTCTCTCTCTCTTTGTATATATATATATATATATATATATATATATAATTTCTAGACCAGTGATACATATTTGATCATTGCTCATACCTAATGGCTTGCATCCAGTTGGCAAGCTACAAATTGGGAATTTACAAACATTACTTAATCAGGTATATTCTGAATATATTCATTAGCAATTGATAAAACTAATAATAAATAGTCATTGATAATTCTTTGATGTTTAACACTTATACACCTAGAGGTTAGGGAATGGCGTTCATATTTACATTGGTTGAGTATTTG
>CM042145.1:123124843-123222343 GCA_023376005.1 Doryteuthis pealeii
GATCCAAATAGGTATTTTCCAAGAGGACTCACTATCGTAACAAGTATTTGTTATAGCAATAATGTCACTTAATTATATACTAAGAAAATGTACAGGGAACTAAAATTCACTAACTCACAGGAAAGAATAAACCACATTATGTGCATGGATGATATCAAGATCTTTGTAAAAAATGAAAAAGAACTGGAAACCATAAGAATATGTCGTCAGGATATAGGAATCGAATTCGGAATTGAAAAATATGCCATGCTTATGATAAAACACAGGGAAAGAGAAACAGTGGATGGAATACAACTACCAAATCAAGACAATATAAGAAAACTTGGAGAAATAGAAAAGCTACAAATACTTAGGAATTTTGGAAGCGGACACCATCAAGCAAATAAGAATAGAGAAAAAGTTAAAACTCAGAAGAATAAGAAAATTCCTCGTAACCAAAATTTATAGCAGAAATCTCATCAAGGAAAAAAAAATTCTAAGATACACTGGACCATTCTTAAAATGTACAAGAAAGGAAATCCGACAGACTGAACAAAAGACAAGAAAATTAATGACTATGCACAAATTATTACCCCCAGTGTTGGATTTTTTTATATAAGGCATAAGGTAAATGGTCACTTCTACTTATAGACTCGCCTATAAACACGTGACCTGAGAAGGATTCTTATTGTCCAATCACTGGCACTGCTGCTGCTTCTGCTGTATTAATAGATGCCCCATTCTGAAGTTATGTCATTGACACTTGGATTCTCTTGGACATCGGACTTACAAAGAATACTATAACACCGGATTCTTATTGGCTTGCTTACTTATTCACTACATCTGGAACTAAGGATGGCTGCCAGATACTTAACACCCAGAGATGATAGTGACAGGTTACATGCATCAGGAAAAGAAGATGGAAGAGTTTTCGACAACAAAGATGATTGCCTAGATGACATAATCCAAGGATTCGAAAATACACAAAAACAGTAAGGAAAGATTAATTTATGGCAGTCAATAACAGCAACTGCAAGGTATGGAGGGGCAGATTAAAATCAAAAAAAAAAAGAAAATAGAAATGGGAAGAAAAACAAATGTATGCCTATTTTAAACTAAATCTAGGGGGTACATATGAAAAAACATGGACAAGTTTAAGAGGAAACCTCAAAGCAGATACCGATTCACCCATAATTGCTGCTCAGAATAATGTCATAAGAACAAATAATATCAAAGCAATACTTGATAAGACACAAAAGAACAGTATATATGTAGTGACAGAGATAAGATAATCAACCGTGTATTAAGCGAATGCAACAAACTAGCACAACCAGAATACAAAGTTATGCCCGACTGGGTTGGAAAGGTGATCAACTGGGATTGTAATAAAAACTAAATTTTAGCCGTACATCTAAGTGACATATGCATATATCAGAATCGTTTTTTGTGAATAAAATAAAATTATCTGGGAATATGAGATACAGGCGGATAACCTTATCCCAGCCAGTAAACAACTGGCTACGGTAGGTGTGAAAAACTACTACTACTACTACTACTACTACTACTACTACTACTACTAATAATAATAATAATAATAATAAGGATGATGATGATAAAACTTGTAGTCTAGTGGAGTTTGATGTCCCGACAGCGTGAAAATGAAAGAAAACGAAATGACAAAAACTTGGACCTTACCAGAAAACTGGAAATTAATTGGAGTTAGAAATCACTTACAACGATGCAATAGCCATTAGGAGATGGGGACTCTCCTAGCGGGAAAAGAACAGAAGACAAAATATTTAAGAGTATAGACTTAAATAAAGAATGTTGTCTAAAAAACGTTTAAAAATTAACGTAAATAAGATAGAGACATTTTTAAGAAAGGAAAATGAGCAAAGCGTCGTCAAATAAAATTAATTAAAAACTTTTTTGGAAAATGGTAGAAATCAAATTCAAAATCTTTTTTTTAAATTTTATTTTCAGAATTAAATAATACCTCTTTATCTCTGACAGGAAATGAATTGCGATACAAATCAATCGGTAAAATAAATCTCCGAATACTAATATGATTTTAAGAAGTTTTTCACCATAATTATAAATTTGTTAAAAAGAAAATCACCGTTGATTTTTGTTTTAAGGTTTCCTTAATATTAATTTACTCTTGTAAAAAAATATGGAATTAGCACAGATAGAGGTTCTTCACCAGGCTTTTTTAATTAGTTCTAAAAGAGGTTAACCGGCATTGGCTTGGTAGAGGTGCGAAAAATAAGTTAGTCTTGCAGACCCATTATTAGTGAATCAAGAGTTGGATCCTCACAGGTTGCCTAATTAAAAACCCTATATAAAAAGAACCTTACGTTGATTCGGTCTAGTGGGGTATCAGAAAGAAGTCCACAGACACTCTGAAAATAAAATATAATATCTCCTTTTGAAAATATTAAATGCAAAAAATGTCCATGCTGTTACAATTCCAATGTTTTTTTTTAATTATCCTTACGAGTACAAATCAAATCTTAATTATTTTTGCTCAAAAGAATCATCTGATAGTATGAAATGTTGATATCTATTTACTTTGTCGTTAATTGTTTTATTTTCATAATTCTCCCGGAGATACATACATCCATACATACATACGTATACACCAACTGCCCTTTATATAAATACAAGAAGCGGCTACTCAGCATCAACTGGTTAGAGGTGGGGACAAAATAAAAGTGGTATAATGGTTAGCAAGTTAGTCTTGTAGATACATTATTCAATGTATATTTTAATTTGAGATATCTTTGAGGATATAAATCAAATCTTCGTAATTTTGCTCAAAAAGCAAAATTCCGACTGCACCTCTGCAAAGGGGTAAGACTCCCCTAATTGGGCCACCTGTTGGCCGTGGGTGGCGATCCGTGATGCTTAAGGATAGAACCCAGGTGGATGAGCAGTTCATGACATGCAATACTCCACGTTGGCCCTATCTTGGGCTAGACGGGCGGTCGGAGAGGCCCCCTCCGATCAATCGGCTGATCACGTCAAGCCCTAACACCTATATGATTTTCCCAACCCTATTGCCCTTATGGCAAGCCCCAACCCCTTTGTATCATATGGGTGCTAGAAGGCGGTGGCTGCGGGTCTACATGTCCTGGGAATGACGTTAAACTCTCTGATGGTGAGGTTCCAGTTTTGGAGGTTTGGGGAATGTTGCGCACCCTTCATCACCATTGCTCCCTGATCCACTCTGACCCGGAGTGGTAGTACCTGTTAGGGTCCCATCTATGGGTTAAATAGAAAAATGTATTTATAAAAAAAATTGTATTATCCATTAAGAATTGATTTATTTCAAAACTTTATCGGCATTCAATGACCCACTGAGGTTGATATGCCGTAAAACAAAACAAACCAAACCAAACCAAACATATATATAAATTTAAGTATATAAAAATTTACATATATTTATGTGTGAATTTATATATATATATATTTTTTTTCAGTCCGAGCTTCTGGGGCCCACATACATTTTGGACACAAAACATCAAAGTTTATTTACCCAAATGGCACCATATTTAATATAAAAAGAATGGGTTGCTGGTATTATCAAAAAAATATTACAAAAAAGTCAGCAATATATACATTTCCGTATATAAAATTTACATATATATGTCTGTATTATTATTCTGAAAAATAAATATATCGGTTGTCTGATTTTTGTAAATTCGTACAATAATAATAATAATAATAATAATAATAATAATAATAATAATAATAATAATAATAAATTCTCTAGGAATTTCAGGTACAGACGTATCACCTAATCCCGGCCATGAGACCAGACCTAGTATTAATCGACAAGAAGAAGAGAACCTGTCATATCGTGGAATTTGCCGTCCCGGCTGACCACCGAGTGAAAATGAAAGAAAGCGAAAAGAGAGACAAATAGGTAGAATTTTCCAGAAAACGGAGGAAACTGCGGGACATGAAGTTGAATGTTATAACAATTGTAATTGGTGCCCTTGGAACGATCCCCAAAGCTCTGGAAAAGAATTTGGGTGAATTAAAAATCAGAGGAAGAAACGAGACCATCCAACTAAAACACTGTTGGGATCGGTTAGAATACTCAGAAGAGTCCTGGAGACTTGAAGTGACTTGCTGTCACTCAGCCTCCAGTGAATCACTTGCTACGGCACGTGTGATAAACGTTATTATTATTGATAATAACATTAATAATATAATTATCATGGCCTAATGGCTATTATCGCAAGAAATTGACAAAGCTACCAGAGTTCAATTTACAGAGGAAACTTGAGAAAGGTATTAATACAACTATTCTCCTGCCAGTTATGTGTAAATAGTAGGGCAGACAGTCTTAATCAAAATAACATACACGTGATTTTGATTCTTACTAAATGGCTGCATATACAAAAAAAAATACAAAAAAAAAAAAAGAAAAAGAAAAAAACAGTCAGTGCTGTGTCTTGTCTTGTTTTTAGATTTAATTTTATCGATATAAGATATCGTGACGAATCCAGTAGTGAATACTTTTATTGGAAGAAAATAAACAATAATTGAAATAAAAGCGAAAGTGGGGAATTCATTCGGAAATTCATTTTCTCAGCTTGACTGATCACCGATGTAGTGATCATGCGCAACGATAACCGTGATTGGCTGGTGAGGATACGCCTCCTACTCGTCATTAGTTGCTCGTTCATTCTTTGCTTTGAGCTTCGTCAATATGAACGAATGCCAAAGTGGAAAGCCAAAACTGATTATCTCGAAGCGTTTAACAGAATCTTGCCACAGTTTCGAAAATGGAATTGAATTTGGAGATGATTCATTGGCACTATTCTCTTTGAGGTAATCCAAGACCATGAAATTGGGTATTGCTTGGCCGACAAGACAGGGAAAGATCGTATGGAGCATCTTCTGTGAAAGGAGGTCTGATTGATATTTACGAATGATTCTCCAGAATTATTATTCTCCTATGTATTTCCTCAGAAACATCATCATATATGAGAAGAAAAAGATCTTTTGCTTGAGCAAATCTTCTGCTACGAAACAATATTTTCTTATTAATAATAACAATAATCTAACTATAATGGATATTTGGAGTATGTCTGTCTGTAGTTCAAACTAAGTCACTGATTACGTCCCAATACTCTCATGAATTGCGTTTATCAATGAGTATTTAATTTATAATAAAAATCAATCCTATGAATAATTTTATATAGAAACCAATTGAAATACAATTAAAATATAGACAATCGTTTTATATGCCTTCTTATATAATTTCGTTAGTCTTTCTAATTTGATTAAAACTTAAATACTTATTCCAGGAGTGCGCTCATTCTTGCTAGTACTATTAATGTTAACAAGGTCTCACTGACAGTACGGAACAGCATAGCCAATGAAAGATTACCGTGATTTAATAATGATAATCGTATTTAAAAAATATAGTTAATAAATGAATCAGCATAAATTTCCTCACACCCAAGGTTATCAAATCTTTAGAGGTTGAATATAATATTTTTTTAAATTTTTGTGTGGGTGGTCCTTTCGGTTAGAGCCAATCAACACATTTAAAAACTTTATGTAAAAAGTTGTTTTTCCTTAAATCTTTTATCCTGACGATTTTGAAACTTGTTGACAACAATACAAATGCAGAAAAGACATCTTCCTAATTGTCATATGATTTTATTCATATATATATATATATATATATATATATATATATATATATATTAATATATATTATATATATATATATATGAAAGAAAATATTTTTAAAAATATAACAAACACAGGATGTTACGATCAGGAAACAATTTTTAGTGTCAATATCTAAGCATTTCTGTATTTTATACCATCTTCAGGACACTGTTAGGTGATGTTTATGTGAGGAACAAAATGAAAGATGTTAAGTGTATAGTGGTTGTGTGAATCAGATTCACATATATATACTGAAAAAAAAAACGTTTGAGTTCGTGTTAGCTCGTTAGAAAAATCACATGACAATATCATTTTATCAATTTAATGTTTTTAAACTTACCAAATAAGTTATTTAAACTGGAGAACTATTTTCATTTGATCAAATGTAAAACAAGAGAAGGGTGAATTGGTGAGTTAATTCCTAATTACAGGTAATTAGGATTTTATTCATGGATATAATAAAGGATTTATAACTTTTTTGAACAAAATTTTAAGGTATCTTCATAGAAAATAATTTAATTTCTTGAAAACTTACACGTAGTATTTTATGAAGACAATGTGTTTATAGAAAAGGGGTACATTTTGTATCAAATATCCTGTAAAGGTATTTGTAAACCTCGTTCAATGAGGCTAGACTCATTTTTTGAGTTTCTGTTCGAAATAAAAATCTAACGGAATTGTGTTTGTTAAGTTTTCTTTCTTTGAAAGATAAATATTGCTTTGTATATAATTTAATTTATTGATTATTATACATTGAGCTCTTTTTAGGAATTTATAAAAATCTTTGTATGAGTATATATATTTGCCCCTACAAGAGCATACAGTATGGTTGTACAGTGAGATTTCGATGATCCCAAATAGAATCATCCCTTACTTACCAATTATTTGGATTACCTCTCTCTCTCTCTCTCACACACACACACACACACACACACACACACACACACATATATATATATATATATATATATATATATATATATATATATATATATATATATATAACGGGTTCTTTCAGGACATACATGCGTATATGACGTTGTTGTCAGAGATCGATTTCATCCCGGGTAGAACTGGTGTAATTTCCATAACCAAATCTGACTGCCAAGCCAACTAGTACAATATAGGTGTCAAGGTATTGGGGGTGTATGTTTTTCACAGATCACAATCTATTCATCCACATTCTTGTCACGCGGAAGGAAGTTAGATAGATGGTTACAAAAAAAGAAAATAATTAGAAAGATAAATAAGTGTTGTTAATGTTCTTGTTGTACTCCTTGAGTGTTCATGCCAGTTTTAACGTGGGTGGATTTCACCCGTAATCTTGTTATAATGGAAGGTGCAGACCCTACTCTGAAGAAGTCTAACTGTCGACAAATGAACTGAGTGAAACTTTAGAAGGAACGAACGCTCAAAAAAAAAATATCTTCACACGTTCACGTTAAATTTTCCACGTCTTCCGAGCGCCAAAAATAAAATAAAAAATTAAGCGTTCATCACACGTGACTTGAACATTTTCAATTCAATTATTTAACAACACGTTTGCCGATTCTCTTTGCTTTTGACAATTAATTCTTTAAACTGACAATGTATCAGCAAAAAATCAGTTGAATTTTGACTTAGGTTGGTATCCTTCCGTCTACTAAAAACGATGACATAGTGTCCACAATCTTTTTATCTGCATCTTCCCGAGTGGCTGAGCTGGTCTATTTTTGAATGGCTGTCTCTGGTGCACTGACTGCACAAAAACAGTGATATTTGCTGAGGTTATTGTTCTCTCCTTCCTTGTGGCTCTCTTTACTGTGGAGGCTATTTTACTCTATTTCACTCCTTTTCGTACCTTGCTTGACATTGAGGTGTTAGATAGCTCGGTTTTCGGCACTGACCTCCCATGAATTGGTATTGATATGCCATGTTCGTCAGAGAACTATAAGATATGAACTGATATCAAACGCTTTAAAAACGAACATGATTTCTATAAGATTATAAGAAGCCAGAATAAACTGTGTCATTGAAAATTATTTCCACATTACTATACAATTTTGTTTGCCTGTGACAATTAATTGAGTTGGACATGACGTAGTGGATATGGTCGTTGCGTTAATACAGTTCTCAAGGTCAAGGGCGTGGTCAAGGGCGATAGTAACATAGACTAATAATTAACATAGCTTAACACTTGACCCAGCATTGCCCAATTGGACACATGGCGTAGTGTATATAGGCGTTGGATTTCATACAGTTCTAAGTGACAGTTAACTTTAAGCTGCAGGTTCAGTCGTGGTCAAGGCGACAGTAACATTGACTAATAATTAACATAGCTTAACACTTGACCCAGCATTGCCCAATTGGACACATGACGTAGGGCATATGGGCGTTGGGTTCAATACAGTTCTAAGTGACAGTTAACTTTAGGCTAAGTGACAGTTAACTTTAGGCTAAGTGACAGTTAACTTTAGGCTGCAGTTTCAGTCATAACATAGAATAATAATTGACATAGCTTAACAACATTGGTAAGGCAACAGTTCTAAGAGAAGGGAAAGCCTCAATGTTTCGCATCCTAAACGCGGTCGAGATATTGGATAAATGCGTATATAAATTCCAAAATCCTAACTATCAGCAACGAACTTAAAACTACCTACTGTGTAATCCAAGTGACTAAATGATACGAAGTGATAACAAAAGCGTTAAAAACAAACATAACTTCTATTATATTAAAAAAAAAAACAGAATAATCTGAATCAGTCTAAATAAATTTTCAGATGACAAAACAATCGTATTCAATCCTGCAACATTGATTATTTCCAATTCTATAACATAACCTGGTTTTGTTTGTTATTCTCTGCGTAAAGACAGCGAGATGCTTTAAAATGTCTAAAAACGAGAACCAACACAATGGTCTTTCTCGTCGATTTTGACGTATGAGTGTTTATCCAATGAACAACATACACAGTGTTTTCTTTATAGTGGTGAATGCTTATATTGGACAATTCTCACTTTTTGTCACAGTCGATAAGAAAGAATTGGTGCACTAGGAATGACACAAACACAATCAACGACTGACCTCAGGTTTTTAAAATTCAGCATTTTTCTTCTAGACTGGTTACCTAACCAAGGTTAAAGTGACCAGTCTGCGCTGCTATTTTACCCATAGCTGGAGGGAGAATATATGGATTCATACCTTTTCCAAGAGTATTAGCGCTATTTGAAATGCAAACAGCCTTGGTTAAGATTTGATCTCAGGTCGATGAGTCCATTTCCTACGACTCTAACCATTAGACTACGCGCCTCAATACAACTAGCATAAATAACTTGCGAAATAATATAACGATCCCGAAGCCTTAAAAGTTTGGTTTCTTTGTTTAATGACATATAAAACTTCGTGGGTTATTTAATGCCAAATTGATCTTTTCAGTATAAAAATAGTGGTACTACTGAACCCATAACTGGGGGAGTTGGTGTTACATACCTTTTCCAAACGTAGCTTAGCCCAACGCCAGAAGTATGGAGTCACCCAGTGAGAATCGAACTCACTAACAATAGTACACTAACCTTGCACATCAACTATTACAGCGTGTGATACTCCCCCAAAATGAGTAAAAATTGAAAGGAAAGCAAAGATCTGAAAAAAAAACTGAATACACAGTTAGAATGAGATTAAAATCTGAGTTAGATTTACTTCAAAACAGCCCATGTTATTAGTACATTTAAAATCCAGCAGTGTGTCTTATATATCACTAACAAATAAAGGTTTACATAATATATGATATGGTTAATTTGCATACTGGTTTTAACAAAACCGTGTTTAATAAATAATTTCCGAAAATGAACGTAATAGTGTAAGGACTAGGTGAAATATATACGTCATAAAAGATAGGCGCATATAGCGTAACATATATCTTCGTAGGAAATGGAATTGCTAACATGAGTTGAAATCCAGGGCAAGGCTATTTGCGTTTGACTTCGAACTAATGCCCCCTAGAAAGGCATGAACACATCTCTTCACATAAAAGAAGTAGGAGAAGACAAAGTTTAAAATCAAATAAGCAGTACTCCTATTAAAAACCGAACTTTGCTCAAATCCTACTTATCGTGGAAGTTTTGTATGAATGCATATATCTTAAACCAGGGGTGGCAAAAGTTTAGGTACCGGACATGTAGATCTCTTAAGGAAAAATATGATATTGCAAACGCACCTGGTACCTAATAATTTAGCATAATATTTATTATCTAGATTTATATAAAATGTTAATGTTGCATATATATATATATATATATATATATATATTATTAGCGTCCGGAGATGTGAAAATCCAGATATTCTGTTTTTTCAATAGACAGTGTGTAGTCAATGGATTTGTCAACAATACAAATTCTTTGAAACTTTACACCTTTCTTCAATTGTGCTGTGGACTTCTAACTTACTTTTTGTAGCTGGAATATATCATGAACATTTTTTATACTTATTATACACTTTTTTATATATTTTTACATCTAACTCTTTTTGAGTTTTATTATGAATTATAATAATGCTTCTGATTTTTTAAAATAAAATTTATTTTATTTTTAACACAAAATACGCATTTTTTTAAAATTTCCAGCATCGAACACTAGCGTTCGTTTGTACCTCCTATCTAACGGTTATTTATTTCCGACTTTAATTCATATGTTGCTCTTGATGAAGACCGCTCTATTAAAACGGTCGAAACAGATTCTGTCAGCAAACTATTAACATCATTTGTTTTTGTTTTTTTAAATGTTAAATTCATACTGTCGGATTAACTTCCATTTACTACTTACTGTCTATTGCAAAAACAAAATATCTGGATTTTCATATCTCCGGACGCTAATAATATCTACAACACTACGGATTTGTCAACAATACAAATTCTTTGAAACTTTACATATATATATATATATATATATATATATATAACATTAAGATATATATAGAAATAACCTAGTCAATGTTCAGCATAAAGGATTTTCAGGGTTAATTAACATGTATTAATCAGTATATTAATTAAACAAAGCGCGTGTGTCAATTGCTGATGTGAATAGTATATAATATATATATATATATATATATATATATATATATATATATACAGATAAGAATAATTAATTAGAATAATGTTATCTATCTTGTTATTGTTAGATGAACTACAATGGTGAAATTACAAAAAAGCTAATAGTACCGGGTACTCGCTTGGTTACCTCATTTCAGGAATACCCCTATTTTATACTACTTTATAGGTACCAGGTTCTTTATACAATATCAATCTTTTTTCTTAAGGGGACGCCTCTCCTTTTTGGCATACATTTTCAGTATCTCAACTTAAAACCTCTGTTCTGTTCTGAATTCTTTTCTTTTATTTTAAAAAAAGATCTTTAATACCAGGGTGAATAATTTTAACTGTTAGATTTTGTGTAAAGTATTCAACTCTGTTACAAGATGAATGCAAGACTAAAACTAGAGTTTGGTAGGTGGCTTATATGGAGCTTTGGATTGTTCCATTATGAACTCAGGCAAGTTCATTTCCTGAGTTCTGATTGACTGTTGGATTTCAGGGTGAGTAAGAACATGGATAAGTACCCACTCTTCATCATTACTTTGCATTATGCCAGCAGCATGCGAGGACTCATTCAAGTTACAGCTTGCCTGTTTGTTTTTGTCTACTAACTCGACGGTAGTTAGAAACCCACTGTGACGGTGAGTATTATATTGTTTCTATATCTGGAGGATAACTTACTACATTAACCATCTTTGTGTAAATTGTAGAGCAGAAGGAAAATACTGAATACAAACCAGCAATATAAGTCATGTCAGGAATCACTCCTTTCAACTGGTACCATGTTTAAAAAGTGTTTGTTTAGCTTTGGTGTAAGATCATTCCTTGTGAGTTTGGATCTCACAGAGAGCATCATATTTATGGCCTTGTTTAAAGCGTATAAATGTGGGCAATATGGTCGGTAAGCTCGAATGCAAGTGACCGAAGTTCAGCTTCTGCAGAGTCGAATATATTCCCGATTTCATTGCCGATGAGATCACCTTGCGATAATTGTCACTGAAGCCATTGAGACGCACAATAAAATAAATTGTTTGCCGGCGACGAATGTTTTCGCGCTATCAAGAAATCGATGTAGAAATATGAAATTGGGAAAAATGATTCCACTCCAAGAGAAAATTGCATGTACATTAAGAGAAGTGGATGTTTTTAGCTCTAGTGCTATAGTAACATTTCTGCTGACCTAAATCAATATATATATATATATATATATTATATATATATATATATATATATATATATATATAAATGAGGAAGATGGAAAGTAATCCGACAAATTTGTTTAATAGATAAATGGAATAATATATTATATATATATATATATATTATATATATATATGGGAGAAATGTGAGGAGGTTAATCAAACAATATGTGGAGAAAAGTAGACAAACACGGGATGCTGTGGAAACTGGATGTTTATACATATACAGACAGAAAGATAGATACCACTGTACAAAAACAAACAAATAGATGGACAGAAATTTTTAAAAATAAAACAAATAAAAAGTTAAATAGTTAAATTCAAATTCAAGTCAAATATATAGATAAATACACAGAAAAATAGATACTACTATATGAAATAGACAAATAGATAAACAGAAAGATTTAAAAAATAAAACTCTCACATATACAACTATTGACAAATCCAGCTCCCAAACACTGCATCTCCATATAACACTCCCCATTTAGAGGGAAGAAAATCCACTACCCATTCCCCCCAGCTACCCCTGCCCCTACTGACAACCTACTGTTTTTCCCCATTCTGAAAATGTCCTTCATTGAAGCTAGAACTGGGCTTTTGGTACTGATGATGGTCTAAATGGCCGAAACGTTGCATCGTCGACAATAAACATCCAGTTTCCATAACATCCCGTGTTTGTCTACTTTTCTCCATATATATATATATATATATATATATTATATATATATATATATATATAATAGAGAGAGAGAGAGAGAGAGAGAGGGAGAGATGTGGATTAAATTTATTATATGCTGACACGAGTCTTGACGCAAATTTGTTTACATATACAGCATTCTATATAAACTTAGTATAAATGTAGAATAGAATGATAATAGAAAACCATATTTAAACATGTTGATAAGACTGTTTTGATTTTTCAAAGAAAAACGACTAATACAAGAGAAAATTCGAAAATTGATTCCGTCGTAAAACGGAATGTTTTTAAAATACTCAAAAGTGTTTTTCCTGATTTGAAAAATAATATGTAAATAATTGTATATGTTCTGAACTATGAAAACAAAATATTTTTAAAGTTTGAAACAAGGAATTATAAGAAAATTGAAAAAATAATGGTCTTAGTTGTTATTCATTTCAGTTAATTTTTGTTTTGGTTTGAAATAAACTTTGTGTGTTAATGAATTCAAATATATTGATAGATTTACAGACAGTTCTTCCAGGCCGTTGTCGTGTCAGTACTGCTGTATGGCTGCACCACCTGGACCCTTACTAAGCGACTAGAGAATAAACTAGATGCACAAGAATGCTGCGGGTGATCATGAACAAGACGTGGAAACAGCACCCTGCGAGAAAACAGCTGTACGGCAACCTACCACATATTACCCAAACCATCCGAGTAAGATGGACAAGACATGCGCGACACTGCTGAAGAAGCAAGGACGAACTCATAAGCGACGTCCTCCTGTGGAAGCCAGCACATGGGGCACGCCAGTGTGGGCCGACCAGCAAAAACGTACGTTGATCAGCTCTGTGCGGATGCAGGATGCTGCATAGCGGACCTCCCGAGAATGATGAGCGATAGGGACGGATGGAGAGAGATTGTCATCGATATCCGCGCTGAAAGCGCGACATGATGATGATGATATTTTTACGTACATTAAACTAAATTAACTTAAATTAGTTTAATTTAGATATTATTTAGTAAATGTGTGAAAAACATAAGTGTAGTAATTAAACATTTTTGTTGTTAAATAAAAGTATGTGCTTATTTGAAAATTTTAAAAACCATATATATATATATATATATATATATATATATATATATATATATATGAATGATCCGATGGGTCACTCATTGGGCTCTGAGTAGATAATTGAGATTAAGTGGGAAAAAGTGAGATTGCAAAGCATATTAAATTTTAAATAAATAAATACGGTCGGACAATTTTTTTAAAAAAGCAACAATAAAATCATTTTGTAAGATTTTGAAGAAAGGGAAAGTTTAACCAAATTTGAATTCATTGAGAGTCATTGAATGAGAAACTAACATATATAACGAGGAGGTAATCAAAATATACATAGAGAGGAAGAGAGTGATAGGCAGAATGTGAAGTGAGAGATGGTTCAGTTTTTGATTAAATGCAAATTACGACTAATCATAAACACTTGAAATGGAATTTTTTTCAAACATAATTCAATCCAAGAACTAAGGAATAATTTAGTATAATTTTCTTGTTATTAAACTAAACAATAGAAAAGCCTTTAGGTTACAGAATTTGATTCACTCAGCTTAAGTGTAATAATAGATATACTAATTCTCGCAAATCTTGACACTCCTGTTCAAATGCCTTAATATTATAAAAAATTGAACCGATGCAACATACGCAATCATCGATGTTTGATAAGGTAACACAACCGATTTAGTTTTCAACCGTAATGCAAAATTTTTCAGGGTCTCATATTGTTATATACTCGTTCCTCATCGAGTACATAAACGAGGAGAATCATCTCGAGTATACAAGAGACAGCCAGACAGACAGACAGAGACAGAGACAGAGATTTAGATTAGAGATGATAGTGATAATAGTTCTTATTTGATAGGGAGTGATTATTGATTGTTACACTGCTGGTTACTGACTCATTGCTTACTGCCTAACCAAGGTTAAACGGCCCAGTCTAGCCAATTATTTAACCATAGATGGAGGGAGAAGAGAGAATAGTTGGTCATGGTTTCCCTAAAGGTATTAGCGCTATGTGAAATGCAGACAACCACGTCAGGACTTGGACTCGTCTCGCCGTGTCCATCTCCTAAGACGATGAGGATTATACGGCGCGCCTCATCTAAAATAAAACGGCATTATTTCTCTGAATTTTTTAGATGAGGTTTGATCATTTGTATTACTTGTATTAGTCGGACTATTGTCCTCATCTGCCCAACGGTTCTATCGATGTACTCTCCGGCCTTTTTCAGGTATTTCTTGTCGGACTCGAGAACCTTCCCGAATTCGGGAACCCTCTCCTCGATTTTGGGAATCCTCTCTTCGAACTCTGGAACCTTCTTTTCGTAATCGGGAGCCTTCACGGAACTTCAAGATTAACCCTTTATACAATCCACTAGGGCATACAGTTCTCATTCTGCTAACGGGCATTTTATTATATCCTGTCTGTGCTGGAGTAATTGAGTGAATACAAACAGTTCTAAATCCCGTCTTTGTCTTTAAACTATCATTTTAGGGAGCCCTGCCTTAGACTAATCCTTTCTGGATTAACAGATATCAATAATACAGATACCGATTTTAAGTATATGAGTCAAACAAGTACGCTATATAGATGAGTATGCATGTGTGTGTCTGTGTGTGTCGGGTACAGTGCTGAGCCAAAATCTCAAGCCAATTTACATTAATCGAGTCCCCCAAGAGATTATCAGATTAAAAGCTTAGTTTTAGAATTCTGTCATTTACGTTTATATCGACGAGCGATTGCAAGTCGACTCCATTCAACATTATCGAATTTATCTGGCGTCATCCGATGGAGAGATCGAGCATCATGTTTAAATTGACATTAAATTAATGTAATGGAGACAGCGATTCTACATGATACAAAGAAATTAGCTGTGTATTTCTTCCTTCTGTCATATATATATATATATGAATATGTATATATGTGAGTGTGTATGTATATGGGATTAAGATATATATATATATATATATATATATATATATATATATGCATGTAGTATATATATATATATATATATATAGAGAGAGAGAGAGAGAGAGAGAGATTCATATATAGTATACACACAAATGTGTATAATAATAAATATAAGCATATAGTATACACACTCACATATATATATATGCATATATTATATATATACACACAAACATATATATATATATATATATATATATATATATATATATATATATATATATATATATATATATATATACAATAAATATATGTATATAGTATATACAAACATATGTATATACACATAAATATATATATATATATATTATATATATATCATATATATATATAAGGAATATATGCATATGGTATATACATATACACAGACACAATCACACATACACACACACACACACACACATACATATATATATATATATATATATATATATATATTATATATATATATATATATAATAGATAAGCATATAGTATGTATATATGTATATATTCAGTAGATATAAGTGATATATATATATATATATATATATATATATATATATATATATATATATACCTTGTATATATACACATATGTATATACTATAGGTATATATCTATTGTATACATATGTGTGTGTGTCTAAACATATGTATATACTATATGCGTATATATTTATTGTATATATATGTGTGTGTGTGTGTGGTGTGTGTTATAAGCATATCTATATACACATATATATGTGTATTGGATAATGATATCTGACAGTGGCGTTAAGAAATATGTCTGGAAAAAGGTGGGGGAAGATGTTTTTGAGCATGTCACCTTATTCGCATAACATGTTTTGCTCTTACAGCTTCATCAGATATGACGACTTTTTTTTGTCTAAAAGTTGTTGATATAATTAAAAAGCGAACATACCAACACCCTAGAGCACTGAAAAGCAGATGATAATCCTAACGTTCTCATATGAATATCAGAATATGCAGCCAGCAAAGTTCTACATAATCAAAAGAAGTACAAAACAAATTATTAAAGTGTGCCATTGCATAGTTTCTGAGAGTGCGGGTAAAGAGAGCAGTGTGTTATAGGGCAGGTCAATTTTCACTATTTAAAAAATAACATTCTCTCAAACAGTGAAAGTTGTGTACTAATACCAAAACTAGATATCGTACTTACACCATTGTTTAAGGAAATAGCATCGACGATCGTCTATTGAATGCACCAAAAATCATTGTTTTCGCAAAAATGTAGCAATTTAAATATTTAAAACAGAAAAGCTTTTTATTTTAAATAAAACGAATAATATATCCTAACTAAAATTTAAATTGAAAATATGCCACAATCACCAACGACACATCCGATGCTACTTTTTACATAATAATTAAGCTATAACAGTGATAACATTTTAAAAGATTGAAATCTATTTCCTCAAACGAAGGCAAAGTTTTGAAAAAAAAAGTTTTATGTGGTTATTTTTTATGTTAATTTACAACTTCCACCACACGAAGACATTACAGTTCCAAAATCGACCTACCTTAGAGTGTAATGCTTGTGTCTGTATGGTAGCGAACTATTACAATGCACCGGGTTCGATACGGTCCCCATTAAGTCAGCGAATCCTTCTACTCAATTATAATGAACTAACTAATAATGTATGTTGTACTTTGCTTATGGTAGGATTGTTGTGGTGGTAGAGCCGCTATGAGCGGCTTAAAGTAGACAAAGAGTTAAGTGCCCATGCTTATGTATACAATCGATTAGTTACAGATAATGCAATGTTTATCTGTTTAAAATGATTATGAACATATATTTTTGTACCATGGAGGAGGCACTTGTTGTCTAACGGTTATTGTTAGCGAATCCTTCTGCTAAATCATAATAAACTAATCATCAGTTTTTATACTTTGCTTACGGTAGGATTGTAGTGAGAATTGAGCCACTATGAGAGTTTTAAATTAGGCAAAGATGTAGGTGCTTAGGGATACAATAGGTCTGTTAGAGATTATGAATTGTTTACCTGTTTAAGATGATTGTGAATATATATATATATATATATATATATATATATATATATATATATATATATATATATTACCATGGTGGAGACACTAGTCGTCTAACGGTTATCGTCGTAGGTAATGGACATAGTAACTTGAGTTCAAATCTGGAACAAGGCCGTTTGTATTTCACATAGCGCTAATATCCTTTATGCATCCAACTATTCTCGGCCACATCTTGCTTTTTGAACAAAAATAGTGAATAATTGATTTATATTCGTGGGGATAATTAAACAATAAAATTTACCTGACGCCGAGTAGTAGATTCTAGTACATATATAAAGGGTAGTTGTGTGTATGTATGTATGTATGTATGTATGTATGTATGTTCGGAGAAAAATACGAAATTAAAACGATTAACGACAAAGTAAATACATATGCACATGCACTTTCACCAGAGCTTGCTTTTTGTTAAAAAATAAAGAAGATTACATTTATATCTGGAAATATATTTAAAATTAGGATTTGAATAGTAAGAAAAAGGAAAGTCATTGATTGTGTTCGTGATTAAAACATAAATTAATTAAAACATAAATCAATTCCATGGATCTGCGAGACTAACTTTTTATTATACCCCTTTACCCAGACAACGCTGGGTAGCCTATTTTAGTCCTATAAAAGGCATTTGGACCAAACTAAGAAAAGCTTAGTAAATAAGATGAAAAAAAGAATGAAGAGAAAGCAAATGTGAAAATGGAAAAAAGAGAAAGAACACAAATTACTGGTTGATGGGTGGGTCGGTTGGTTGGTTGGTTGGTTGGTTTTTACGGCATGTCAAGTCTTGTTGGATTATTTAATACCGAAAACATTTTTTTTATTCATTCTTGATGTTTATTAAATTATTTGGTGAATTCATTTTTTTTCACTTGTATTAATAATGCAGATTGGGTGTATTTCTGTCTGTAACCAAAACTACATCACAGCTAAGGTCACAATATTTTCAAAGATTGCGTAAGTCTATTAATGAGTATAAAATTTATAGTCAAAATCGTTGATACGCAGAATAAAAACAACCCTGTGTTGTATACACTAAAATTAAGCAATTTGATATTTATTACTTTCTTCCCTTTTTTTTTCAATAACAAAGGTTTACAAATATACAATAACAACAATTTTGAGTAAGATTTATGTGCAAAATTTTCAAAATAATTATCTAATTGATAAATGATAGATGCACGCAACATTTTATTTGCGGAGGACAAAACTAAATTTCAAATTGTTTTATTTTTTACTCCTTTAATGAATTTGATAATTATATTTACTTATGATACAAACCTTCTAAAATTGAACTTTTAACACTCTCAGGCAATATCTTTCAAAAATTAATTTTTACACCAACTGGAGGGTGTGTTTTTTTTTTGTTGTTTTTTTGCTAATTTACTTAATGTATTTTCTTTTCATAAAAGCTCCTCTTATTTATCAAATGACCCACATTGGAATAAACTTCATTTTATTGAAGGCAGTAAGTTATGCATAGATATTTTCTGAACGGATATAGATTCTATTTCTCATTTTATTGTTCTTTATTTTTTATGAAAAAAAAAAATTAAATAAAATAAAATAAAATAAAAATTAAATTTTAATTACAATTTGACAAGTCCAACGGAACAATCGCATTCTCATTATAAACTAAAGAATTCAAGATAATATATATGAATATTTTCAGTTATTTGATTTTTACATCAGTTATAAATTCACACTCACCCTTTGAACTACAGAGTAATCAATCTGATAAAAATTACATTTCCTCTATCTACACACACACACAACACACACACACACACTCTCTCTCTCTCTCTCTCTCTCTCTATATATATATATATATATATATTATATATATATATATATAATATATATATATATATATATATATTTTAGCTTTTGTATTCTTTTTGGTTTTCTTTATCACTTTTATGTTTTTTTCTGAATGATATTCAGTCGAACAAGTGAGGTGTAATACAATATTGTATTTTATAAAAATAAGTATAATAATGAAATTAAATATATATATAATATATAATAATATATATATATATATATATATATATATATATATATATATATATATATATATTATATATATATATTCATATTTATATATAATGCTCAAATAAAATTTGATTATTGCAAATGTACTTTTTGCGAATAATGATATATTTTACCGTCACGAAATTGTGTATGACCTTACAGACAATTAAAAAAAACATTGTATGTACACAGACAACTACACCCCACACACATAGTTGGTAAAACTGTCTGGGAGAAAAAAAAAAAAACTGAATTCAAAGCATGCTTAGTCAGCTTAAATAATTGAACTTGTGTGAATTCTACTTGTATCGGAGTATATATATATATATATATATATATATATATATATTATATATATATATATATATATATCATGTCGCGCAGGCAGCATGGATTCCATGCCAATCTCTCGCCAACCTTCCCAATCATTTATTACCTCTGGTAGCTCCTCTGTGCAGCAACCAGCATTCTCGCATAGTTGGTCAATATAGGTCCTTGCCAGGCGGCCTGCACTAGCATGCTCATGAGGTGGCTTCCACAGGAGAACGTTGCTTATGAGCTCGTCCTTGCGTCTCCAGCAGTGCCCCGCATGCCTAGTCCGTCTTACTCGGATGTTTTGTGAGATAGGGGACAGGTGACCATACAGCTGCCTCCTAGTGGGGCGCTGTTTCCACGACTTGTTTAAAACTGCACGCAGCATTCTTGTGCAGGTCCCATCTAGCTTATTCCCGAAGCGCTAAGTCCAATTGGTGCAGCCATACAGCAGCACTGATATAACCACAGCCTGGAAGAATTGTCGCTTTAGCTTGTCATTGAGATCTGATTTCCATATGAATGATAATTTGTTTGTGGCTAGCCATGCCTTTCCTATTCGTGTATTAATATCGCTCTTTGTGGATGAGATGTTACTACCTAGGTATGTGAATTGTTCTACTGGCTTCAGAGGCTTACCGTCAAGTGTGGAAATGTTTCCTTTCTTTTTGAAATTCATGAACTCAGTTTTATCAGAGTTCACAGAGAGGCCGATGTTCTTTGTAGCCATCTCCAAGCTATGTAGTAGTGACTCAGCCTGTGCCGGTGTATCTGCAAGAAGCGCGAGGTCATCAGCACAGTCTGCATCTGTGACCGTTTGTGCTGGATATCGCCAGCATCTTGCCTTTCTTAGTTGAAACCTTTTTCTTTTATGGTATCTAATGATGTTCGGAGTACATAGTCTAGGTATATTATAAATCTATATGGTGCTAATGTATCTCCTTGTAGGACTCCAGCGGTGATGTCAAAGAAATCTGTGTCGCCATCAGCTGAGCGTCCCATTGCTTTTGTGTCTTTGTAGAGCATCATTATAGCGGCAACCGTTTTTTTTGGAAGACCATATGCTAATAGTAAGTGTTCCATTTTTCATCTGTGTATGGAATCAAATGCCTTGGAAAAATCTACGAACAATAGCGTTGCCTCTAGATTCTTTGCCCGAACCACTTCTATGATCCGTCGTATAGTCAACTTTCCCATCTTCCCTACCTCAGGGGCTATTTCGTCAAGACAGGTAGCTTTTCTACCTTTTAGCTTCGTTAATACTTCGTTGAGTTCTTCTATTGTAAAATCCCCTAGTTTGGTGTCTAGTTGTCTATCTATGATCATTTGGGTGTTATTTTCTATGATTTTATCTGGGTTTCCCAGAAGTTTCTGGGAGTGGTCTTTCCATTTCTAAAGTCTATCTTTTTGGCTGGTTGCCTTTAGTTTTGATTTAGAGGTACTTTTCCTACCACTAATTTCATTTATTGTTTGTCATGCTATTCGTGGCTGTATCTCTTCCACCGATTGTCTGACATTATTTATTTGCACTTGGATGTATTCTGTTTGTTCTTAGTGTCACACATTCTTCCTTCGTATATATATATATATATATATATATATATATATATATATATCCAATTCACACAACTTTAGGATTATATATATATATATATATATATATATATATATATAGAGAGAGAGAGAGAGGAGAGAGAGAGAGAGAGTGAGAGAGATAGAAAGAGATAGATAGATAGATAGATACGAAGGAAGAAGCTGTGACACTTTGTGCAGTTTGCGGTGGGGCAGAGGGCACTTTAATTTATGTCGTCAGCTGGTAAAAAAAGTTCGCTTAACTAAAAGTCGACTGCTTACGGTTAGCTCAGTCGATAGAGCGTTCGGCTAGAAACTACAAGGTTCCTAGTTCGATACCGGCCTCTCGCCATCTCAGCGTATGAGTAGCACAGGGATCTGTGCGGTAAAGTAAGGAGCTGATGGTAGGTGTGGCGCTCCACCTCAGACGCCGAAAACAATCTCCTTGGTCTAGCGCTAGTGAAAAGGGGACAGACTCCCTCGCTGCCTGGTTGATACCGACTTTAGGCCGCCGCAAGGACTTTACTTACTTACATTAAAGCTTAATTACTTACGCCCGGAGAGCGAATATTTGGCTAATATGAACAGATTCTGAAGAAGCTCAGAAATTAAGCCCTTCTAAAGTAAAGGTAAAAGTTTGTAACGAGCATTGTCATTTCTCTATCTGTTGCTTTCCCTCTATCACTAGCAGACACAAATACTTGCCCAAAACCGATTTTTTTTTATCCAGTAGATGAATGGACTTTGAACCAAGTGTAAACAAACGGGATTTCTGGTAGCTGAGCAGTCCATAACATGCAATAATCAACTTTGACCCTTATTTAGGCTAGAAGAACAGGCCTCTGATCAATAGGCTGCTTACGTCAAGCCCTAGCACCTCTATGATTGTCCCAACCCTATTGACTTCATGGCAAGCCCCTACCCTTTTTATCATATATGTGCTAAAAACAATGATTTAGGGGCTTGTTGACTTTGTATGACGTTAAATTTTATCTGATGTCGAAGTTACAATTCTGGAGCTCTGGGGAATGTGGTGTACCCTTCCATCACTCTTACTCCCAGGTACACTCTGACCCGGAGTGGTAGGGTCCTATACATGGGTTAAATAGACAAACAAACAAAAATTGAATGTAACAAAAATTGAGTTTATAAATATGTTTAATACCCATCAAGAATGAATAAAACCAAAACGTCTGTGGCATAAAATAACCCAAGGGTTAACATGCCGTAAAATCCAGACACACCGACAAAACCTCTATCACTAGCAGACACAAATACTTGTCTAAAACCGACTTTGTTATCCCGTCGATGAATGTTGTTTGAACCAAGCGTAAACAACCATGATTCCAAAACTACACATACACTAATCATGTAAACGCATCCGTCGTCAACGCGGGTTTGTCGGGGGTGGGATCAGCGATAAAACATTGCAGAAAAGGTGGCAATCAATGATATTGATGCTGAGGGTGGAGATGATGGAACAGGGGATGGAGGGGGGTCTTGATTGGATGAACCAATTGGAATAGTTGGTCTAACGCGTCCATTAAGCTTGTAATATCAACAACGAGCGGCTGATAGACAGCTAGCGACCATTTGCACAGAACATCTTTACATCTTCCTTCGCTTGGTTAAAATTAAATCAAGAATCTCTCTACTGGACGGGAAACAAACATCTTGTAATAGTGATTTGCTGGTCCGTTCGCCTAGTGAAGCGCGCCGATTACACCTCAAACAGTCACGGTGTCTGTTTGTTGACTACTTGTCAGACATCCACTGAAGGTATTTTTAATACGGTTATTGGGGAAACGGATTGTACAGTTTGGTCGTTGTCAAATAAACGCTAAATAATTGTCACTTGACGGAGGAGCTGAATAGGATACAAAGGTTACATATTGTCAAATAAGAAATGAAATTATATACACAAGTCTGAACAAGAGTCATAATGTATCGGATCTAAAGTTACAGGCAGATTAGTCTGTTGCCAGTATCAGCCAGTATCAGTCTATATATATATAAGTTGAAAATGGAAGTGAATCCAACAGTATGTTGAAAGGAAAAATAAACAGAGGAAAGGAAATAATAAATGGATAAAATAGATTTTATTTTACTAATACGTATTTCGGCCAGGAGTTAGTTCAGGTATTCTATTTATTATTATTTTAAATATGAAATAAAATAATAATAATTGAAAACTACAAAATCTTTAGGTATACAAAGAATAATGGCCTTCGTCAGAGAAAATGTTTGAAATAAAAGTGGTTAAAATACAGAGAATTTTTGAAATGTTTGAAAAAATAATTTTTTCTTTAAAAAGATGTTACTCTGACGAAGGCCGTTACACTAACACTAGATCTGGGAAATTATTTTGGCATTGGAGTTGAAGCGCCACACCCACCATGAGCTCTTCACTTTACTGTACAAACTGTGGTACTCATGCGTCAAGTTTTCAAGGTACCAAGGAACTTGTGGTTCCTACACAGATGTTCTACCAACTGGTCTAAACTGGTCCTATGGGATGTTTTACTCTTTTCTTTAAGTGGGAAACTCCCCGTGGTGTTGTGGTTAACATGCTGGACTGCAACATTGCAGTAAACACATTCAAACTTCAGTCACACTATTACATTCACCTTGGGAAAGGTATGAACACCCTCTCACCTAGCTATGGGTTAAATAGTACCACGATTGTTCTTCTACGACCGTTGAATGGAAAATCTGGTGTTGCTGAAAGTGATAATAATGAATTTCAACGCTACGGCCGATGTCTTCTCCGGTGCCTTTATCCACTATGCTATATGTCCAATTAGACACATAGCATAGTGGATAAAAGTGTTTGGTTAAGAGAGTTCTAATTGGCACTTATCTCTTGGCTGCAGATTGACTACTGTTAAAGGGCGACAGTAACATATAATAATAATAATTAACGCAGCTTAACACCAGCTATGGTTAGCGGAATGAGAACAGAATATCCCCGTGGATTGAATAAAGGGCTGGGTTCAATGTTCGGGGGCCGATTACGACAAGAAGGTTCCCGAGTTCGAGAAGAAATACCCGAAGAAGACATCCATCACATATATTTATAAAGAACCATACGCGGGCTCTCGAAGAACATTATAGATGAGTGTGAGTTAGTGTGTGTGTGCGCATGTGCGTGCATATATACATAGACTAAGATAGGTAGGTAGATATTTAATGAAATATTACATTAGGCTTGAAACGAGGGTATATATATATATATATATATATATATATATATATATATATATATATATATATATATAAGAACCTACATGAGTCAGACACTAGCTACCTAGGTTTCTCCCGAATGGTTCTTCAGGATAATTCTTCAGAACTATCCTGAAAAACCATTCGGGTGAAACCTAGGTAGATAGTGTCTGACTCATGTAGGTCCTTATAATCATGCTCTACTTAATGTATTGAGCACTTTTTACATATAAAACTTAGAACCCCCCCCCGGTGTTTTTTTTCTTTTGACCACTACATACGATAACGATGATTATTTTCAGAAAGTATGGGTGTGCCGGTCTTTTCTTTTTTTAAAAATGTTTTCCCCAGATGTAAGTTTGATTTTTTAAATTTTATTTTGAAAAACTGAATTATCGGGGTTTTTCCACACCGGTAGAGTTTAGAAGTAAAAAATAATAATAATAATAATAATAATAATAATAATAATAATATAATATATATGTGTGTGTGTGTGTGTGTGTGTCTGTGTGTGTGTGTAGAATTAAACAAAAGATACATCTGTTTAACAATTTTATTTTTGATCTTTTCGAGTTTCTGGACAACATTTTAATATTTGGTGGAATTCGTGGATAAGTACTCGGGATCAAACATTGGTGGACTTATCCACGAACTCCACCCAAATATTAAAAAGTTGGCCAGAAACTCGAAAAGATCAAAATAAAATTGATTAAACAGGAGATGTGTCTTTTGTTTAATTCTACATGTATAAATGAAAGAATGCTGCACACACACACACACACACACACACACACACACACACACACATATATATATATATATATATATATATATATATATATATATATATAGAGAGAGAGAGAGAGAGAGAGAGAGATAGATAGATAGTGTGTGTTTTGTGAGTGTACGTGAGTGGCTTTATATGTGCGTGGTTGTTTGAGTAAATATAAAGAGAAAAAGATAAGTCACTCGCAGTTTAAAAAGACAGAACTTCGAATTCAAAGAGGACACATGTTTAAGTTGAGATTAATATATTAATACTACTAGCAAATATATGCACCCTCCGGGTGCAAGTATTTAAGTTTTAATGTAATGAAATATCGTATTAAATTAGAAAGTCTAATAAGAATGCAGATAAAAAAGATATGTAACAGAGTGGGGTTATAATAGAAAAATAGAAATGAAACTTATTTTTCCATCACTGCTGTCTTTCATTGCTGAATTTTACTTATTTAACTATTTAGTTAAATTAGGAAATAAAGAATAAAATTACACTTATTTTTTATTGTTAATGGATTTCATTTAAGATTCATTGAAGAGATTTTTGCTTATATTCATTAAAATAAAACCAAACAGTTAGAAATCAATAATACTAAGCACATATTTAATAAAATCACATTTTTAATATCAATATGCAAATTAGCCTTCCCGTTCACACTGCAAACCGCTATTTTTTGTATATATAAATACAATAGCATGTTATTCGTATGTAGATATGGACAACACTAATAAGAAGTTGAATCAATTTTATTAATAATTGAGGTTTAATATATATATAAAATCATGAATGTGATGAAAATAACTATGTTAATTGTGACTCGATTAGTAATATAGTTTCGGTTACAGACAGAAAAACACACAATCTCCATTATAATAAGATGTATCACGATAACAGAATAACTGTTACGGAAGTGTCAATATACTGTAATACAGGCTTAGACAAAATGATCTGACACATTTGTAAGTTTAATAAAATGTAAATGAAGTAAAGAAACAAAAACGTGTTTTTATTTTCAAAAAGTACATATAATGCCATTTTGTTTTGTTTCTTTATAATGCCATTGTTTTTCGTTTCTTTTTCAGTTGCTGCCATGAATAGGACTGGTGAGCATCGCTCTTTCATTGTGGAAACGTTTATCAACATCATTTTGTATGGATGCATTTGAAGATCATTATGAAGAATTCTTCGCAAACTTCTTTCGGAAAGTCTAAGAGCCTGGGCGCGTTTAAATGTGGAACGGAGTGGAGACTGTTGAACTGAAGCTCTTACCGCAGCCACATTTTCTGGAGTTCTGTCGGTGCAAGGTCGGCCGGTTGATTTTCGTTTCAATGCAGAACCAGTAGCTTTGAAGTTGGTAACCCATAACAAGATCGTGTTTCGAGCTGGTACGGGATCATGTCTACCAAGATTGAAGTGCAAACGCAACGCTCTTTGTGTTGCAGTTACAGATTCGTTTGTTTTGATAAACGTTTCCACAATGAAAGCGCGATGCTCACCAGTCCAATTCATGGCAGCAACTGAAAAAGAAACGAAAAACAATGGCATTATAAAGAAACAAAACAAAATGGCATTATATGAAAAAAATGGCATTATATGTACTTTTCGAAAATAAAAACACTTTTTTGTTTCTTTACTTTATTTGCCTTTTATTTAACCTACAAATGTGTCAGATCATTGTTTCTTTACTTCATTTACATTTTATTAAACCTACAAATGTGTTAGATCATTTTGCCTGACCCTGTATAATAGAGTCTGAGTGGAGATATTCGCTATAATGAGCACAGACGAGAAAAAAAAAACGTTTTCACGCTTAAAGCCACGGCTATTCAAGTCTATAAAACCAGAACCAACTATCAATGTCCAAACACTGTTCTTTTTTATTTTTTTTTTTTTTTTTTTCATTTGCTCTTTATTCTTTCTCTTTTCTTTTACTCCGTTTATTTCCCTTGGAAGACGCCAACTGAGAAGACGACCTTCACAAGCTTTAAGTTGAAATTCCTTTGACGCTTCTAATTACTTGAGTGCCTCGAGGGAAACCGCTTAACGATAAGTAATATTTGTCAGGTTAATAGAAAGAAAAACGGCAGAAAAACAAAAAACAAAACAATGCCCGGTTAAATGATTTCTTGAATAGATTTTGACGTCTCCCTTTTTTTCACATTATTTTCTATGACGTTCGTATTTTACAAATTGATATGGATATATTTTCATTCTTTTTAAAAAAAAAAATCAAATTCTGTTACTTGTGGCACGATGGCTTAACATTAGCAAAACGAACAGATGAATATATATAGAGACAAGCAGGACCTGTGGTTATTCCACCGTATGATAATTTAATTATTACACCGTTTGAAATCTTTACTGAACAGCTCTTTCAAAAATAGTTCAATACGTAAAAATGATAATAATCTTGATTTAATTTTCTCTTACTCATTTTTTTTTTCTTTACTTCTTTTCATATGTTCGTTATATTCGACTGAAACAGATTAGCGTTATCGCTTCCACGGGTTCACCCGCTCCCCCCCCATATACACACACACATATATATATATATATATATATATATATATATATATATGAGGGTAAGTAAACAAACCAATGTTTTTATTTTATATGGATTTTAGCCGACAATTTTTGGAGGATATGTGCTTAATTGAAGTCATACCTAATTTTGAAAATTAATTAGTTAATGATTAAAGAATTTAGGGGGGCATATATGTTCAAATGTAAGGCTAAAAAATCGAGAAAATATCAATCCCTGAATGAACATTTCGACCTATTAGGTCTATTCAGCAAGATTATAGACATGGGAGACTGCTGCGTGTGTGATTCGAAACCTCGACTGCCAAGCTGACATGTGAGGCCTCTAACCGTTACACTAGCTGGCCTTCCCGGTTCTCCCATGTCTATAACCTTGCCGATGAGACCTAATAGGTCGAAATGTACATTCAGGGATTGACATTTTCTCGATTTGTTTAGCCTTACATTTGAAGATATATGCCGCCTAAATTCATTAATTATTAACTTATTAATTTTCAAAATTAGGTATGACTTCAATTAAGCACATGTCCTCATATATATATATACATATATATATATTGGGTATGGGAGTGTGTATGTGTGCTTACACACGCATGTGTGTGTTATATTCTTAACTTAATGATAAATTCTATTGCCATCGTATTATTTGGTGTCTCTTAGAAGACGAAAGAACAATAATTGACAATAACCAATGAAAGTTTCTATGATTTTTAGAGATTTTGGCGACCTTAACTTTTGCATTGCCCTCGTAAAAGAAACTTGTTACGATACGTGTGGCTATTTCAGTACTGAAGTTGAAAGCCGCTTTACAGTGGAGATCCGATGTGCATAATGTTTGATCCTTTCTTGAAGTAGAAAGATGTAGTATCAGAGTTGTCTTGAAGCAGAGAATTGTATAATCTTCATCTGTTGGTCTGTCCTTCCAGTAAGTTAATCTAGCACAATTTATCAACGCCTTTATATAGTACATTAAATACATGTTTGGGCGCTTTTGAATAGCCGATTCAGCCACTGCTGTTTGGGAACAGTTTATAAATATAAGTTGCGGTCTGTAGCACAGCTTATACCACAATATTCTATAATACTTGTTTCCTTTGTTTCAACAAGAGAGATATTTTAAACTGACACTGATTAACTTCTTTTAGGAAAAAAAAATGTATTCGATCGTATAAAGTTTTTTTCCCATTGATATCCAAGAATACAATGACAAATATTTGCTACTATCTTCTTTGAAGTCTTCACACACACAACCACACACACACACACACACACACACACACACACACATATATATATATATATATATATATATATATATATATATATACCGTGTTGCTTTGTTTTAATGTGTTCTTGGGATTTATTACTCTGTTTCCACCTTTGATGATTCACTGTTTAGAAAGTGGCTAAAGAAAGCGAGGAATTTCTGCCCATAAACTCTTCTTTTAACAAAAACTCATTACGTGATCAGCTTACGTTCAAGTCACTTTGAAAGCACCGCTTCCAGCTAGATCACCGAAGTTAAGCAGCAATGAGCCTGATCGATACTTAGATGGGTGACCATTTAAGCAACCTTAGGATTATAATTTAACCGAATATCAAAATGACTTGATTAGGCATTAAATGAGCCAAAATGTGTTGATATGAGACAACCAACGCAAGAATCAAAACGTGATGGATATTGAAACTTTTACATTTATAGCCTTTTTTATCATATATATATATATAATATATATATATATATATATATATATATATATATATATATGTGTGTGGGTGTGTGGGTGGGTGTGGGTGTATGTCGCTTCCAGTTCATGTGTGTATATATTCAGATTGTGTTTATATATAAGTGTATGTTTCACTCTCTTCCTATTTATGTGCTTATTTATTCAAATTATATTATATATATATATATATATATATATATATAATATATATATATATATAGACACACATGTGTATGTATATTTGTCTGTATATCTGTGTATATATATATAGATTGATCATATATATGTGTATATATGTATGTCTCTTACAGTTAATGTGTGTATATATTTAGTAAATATATACACACATTAACTGGAAGAGACATACATATATACACATATATGATCAATCTATATATATATACACAGATATACAGACAAATATACATACACATGTGTGTGTCTCTCTCTCTCTCTCTCTCTCTATATATATATATATATATATATATATATATATATATATATATATATATATATATATATATAATTTGAATAAATAAGCACATAAATAGGAAGAGAGAGAAACATACACTTATATATAAACACAATCTGAATATATATGAACTGGAAGCGACATATATATATATATATTATATATATAATATATATATATATAAGTGCATCTGTATGTCTCACTCTCTTTAGATCAGTGATGAGTGTTCAGCCGATAGAATGGGCACCTAGGGCGACAATGTTCTTGGTTCGATACCGGTTCTCGCCAACTCAGCGCAGGATTAGCACAGAGATATGTGTGGTAAAGTGTGGAGCCGATGGTAGTATTGTCATTCCACCTCAAACAATCTCCTTTGTCTAGTACTAGTGAAAATGGATAGACTCCCTCGCTGCCGAGCGTATACCGATATTAGGCCACGCCATTGACTTTTTACAGGAATTATTGTTAAATAATAAGGTGCGTGGAAATTAATGTGCGAAGTCCGCAGTAGGTTGATGTGGTACAAATGTGGAAAAACTGAAAGATTTTAATAATAAAAAAGAAACAGGTTAAATCTCATCAAGCCACTTCTGCCTCCTATGGAAAATAAATGCCAGTGTCTATTGAAGGGTAATGTGTTCAATAAAATTAAAACTATATTTTACTTATATCACGATGCATAATATAAAATAAACGAAAAATAAACCAATATACGCATCACGTGATAGTGTAAAAAAATAATGTGTGTAGAAGTCAGTGTTTGACAGCAGTGGTTGGTTGACATGTTACTAATTTGGATAAATTGAAAGATTTTAATAATGGAAAAATATGGATGACGTGTTAATTATTGATCTTGGTTTAAGATTGGACAGAACAAGGCGAGAGCAAGAGGGAGACTGAAAAAGAGATAAAGTGGGGAGTCTGGCTTAAAAGCCCTTGGAGGAGATGAAAGAGAGGAGTCTGGGCTGAGTGTTTGAAGAGGTAGATGGAAGATGTGTGTTTATCCACTTCGAGGTCATTTACTTAGGTTAAAATAAAATAAAGGAACTCTGAAAAAAAACGAGTCTTGTGTTCGTTTATCAAAAACTAACCACGGACGAAAGGATAGAATGAAAAAGATTCCAAGTGTTTCAAGACCACTAGAGGAACATAGAGAATGCCAGACAAGAGATACAGCTACCCAGCTACTCCGATCCAACAACAGCAGATAACAAGATAGACGACCGTTAATCCCCGGTAAGATCAGCAGATAAGTATACAAATTAAATTAAAAACTCCCCAGTTTGATGCTAAATTACATTCAATTTGAGGTCTAATAATCATATATATATATATATATATATATATATATATATATATATATATATATATATATCAACCCCTCTGCACGGGTAGGATGCGACACAAGGTCAATTTCTTAAGCGGAGTTTGACAGGTTTCAATTCAGAGTTTTCCTTCTCCTAGACTGGTTACCTAACCATGGTTACAGAGCCCGGGCTGCCCTGCTATTTACCCATAGCTGGAGGGAGAATTAGATTCATACCTTTCCCAAGGGTATTAGCGCCATGTGAAATGCAAACAGCTTAGTCCATGAATTGAACTCGGATCGACGAGTCCATTTCCTACAACTCTTACCATTACACCACGCGCCTCCTAATTACCTTATATACTTGCCTATTGATCCCGCTACGTCACACTAGTGTGAATACTAACAAACAAGGTGATGGCACTAGTTCAAGTCTATTTGTATAATAATAATAATAATTCCTCATTATAGAAATTATGACAAACAAAACATGAAGTCTGTGTAAGAAATTTAAGATCTACTAACGTCATGGCAGCAAGAGGCATTTTCTCTCCGTAAAAATCAAATAAAAAAGAGTTCATCTGTTTTAAACAAGATCATCTCCACCATAAGTGGCAAGCCTCTGAAATTGATATACCCCCCTCCACATACTTAGGTAGCAATATCTCTTGCAGAAAACAATGTCAATATATGCACAGGGAAAGCATGGGCTGCTAAAGACAGATTATCGATCATATGAACATCTGATAAGATAAAAAGTAATTCTTCAAAGTTGTAGCCGTATCATTACTACTGTATGGGTGCGCCAATTGACTTTAGCGATACACTTAGAGAAAAAACTACATGGGAAATACACATTTGTACGAAACCCAAATATTATTGACGGACTTACGAGCTCATCCCTGCTTCTTCAGCAGTGTCCCGCATGCCTAATCCGTCTTACTCGTATGGTTTGTGAGATGGGGGCAGGTGGCCATACAGTTGCTTCTTTGTAGGGTGCTGCTTCCACGACTTATTCAGGACCTTTCGCATCATTCTTGTGTAGCTCCCATTCTAATATGGTGGTATTGTCTGTAAGTATTTTTCGGTAGTTTGTGTAGGACAGGAATGTGTTTTTAAGTGCTGAGCTATTGATCTTGTGTCAGAAAGGTGCATAGTAAGGTGCCTAGAAACAATCCATTGTTGTATTGTTCTTACATTCCCCCTGAAGATGGCCCGCGATTGGACAGAAAGGTCTCAGGAACTGTTCAGCTATGGCAGATATATCAGCCAATTTCATCCTATCATTAAATCTATTCGGCAACTCGAAGGAACCATGAACAAAATTTGAAGACACTAAATGGCTGCACATTTCAACGAAATATGTCTGAAAGAAGAAATGCTGCCTAACCATATATATATATATATATATATATATATATATATATATATATATATGTATATATGGAGATATGTGCTTAATTGAAGTCATACCTAATTTTGAAAATTAATTAGTTAATAATTAATGAATTTAGGCGGGCATATATGTTAATTTTCAAAATTAGGTATGACTTCAATTAAGCACATATCCTCCAAAAATTGTCGGCTGAAAGCCATATAAAAAATAAACACATTTGTTTGTTTACTTACCCTGATATATATATATATATATATATATATATATATATATATATATATATATATATATTAATAATGGAGATTCGCTTCCGGGTTTTGTCTGTAACAAAAACTACGTCACTGCTTACGTCATTATACCAAAATCGTCATAACATAGAATGAATACACTCAAAATTTGAGCATGCAACATTAGACAGTCCTCATTGTTTTTTAGAACAAGTTTTAATACATACATCACCAGTATCATATATTTATATATAGTTTGTTTTATTTTAATAGATATTCAAAGTTAATAGAACTTAGTTTCGATTTCAAATGTTTTTTTTTTTTTTTTTTTTTTTTTTTACTCCTTTAATAAATTTGATTTCATGATTTATAGTTCAAAATCTCCGACATTTAATTTTTAACTTCCACCTCCTCAAGCAAAATCTTTCAAAAAATTATTTTTACATCGCCCGGAGGGTGTTTTTTAAAAATTTTGCTAGTATATATAACATAGATACATTCATCAACAGTACATGATGATTTAAGTTTCACGCCTTACGTGATCTTCAAATCCCGTGTCACACGTGTCTATTTTTGTTATATACTGTATCAATTGACAGCGCTGGTGTGTAGTACACTGGATTAAAAACCAACGCAGGTATACAAAAAGAAAGCTGGACTTTATTTTCTTCCTCGGTTGGCGTGGATGAAAGGAGGTGTGCGCCGGCTTGGGTGAGTGGTGAAATGAACAGTAGTTCTAATAAGTCTTTTCTTCGGAGAGTCGACGGGAGTGACTGAAGTTCGTTGCCACCAAAGCTCAACTGCTGGATTTTTCGTCTAACCGTCACTTTTTCAATTTTACCCAGCATGCCCTGGTGTATTCAAATTCCACCGGAACTGTACTGCGTGACCTGCAATCCTAGCTTTGTCATCAGTCAACAGGAAGCCTTTTGTCATCCTGCTATTGTTGTTTTTTGTGGCCCGTTCGTTTGACACGGTCAGCAGTAAGCTTCTGATCCTAATCACTCTTCCTCTTTGTTCGATCCAGACTTCTGTCTGGAACATCCTTTGTTTCTCAATTCCTTTGTCTATTTGAATTTCTTTTCGCTCCAAAAGAATTGAAACAATAGTAATCTGCAACATTTTTATATATATTTCTGGGGAGGTTATCCTTTTCTTTTCTTAATTTAACTTTCGATTTTGGGATTTAGAATAATTTCGGAGGAGCGTTAAAATTAGTTAGGTGATAAAACGATGTTATATTTACCTTTTTTTAAAATCTAGAATAAACAAAATTAATTCCAGACAAAATTACACTGGAAGCAATAGAAAGCCGAGAAAAATCAGCCCACATAAATGCAGAAGCCGTCTTGCCAAAAAGAGAAAAGAAAACAATTAAAAAAAAACTACAAAGAAATAAGCAAAACTAAAATAAATTTTCAGACTTCATCCAGCAGGCAAACTAATTAAAACAACGTACGTGAACTGAAAAGAATAAATAAATGTCTGTATATTAATACTCGTGTTCCTAAAAAGCACGTCCGTTATCATCTAACAACACCCCCTGCTTAAAAATGAGACAGACCAAATCCTACAAGATGAAATGCAAAAATGTAAATCCTGATTATCTGCTGTTACTGATCTGCCGAATTCTTCGTCACCTCAGCTAAATAATAGATCATTCCGTTTTTTTTTAATAAATAAGAAAGGGAGAAAAGGGACATACTTTACAGAACAATATAATAAGAAAGAAAAAATACAATAGGGGAAAAATAGAGAGAGGTTGTGAGCGCACGGAAGCGATAATGCTATTCTGTTTCAATTGAACATAATGAAAATATGAAAAGTAAATTAAGAAAAAAGTGTGGGAGAGTTAAGTCTTGATTATTATACTTTTTTACATATTGAATTATTTTACAATACCTCTTAAGTAAGCATATTAAACGTTGTAATTATTAGATAAACATACAGTAGTATATCCACAAGTCCGCTCGTACTTAATAAACCGTAAATGCCTAAAACAACATTTATGTGCCAAGAATCAAAAATATATCTAGGCAAGATAAAGTTCCAGGGAAAACATAGAAGCTATATTATATGTAATATAATTTAACAACAGAGGTGTGCATTTCATCGCAAGACACCCAACAACAAAACATAATAAAATTAACATGGAAAAAGGTAAAACTAACACGTTACTGCACTCTTTCTGACAGCACACACACACACAACACACATATATATATATATATATATATATATATATATATATACACATACAAATATATACACACATACATTTTACACATACACACACACACACATACACATATATACATATATATATACTCGCCCCGAGTTCAAATCCTGGACGCGGTAATTGCATTTCATTTAGCGCTAATATCATTGGGAAAGGTATGAATACCATTCTCCTTCCAGCTATGGGTAAATAGTAGGGCAGACTGGGCTCTTTAACCTTGGTTAGGCAACCGGTCTAGGAGAAGGAAAACTCTTAATTAAAACCTGCTGAAATCCGCTTAAGAAATTGACCTTGATCGCATCCTGCTCGTGCGGAGGGGTTGGTAAACACACACACACACACACACACACACACACACACACACACACACACATATATATATATATATATATATATATATATATATATATATATATATATTAGTAACAGTAGGATTGTAAAAGTACTTCATTGCCAAAATGAATAAATAGAATAAGATATACTAGCAGGATCTGTGGATATACTACAGTCTGTTAATTTAATTATTGCAGCGTTTGATATCTTTACTTAAGAGCTATTACTTAAGCCCAATATGTAAAAAGTATAAGAATATTGATTAACTACATCTCAATCTTTTTTCCTTCTTTTCATTTAATAATAATTAAATTATCATGCTGTCGTATATCCACAGGTCCTGCTAGTATCAAAATTGATATGGAAAAGAAAAAAAACTAACACCAGTTTACATGGTCTATTTAAAATTTGCCTGGAGGTTGAGATGGAATAATCACCTTTGCAGAAAAACGTATAAAACTCTTAATCAAAAGATCAGAGTTCATTTTTAAATAAGACATGAAAAAAAATCTTACTACACTCTTTACGACATCTTTGCCCAGAAACTAATAACACGAAATCTAGAACGAATAAAAACATATATCAAAATGTAGCAGGTAAGAAATGGTAAATACTACCTTACAATCAATTTAGTAGTTTATAGCCAAAATATATAGATAAGACTAGTAAGAATATGCGCTTTCTGGATCTAAGTATTTAACTTGAAATGTAATGAAGTATATTAAATTAGGGAGACTAACGAAATTAAATAAGAAGGCATATAAAAAGATTACACTTTCAATTACATTTTAATTGGCATGTATATAATATCATTTATTGGATTGATATTGTATGTTGGAGAACAAATATTAATGATTTTGACTATAAATCAAATACTCATTGATAGCCTTACGCAATTCCTGAAGATAATGTGACGTAAGAAGTAAGGTCGTTTCAGTTACAGAGAGACAGACACCGAATCTCTTTTATTATAAAGAAAATATATCATCACCAACATCAGATTTCTCTGAGCATCCCTACCCATGATTCTTCTGTATGTTTTCCTGAATGCGTGCAGAGTTGGTTGATGTCTGTTTTTGCTGGTCGATCTACACTGGTTTGTCCATGAGTAGTTGTCCACAGACAATGTCACTTACGTTAATCGTTACAATTGGTGCGACACTACTAATACTTATTAAAACTTATGTGCCTAAAAACATTATTTATCTACTAAACACCCGTAAAAAGAAATTCCAGGAAAAATACAGGCTAATTACATTAAAAACCATTTAACAACAGAGATGTTTATTTCACCACAACACACTCAAAAACACAAAGCAGAATATAACAAAATTAACATGGAAAACGAACAGAGTAACAAGATCTATTTAAAATGTTTATTTTGCCTGGAGGTTAAGGATTCAATAATCATCGTAAAATCCTAATCAAAAGATCATTTCTAAATACGACATGAAAAAAATTACTGCACTATTTACGACATCACAGCTAAGAAACTAATAACATGTATTCTAGAACGAACAAAAACATATACCAAATTTTTGTAGCTAATTTTGTGCTCATTTTTTGTAATTTGTTTTAAAAGTTTACATGTAATGGAAAATAATTAAATATTGCATTGGGCAGCATAATGTTTGTTGGGTTAGATCCAATACCTTTCTTCTACAGGGTCAGACAAAATTGTGGAAACGTTTATCAAAACAAACGAATCTGTAACTGCAACACAAAGAGCGTTCCGTTTGCACTTCAATCTTGGTAGACATGATCCCGTACCAGCTCGAACACGATCTTGTTATGGGTTACCAACTTCAGAGCTACTGGTTCTGCATTGAAACGAAAATCAACCGGCCGACCTCGCACCGCTAGAACTCCAGAAAATGTGGCAACGGTAAGAGCTTCAGTTCAACTGTCTCCACTCCGTTCCACATTTAAACGCGCCCAGGCTCTTAGACTTTTCAAAAGAAGTTTGCGAAGAATTCTTCACAATGATCTTCAAATGCATCCATACAAAATGATGTTGATAAACGTTTCCACAATGAAAGCACCACTCCAATTCATGGCAGCAACTGAAAAAGAAACGAAAAACAATGGCATTATAAAGAAATAAAACAAAATGGCATCATATGAAAAAAATGGCATTATATGTACTTTTCGAAAATGAAAACACTTTTTTGTTTCTTTATTTTATTTGCCTTTTATTTAACCTACAAATGTGTCAAATCATTGTTTCTTTACTTCATTTGCATTTTATTAAACCTACAAATGTGTCAGATCATTTTGCCTGACCCTGTATATCATATCAGCTTTTTGAGCTACTGGATACCCTCGATCTTTTTTCGAAAAACCATAAGATTAAAGCATCTAACAACCTTTTGCTTATTTTATGGCATTTTTAAAAAATTACATGTAATTGAAAAAAAAAACATTACACTGGGCAACACAATTTTTGTTGAGTTAGGTCTGTCACTTTTGACGGATTTTTTAAACTCTGAATTCAAAATTTACCCCAGTTTATTTCTATTACATCAACATTTTGAGTAACAGGTAACGTTTGTTTAGTCTCATAAAACATTTAAATACTGGATGTAAAAAAAATCTGGGCTTATTTAATAGAATACTTAAAAAATTAGACAGTCGAAATAATTTTAAAAATTACTTGTCTGTAAAGTTTGTACAAATTCATCTTCAACTTCGGATCACATTGACAGTACGGTAACCCGTAACTCTTCTACACAACATCAGGAATCCATACAGAGCTGGTTGAAGTATTTTTTATGATTGATCTACAATGGTGAGTTTAAGTGTAGGTGTTCAGAGAATAATATCACTTATGAGTTTGACCTTGCTTCTCCATTGGGGTCCAGAATAAGCTTGAATAAATAAGATGTAATTTTTAAAACATAAAAAATACTAAACCTCTCTGTATATATAATCCGTAGACAAAAACAAAAGAAATAACATTATTAGATAGGAATACTTTATATCATATACATTTATGCGAAAGACTTGAGAAATTACATAAAGTATAAATAGGAATGTATAATGAATGTGATTCCCTAACCTCTAGGAATAAAATAAGCCTAGATTGGCTGACCTGCCATTAATATACATCAATCAATCAACCAGGCCTCTTATTTAGCTTCTTGAATGGCTCTAGATGTACAAACCTGTAGCTTCATCACACTACCCAGATCTCCAGAACAGGAGCATCACCATCAGGGCACCCTTTTTAGGGAGTGGTCTTACTCTCTGCAGGGACACAGTTGGACTACCTATTTATAAGATGTAAGCCAAATTCTCACTCATTTTTATGAACTTTCACAAAAACAGCAGTATGCATTTCCGGTAAAAAATTGATATCAGAAACGATATAGAACGCATTTTAATCAAGACCGACAGAGGTGGATTACAAGTAATACAACATATTTTCTGCTACAAGGAATATCTACTGAAACTACACTTTTTTCTACCTAGGATTTCAAGGTATGGTACAGACTTTCTATCATGAGGAGTATCTACTGAAAGAGAACACTTTTCGACCTATGATTTCAAGGAATACTACATATTTTCTGTCCCAAGAAATTGAACTAGGGGTATACCAACAGGGGAGTTGAGTGCCTAAATTGGCGACCAGAATCGTAACAACAGTATTCTAAGTTGCTTGGTTTGTTGGATGTTTTACGGCATGCCAAACCATTGGGTCATTTTATGCCGAATGTTTCATTCATTCTTGATGGATTCTCAATTTTTTAAAACACCCTTTTCTATTTAACCCATCGATGGAACCCTAACAGGTACTACCACTGCGGGTCAGATTGGACCTGGGTGCAATGGTAAAGAAGGTGGCCTCCATATTCGCCATACCTCCTGAACTGGAGCCTCACCATCAGATAGAGTTTAATATCATATCCAGAACACCGAAACCCTCACTCAACGCCTTCTAACACGTATATGATAAAATGGGCGGGGACTTGCCATAAGGGCAATAGGGTTGGGATAATTGTTTAGGCGCTAGAGTTTGACGACACCAGTTGATTGATTGGAGAGGGCCTCTCCGTGAGCCTGTCTAAACTAAGTAAGAGCTAAATTAGAGTGTTGCATGTCATTGACTACTCATCCACTAGGATCTCGTCCTTAAGCATCACGGGTTGCCACCCACGGTCAACAGGTGGCCCCATTAGACGGGGGTCTTATCCATTTGGAAAGGTGCAGTCGGTTTATTCTAAAGCCCTAGCCGACAGGTATCCGTATTCTAAACCCCGCCGATAGGGCGCACAGTTTTGAACAGTTATGTAAGATCCAATCGAAATGTCTGATAGACTTGTTTTTCTAGTGCGCTATGGCAGACTCCCAATCTGTTCATTTTGCACAAACCTCGGTCGCTAGTAGCTGCCATGCATTAGTTAAATCACCCGCTGGCAAATAGTTACAGCCTCAAAACACGTCCGATCTAACTTTTTTTTCCCCGCTTTCTCTCTTACTCACTCTTGAGAAAAAAAAAAAAAAAAAACAAAACAAAGAAACAAAATAAATAAATAAGTAAATAAAGATAGATAAAAATAAAAACAAACAAACACACAATATGTCCAAATTTTCTCTATCACTCTTCGGAGAATTAGACCGGCTATTTAACGGAACCTTTTAGCAGAATGGCCAATTGCCAAAATTCTTCATTCAAAAAACCAGAGGAAAAGGAAGATCGTTAACATTGATAGCAAAAAGAGAGTAAAACTGGCACACCGAATGTTTTGCTTGCCGTTAATCGAGTTTGTAATAGAACCCCCACCTATATATATATATATATATATATATATATATATATATATATATATATAATATATATATATAAAGAGATAGAGAGAGAGAGATTATATATATATATATATATATATATATATATATATATATATATATTGTATTTATATATAAGGGTGGCTTACTGGTGAATACGGGCACGATCGTTGGAGGTGCACAGGATCCAGGGGTTAAGTCTGTGATAAAACAAATACAAAGTGTTCAATATAAAGTAGAGCATATTTATTGAAGAAATGGATACAATAGAAACCTACTCGAGTTTCATCGCTAGAATCATCAGGGTTAAATCCAATGAATTAATCGAGTTACCGATTAATTGCAACTGATCACACGTATGTTCATTGAATAATTATTCAATGAACATACGTGTGATCAGCTGCAGTTAATCGGTAACTCGATTAATTCAGTGGATTTAACCCTGATGATTCTAGCGATGAAACTGAAACTCGGGTATGTTTCTATTGTATCCATTTCTTCAATATATATATATATATATATATATATATATATATATATTATATATAAATGGTTTTTCATTTAACTAAAAAGTCATAGCAAGTCGACAACTACTTCAGTTCCAGTGTTCTTCTGAAGAGGAGATTTTATCTCGAAATATTAATATTAAGAATAAATCACAGGTTAACAAACAACACCAGTGTTTCCTTATTTTTTTGTTACACCTGCATTGTGATAGCCTTCAAAACCAACCTCCACTCCAATATGTATATATATATATATATATATATATATATATATATATATATATATATAATTTAGAGATGAGGCTTGATGTGAAAAAATGTATTTTCGGACTGTTTCCTCATCTTTATTGTGGTATAAACACAACGTTTCGACCACTGAATCCCTCCTCGGGCCTTTCTTGGGTGTTTCCTGTCTATCCGAGTATAGTAATACTCCAACCTGGTAAATCATTCTAATAGCTTACAGTTGATCGAACAGGCGTCGAAGATCTTATTCAAAAATACTATACTCAGATACACAGAGAACACATGAAGAAGAGCGGAGGATACAGCGGCCGAAACATTGAGTTTTATTTTTGTCTGAATTTGAAAATAAGATTTGATAATATGTATAATTTTGATTTTTCGGGCTATTTTTTAAAATCATTTTTGTGAAATACACAGGACAAAAGTTTCGGCCGATGTAACTTCCGGCATTTTTCAGGTGTTTCTTGTAGTCCAATGGGTTATATAAGAATTTCTTGATACGATTATATGAATGATTCAACTTGGGAAACCATTTTCAATAAATAAATTGACAATAAAAATGTTTTTATTGTTTTGATCTTTCGTACTGTTGTATTCGTCTTCATTTTCAAATATAAATCCACAACTTTTCACCCGATCAACCTCCGATCTTCTTCAGGTGTTTATTGTAATCCAGTGGGGCAGATAAGAGTTTGTCTATCGTAGTATATCAGTAATTCAACTTGGGAAATTATTATGAATAATTTGACTGTTGTGCAAACAAAGCGGTGAAGAATGTAAGTAAATTAAGCGGAGTATTGTCGGTAATAAACAGACAGCGAGTGGGTCCATCCCCTTTTCGCTATTGTTAGAGCAGGGAGGCTGATTTTGCAGTGATGGAGCACCAAACCTACCGTTAGCTTCACACTTTATCGCAGAGATCAGATTACCCAATATGTGCTACTTATGCGCTGAGTTAGCGGGTACCAGGAAACTTGCTATTCCTAGACGGGTGCTCTACCGTATAAAATTAAATGATCGTGACGCTTCTAAAATTGATAGGAAATTGACTTTGTGTCACATACTGAGCATGGTGAAGGGGTTGGGTAAGTATATATATTAATATATCAATTCTTAAAGCATTGTTATTGCAAGGGACTATTGAACGTGGACCTTTTTAAAGCATTGTGGAGATAGATCTTTTTCTACCGTATGTAATCGGAGTACGTATTTCCTTCTTTCACTTCGGCAACACGGATTAGAACGCCGTAGAAACAACCTATGAATCAGTAATCCTATGCTATGTACAAAGATATTTCTATTTAGCGGAAAACTTAACTCTATTCCTCCTACACAAAAAAGACAGCAAAAACCAATCAGTGCAGTTCATCATTTGTAGCGATTACCGGGTGAATAGGTGAACACATTAATATAAAGATCGTGCTAGGTGATTTTAAAATGCAGAATGTAAGTACAATTGTCACAGTCAATATATAATAATATATATATATATATATATATATATATATATATCAAAGATTTATGTTTGTTCTTATAGCATTAGAAGCATTACTCTTAAACGTAATAATATTTTTTTTTTGAAAGAGAAGTAATGCAAAATATATGTTGAGAAAACATATTTATTCAATTCTTTGGTGTTAAATACTTAATATTTTCAGCGGAAACCGGCATCTTCAGAGTATCCAAAGTTTTGAAAGTTTATATCCTTGTTTGTTGAAATCGACCGTGGTGTTATAATCCGGTGAATGCGATTTTCTAATGTAAATATAGAACTTGATATCTTATTATAATGGAGATTGTGTGTTTTTCTGTCTGTAACCGAAACTATATTCCTACTCAAGTCACAATTCTCTTAGTTATTGACATCACATTCTCCATGATTTCATTTTTATCTAAACCTCAATTATTAATAAAATTGTCTTACATTATTAATACTGTTAACTATGTCTACATACTAACAGCATGCAATTATATTTATATATACAACAAAATAGCGCTTTACAATGTGAACGGGAAGGCTAATTTGCATATTAATATTAAAAAATCGAATTTAATAAATGTGTGCTTAGTATTATTGATTTCTAACTGTTTGGTTATATTTTAATGAATATAAGCAAAAATATCTTCAATGAATCTTAAATGAAATCCATTAACAAGATAAAATAACTGTCATTTTATTCTTTACTTCCTCGTATAACTAAATACTTAAATTAGAAAAAATAACAATGAAAGACGAGAGTGATGGAAGAGTAAGTTTCAGTTGTTCCATTTTTTATTATACTCCCTCTGTTTCAAATCTTTTATTATACTCCCTCTGTTTCAAATCTTTTTATCTGTATTCTTATTTAGTTTCATTAGCCTTTCTAATTTAATACAATATTTTATTACATTAAAACTTAAATACTTGCACCCGGAGGGTGCATATATTTGCTAGTTATATATAATATATATTATATATAATTATACGAATATATATATATATATATATATATATATATATATATGGGAGAAGTAAGAGGATGTTAATCCGACAATATGTGTAGAAAAGTAGACAAACACGGGATGTTATGGAAACTGGATGTTTATTGTCGACACTGCAACGTTTCGGTCATTTAGACCTTCTTCAGGACACAAATATAGTTCTTGCTTCAATGAAGGGCATTTTCAAAATGGTGAAAACAGTAGGTTGTCAGTAGGCGCAGGGGTGGTTGGGGGTGGGTAATGGATTTTCTTCTCCCAAGATGGGGAGTGTTTATATGGTGATGCAGGTGTGGGTCAAGAATATATACATATATATATATATATATCTTTGCCTACTTTTGACCGCTCACACCGGCCCACTCAACACTACAATCCTACCGTAAACTGAAGGTTAGTTCCTTAACTTATTCCGATAAAAGCTGGTGGTAGGTGTGGCGCTCCATCTCAGACGCTAAAATAATCTCCTTGGTCTAGCGCTATTGGAAAGGGGATAGACTCCCTCGCTGCATGGCTGATACCGACATTAGGCCGCCCCGACGACTTTACTTACTTGACTTTTATGGGCCGGTTTAGCTCAGTCGGTAGAGCGTTCGGCTAGGAATCACAAGGTTCCTAGTTTCATACCGACCCTCGCCAACTCAGCGTATGAGTAGTACAGGGATATGTGCTGTAAAGTAAGGAGCTGACGGTAGGTGTGGCGCTCCACCTCAGACGCAAAAACAATCCCCTTGGTCTAGCGCTAGTGAAAGGGGGATAGACGCCCTCGCTGATTGGCAGATACCGACTTTAGGCCACCCCGACGACTTTACTTTTACTTACAATGTAATTAGCTTTGATAAATTTTACGTTAAGTATGATCGCGAATTAAGACACTATTGTAACACGTTTGTCATATAAGGCTTACCGGAGTTGCGTTGGACCTTGGACCTGTATAGGTAGGTTTCCCAAGGCGAAAAAGATGACTTTTAATTTGTAAAAAAAAGGGTGGTACCCACGGAAAACTTGGGTACCACCAATTTTCCCCGTGAAATTTACCCCACCACCACCACTATATTTAACATAATAAAACTTGCATAAAGGTTAATATTATATTGAAATTAATTGTACATTAATGTAGTGTATGTATACACATAGAACACCTAGTAAAGTAAGTAAAGCCAGTGAAGTGGTCTATTGAGGGTATCCGTTGGACAGCGAGTGGGTATATCCCCTTTTCCCTAGTGCTTGACCAGGAAGATTGTTTTAGCATCTAAGGTGGAGCGCAACACCTATCATCAACCCCTACACTTTAACACACAAATCCACGCTGTGCTACTCATGCGCTGAGTTGTTATGGGGCTGTATCGAACCGAAATCTTGTTGTTCATTGACGGATGCTCTACGGACTGAAAAAAAACCATTGTTTTATTGTTATTTGAAAATTCGATTAGAAATAGCTTTCTCTTATAAGTTAGATCATCTGGACCATATGACTTTTAGGCACCTCTTTTTGATCTCGATTCAGAATGACATGTTTTTTTATTTACACCATGAATATCCGGTTGTTTGTTAACAGACGATTTTTAGAGTTTTTTTTTAATTATAAAACTAACCCCTAACCCTAACTCTAACCCTGACCCCTAACCCTAACCACTAACAAACAACCGGATATTGACGGTGTAAATGAAAATCATGTCCTTCTGAATCGAGATCAAAAAGGGATGCCTAAAGGTCATATGGTCCGATCATCTATATATTAATTCTCGTGTTCTTTAATTGTTCGACCGTCATTATATTGCAACACTCTCTGGTTAAAATTCGACCGTACACATCGTCCTAGATTAAATGCAAACATGTAAATCTTGATTTTCTGGTGTTGTTTATCCGTCGGATTCTTATTTTTTAAGAGTGTCGTCACTTCAGCTAAATAATGGACTATTCTATTTTTATCATAAATAAAGAAACGGAAAAATGACATGCTACACAGAAAAAACATAATAAGAAAGAAAGAAAAAGAGAGAATACGGGAAAGATAAAGAGAGGGGGAGCGTTAATCTGTTTCAATCGAACATAAGGAAAAGTTAAAAAGGAAAGAGTGAGTGAGTGAGTGAGTGTATGTATGTATGTATGTGTGTATGTGTGTGTGTGTGTGTGTGTGTGTGTGTGTGTGTGTGTGTGTGACAGAGAGAGAGACAGAAAGAGAGAGAGAGAGAGGGGGGAGAGAGTGAGAGGGAGAGTTAAATCAAGATTATTATATTTTTTACACATTGAACTATATGACAATAGCTCTTAAGTAAAAATATCAAACGTTGTAAGGATTAAATTATCATATTGTGGTATATCCACAGGTCTTACTATGTTTTAATATCATTGCTATAGCAAAACTCCCGGTTCCATGTGCAATTTTTGCTAGTTACAGTTAAGATACCAACATGATAACCCGACTCATTTTGTATGAAGTATTTGAAATTTATTAATGTTTCTAAGCTGAGGAGACAACACTAATAAGAAATAGGAATTCGTACGAATAAGCGACACAAGATAATCATGATTTATATTTTTGTATTTCATCTTGGAGAGTCTTATTTTGAACCAGAGGGTATTGCAAGATGATAACGGTCATACAATTCAGGAACTCGAGTATCAATATATAGATTGCTATAATAAATTTTTTATAAGATGTATGAAATTTATCAGTGTCGATATTCTTTAAAAAAAAAAAAAGTTTTAACTCGAATACAAATTTGAAAATGATTCCCTATCAATTTGACAGCTTTTACTGATGAAAAAGATATCAGGCGTTATTTAAAATACCAAACGCATCAAGATATTGCATTTTATCTTTCCATCAGACGAACAATAATTGATTGACTTACGTCATGTTTTTTTCCGGCTACGAATTGATGAAACAATCAGATTATTTTAGTAAATGATACTGAAAATATTTTAGTTCATTTAACGCGTTTTTCCTAAACTAGAAAACCTTGCAGTACATATATTTTTCAGCTACTAAAAGAAAAAAATAACCGTTTGATGTTTGAAAAAAAAAATAACCTGATTATTAGTTTGAAGCGTCACGCAAAATAAATGATATGAATAACACATTGCAAAATACATAGATTATTATTTTTCTTTTTTTCTTTTGATATTTCTACACCAATAGCTTTATCGACAGTCATACAGAGTCCAACAAAAATATATTTCTGGTTTTGAGCGGATATATATATATATATATATATATATATGTGTGTGTGTGTGTGTGTGTGTTTGTGTATGTGTGTGTGTGTGTGTGTGTGTGTGTGTGTGTGGATATAACTTGTTTTCGATATAAATTTATTTCCACTTATTGTTTCATCAGTCCAGTTGGTTTTTTTTGTTTTGTTTTGAAGACCTCACACCCAGTCTCACTTACTCCGTATATGTAAAGAATCATCCAGCTGTATATAATATATATATATATATATATATATATATATATATATATATATATATATATATATATATATATATATATAATATATATATATATATATATATGGTTGTCAGTAGAGCACCCACCTATGAAGCCCCAGGGTCATGGTTTGATACTACTCAGTGTATCGGTAACACAGATTGCGTAATCTGTTCTGTGCACCAAATGGGAGCTGACGGTAGGTATGGAGCTCCACCTAAAAAAAGCAATCTATCTTTGCTAGCGCTAGCGAAAAGGGGATATACTCCCTCGGTGTGCAGCTGATACCAACAATAGCCACACGGCCAACTTTATTTTATATCAAATTTATATAATCAGTTTATAGCATACCATACCTTACCTATGCGTGCATTAACATCGCTTTCTGTCGATGAGATATTATTACCTAGGTACGTGCTGAAACTACATTACCCAGGGTATATTTCATTTTGTTTTAAGTGGGATCCCTGGGACTCATACTGAAATTTTTATCTCTAATTTAAATGGTATCTAAATCATTGGTAAATGACAAGCAATGATACCTAGTCACAAAGGATAAGCACATTTCAATAATATTAAGAAGCCATGTCCAAAATTAACCAAGGGAGATAATAAATTTAAATGATATTAAGACTCAGTAAGGGCGGTTAAACCCACTATATTTAGTACGGAAGGTCTCCTAGGCGCTAGGTCCGTATGGAAATAGTTATTGCTGCTATTGGTAACGCGTTTCTATTTGTGGTGCATGAAACTGTGTCTGTACCCATTCCTGTACGGACATCGCTGTCACACTCAGTCTTCGCCATGCACTCGTTTCTAATAGAGCTCCCGATTGACGCAACCGCAATGCTGTATCAGAGTTAACAAGGAAATGATCGGAAGAAACACGAGTATTAAAGATAGGTAAAAAGTTTTATTCAGCACAGATAAAAGGTAAACAGGGTAATTAGCAATTGCTAGGTTAAATAAAAAATATCTATGAGATCTCGTTGTTTCTCTCTTCTGAGATTTCGTCCTGACATTATTTATAGGAAAAACAGACGATTCCATTCTCATTGATTAGGTATTTTATGACAGATCAAACCACTGTACTCCGCTTAAAATGTCATTGTGTCATATCCTGCTCGTAAGGGTTTAGGTAAATGCATACATTGTTGGTGTATTTTAATTATCTCCAAAAATAATTAAAATTAAGTAATTGTCGATTGTATTAGAAACATATTTTCTATCATTATTAAAGATCTTGTAAATGCTCTAAATTGATAAAAGCTTTTGATAATTTGAAACCTGTGAAAGTACTGAAACAATTAGAGAAATGTTTCACTATTGATGGGTATCCTATTAATTAGGCACATCTAGTCTTGTATATTTATTTGAATTTGAAATAACGTAACGGTTGACAATGCAGGTATTTGTGAGTGACGTACCTTAACTTTTGTTGACCTCTCTTTCTGTTCATGAGTTTGAACCGTGGAAAGGAGTTTTTAGATAATCAGTTTCTACTTAATTGTTGCAGGATGAGGACGCAATAGTGGCTCTAGTTCGGTTAGCTAAATTATCACATGCGTGGTTTAGTGATCCGAATCCAAGTCTTTAATAACAGTGTTTATTCATTAAAGTAATGACTTGTGTTGTTACTAAGACCAACAATGCAGGACGTTTCAGACAGACCCTGAATAAAAAAGATAGACAGTCAGAAACAGCTCAGAAGTGTCCTAGATTCATTCTGAAACAGTTTGATTAGGAATAGAGCACAGGCAAAGATGAGCTACTCAGACTTAGCTATACAAAGGAATTAGAAGTACAAAAGCTACAAGATTAAGAATGGTATATAACCACGGGTATACTAATACTAAGCTACGTCAATTTTAGTGACAATTTTAAGTGACTATACAACACAAGAATAATGAGAAGATTACAAAGATCTTTAAAACTCATTTTTCATCAATTTAACCAGACACTTCCACTTCGGATTAGAGTGGACCTGGGAGTAATAGTGATGAAGGTGTACTTCATACTCCCCAGATATCAAGAACTGGAACTTGCCCACTAGATGCAGTTTAACGTCGTACCCATGACACAGAAGGGTTTTGGTAAATGCATAATTAAAATTGAGTAATTGTAAATTGTATTGGAAACATATTTTTTTATTATTATCAAATTAACCATTCATGAACCCCTTGAGAAGAAATCCAACACAAGCTATGAAGAGTTTCTCATACCAAGATATACGAAGTAAGAAAAAATACAAAACCTACTAACATTAAGAATGGTATACAACCACGGCTATACTAATACAAAGCTACGTCGATTTTAAAATGACTAAACAATACGAAAATAATGAGAAGATTATAAAAATCATTGAGGAGATTTACTGTCGCTCCATCCCCAGTTCGTTGTGCTAAAATTAATTAGTAAAAACAAAAGTTTTAAAGCTTTTAAATCTTTATTAAATTAATTAGTTTCTCTTGAGATATTAGCTTATTTAACGCAGACCACATTATTCTTATCAACGCAATTAAAATGGGTTTATTCAATTATCTAGTAAAAGTCTTTAATTACTCGAAGCATTTTCGTAATCAACTTCTTTGTTTTAGTTTTTCTAATCTTGTTTTTTATCCCAGTATAAATTTCAGTTTATTCATATATCCTCCTACTGTTTGATAATCTAATATTAACACCAATACGATGAATGCCAGCCAAAAATGTTGTTACGAAAATATAATGATGTTTTTAAAGTTAGAATTAAGGTCTAATTTATTGTTTAATTGAATGATTTTAACTGCATCTCAACCCGTCTAGTGTTATTTTATGCCTATAGATGTTCATTTAAAGTTTGGTTTGGCTTGGTTTCTCAGTTTAATGATATATCAACATTCGTTGGTTATTTAATGCCGAATATATTCTTGTAGAAGAACAGTAGTGTTCATTGTTCGGCTAAATATCCTTCCTACCACCAAGCACTCTAATACTGGTAGGTATTTTCCCAACTTGTGCCCCAACGGTAGGATGTGACACAAGGTCGCAGGTATGGGGCGCCCAGCTATTCAGTAGTAATAGATCGGCGAGACTAGCTTGCTAACCATTACGATTAAACATCATTGAAATGTGCTGATTCCATAATTTGTGCAAGGGGTAGTACTTATATGGGTGACCAAATAGAAACAGCATGAACTGTATGACAGATTACGCAGCGTATTATAGAAATATCAAAACAAAGTGTTTCAAGAAAAAATATTATATAATGTTGGAATATTTTGCTATATAAGGTGTGCTGTGGTCAATCACTTAAATTTATAGACTCAGTGTGGTCACCTGCTCGAATACGTGGTTAGTTAACTATTTAAAAGCCATTCATTTGCCTGTTATTCAACATTAACGAACGGACCTGCAACCAAGGACTTTGCTCAACGCAAGGGTTTTACCCAACACTAAGGAACAATCAAAGGATCATACCCAACACTAAGGGACACTAATATACAACCAAAAGTTGTAAAGTTCGCGCTCTGCTTAACACAATGGATCTCCACTGTGCAGTGCTCACATTTGAAACCTAAAAATAGCCACAAAAATCGTAACAGGTTATGGGCCCAGCACGCTTCAACTGCGCAACAGATCGGGTATTTAACGGTGAGAGAGAGAGAGAGAGAGAGAGAGAGAGAGAGAGAGAGAGAAGAGAGAGAGAGAGAGAGAGAGAGAGAGAGGGTAGATTTGGTCCTCACTTTTCTCTACCTTCTTGTCTACATCGTTTGGCCATCTTCTCTGGGCTGTTTTCTGTGTGTTGATTTCCGCGAGCTGATTCTACTTTTTTGTGCTGTTTGGATGTCGCGCATTCTTGTTTGTTAATTAATAAAGCAAGATCTAGTTGTTTTCTTCTCAGATTTTATTTTTAAAAAAACAGCCAAAAACCGCGCATTGGGAAGTGACATCTGGGAAGAACGTCTTCTTATTGTTGAGAAACTAGTCGCGACTAAGTAAAAAATGTCACATGCTTCCACTGACGCGTCCTTCGGGGAGGGGGGTCAAGCGGATGTCTCCATATGTCAATCATGCCAACGGTACTTTTCTACTTAACTCCCTCAGATTTGAATTTTTTAACGAACTCTGATTCAAAACTTATAATAGCTACAGTATGTACAACATTCATAGGCTATCCATGAATTATGTAACAAGATGAATATATTCTATCGTTTATTTATCTTTTTTTGGAATACTTTGTTTTTCTATTTCTATATATTGTCGGGTTAATTTCCATGTTTTACTCCCAGTCAGCGTAATCTACGCGCCACAGACAGAGCAAGCAAATCTCGAAGTTTAATTAGTACACTCATAGATATACATATTTGTATACATATTATATATATATATATATATATATATATATATATATATATATATATATATTATATATATATATATATATATAGTTTAAATGTTGTGCATTTTGGCAGCAAGTTATTTTTTAGGCATTTATCCTTAATAACTAACACACTTAACTTAAGAAAACAAAAATAATGGACTCTCCAAATTTAATGAAAACATAGATAAAACGAACTAAAAAAAAAGAACAAAAACAACTTATATACCCCATGATGGCGACTGGCGAAAGCGCTCGGGATAACAGTATGGGAAATATTATATACCAGTTGGATCCAAACATAAAAAAGATCGCCAGACGACTGGAAAACATACAAATCCAAAAATGAAGAAAGAGTACTATGTGTTGTTCAATAGCACATGTCCATATATATATATATATATATATATATATATATATATATATATATATATATATGGGAGTAAATATGGAAAATAAATCCGACAATATAAAGAAAAATTTTGAAAAAACAAGAGTTCCGAAAATGGGATGAATTTAATTATCGATGTTTAAACATTTCGGTTACATTGAACCTTCATCAGGATGTCTCTTGGGGTGAAGAAAATGATGGATGTTTTTATATGTGACAGGAGATGAAAATCTTTTTAGTTATGTAACTGTATTTGATCAGCGTTTTATTTTTGAAAGGCAAGTCGCGATCCACACATGCGAAGATGTCATGACGCGTGACGTGTGACGCAACTCGAAGAAATGCAAAAGACGAGAATACTAAATAAATAATTAAATGAAGCCTGGTATTTTATAATTATGCAACACTATTTTAGCTAAAAACGGAGATATATTATAGAAATCATGTCTATTATTAAGGGAGGGCAAAAGCGAAATTGCATAGGCTTCAAAAATCTGTCGTAGTCTTTTATTTTGAATATGGGCTAATATTGTGGCATCATTGAAATTAAAGTCATGATCCGTTTCAGACATATGTTGGAGGAGGGTGTTCTGAAAATTGACCAATTTAATATCACGTTTGTGCTCATATAAACGCTTCTTGAGAGTTCTTGCGGTTTCCCCAATGTATTTTTGTCGCAATCTTTACATGGAATTGCGTAAACGCCAGCCTCGGATTTTATAGGATGGTGAGACCCAGCATTAAGTAAGCTTCTAATTGATTTGGATGAAATAGTAACGATTTTGATACTAAGGTGGTGTAAATTGTTTTCTATGGAGTTAGTGGAAGAGATATTAGGTAAAACTATGTATCTATCGGGAAGTTTTGTTATATTAGAAGATGTATTAGTGGGGGTTTGTGACTGTTGTACTTTATGGATTTTGAGAGCTTTGGATTTAGCAGATTGTATAAAAGATTTAGGGTAAAGAATATTTAAAAAGGAATTTTCTATATAATTAAACTCATCGTCTAGGTATTTAGGAGTGCAGATACGGAGGGCTCTAAGATAGAAGCCAATAATAATTCCTTTTTTAGTGCTTGTATTGTGGTGTGAGTAAAAGTGTATGTGGTCATTTTTACAGGTAGATTTATGGTGGACTTTGAATTCTAATTTGTCTTTATTTTTTATGAGTAAAATATCCAAAAAAGGTAAAGAATTATTGGATTCTAATTCATGCGTGAATTTTATAGTGTGTTCAATTTTATTAAAGCTACCAGTAATCTTGTTTATGTCAAGTTCTTGTGGGTAGATGAGTAAAATATCATCGATGTAACGAAAATAACTAGAATTCTTTGGAATTATATAACGAAAAGGGCCAGATACTAGAAACTCAAGATAAAGACATGCGAGAACCCCACTGAGAGGAGATCCCATGGGCAAACCAAATTTCTGTTTATAATAGATGTTGTTGTATTGGAAATAGCAATGTGATGTGCATAAAGTATAAATTTTAATTATGTTAGAGATGGATAGAGGTAAGTTAATGTTAATTTTTGATAGGTGATTTTGTAATCGTTTTAAGCATTCGTCTACCGGTATATTAGTAAACAGAGATTTTATATCAAGACTAGCTAAGGATTTGTTTTTTATATTGATGTTGGTTAATTTGTTGAGAAGTGAGCCAGAATTAATTATATGTGCATCGCTAATAGTACCTAATAAAGGGGATAGGGTTTTGGCTAAGAATTTAGCAATATTAGGGGGGGGGGAAAGAACCAATACCAGAGATAATTGGTCTTAGAGGAATACTTATTTAGTTATCATTCCCACTTTGTTCCCTTAATAATCAACAATGATTCTTTAATATATCTCCGTTTCTAGATAAAATAGTGTTAAAAAATTACTAAATACTAGGCTTCATTTAATTAATTATTTAGTTATCATTCCCACTTTGTTACCGTTGTTCTCTTAAAAATAATCAGTCCATTAATACTTTTTCTCGTCTTTTGCATTTCTTCGAGTTGCGTCACGCGTCACGCGTCATGACGCGACTTGCCTTTCAAAAATAAAACGCTGATCAAATACAGTTACATAACTAAAAAGATTTTCATCTCCTGTCACATATAAAAACATCCATCATTTCCTTCACCCCAAGAGACATCCTGATGAAGGTTCAATGTAACCGAAAGGTTTAAACATCGATAATTAAATTCATCCCATTTTCGGAACACTTGTTTTTTCAAAATTTTCTTTATATATATATATATATATATATATATATATATATATATATATTATATATATATTGGTAATTTTTCCGAGATGAAATAAAGGAAAATAAAGTGCTCAATTACATATGTACGAGCTTTATTATATATGTGTTTTTTTAAATATTATTTTCTAGAGAAAAATCGGTTCTTTGGTGAATAATGAAAGGGAGAGAACTTTGTGAGCCTTAATTTTGAAATTGATAGCGTCTATAATTTTAACCGTAACGTGTTTGTTCACAAACACATCAGTGGGATGAAATAGTATCCTGAAGAAGGCAAAAGCCAGAAACCTTAGGTAGATGCTCACTAAAACCTCTGTATAAACAGTTATATTTTTATATATATTATATATATATATATATATATATATATATATATAGAGAGAGAGAGAGAGAGATAGATAGATAGATAGATAGAGAGAGAGATAGATAGATTAAATATAACTTTATATATATATATTAATAGGTGGACAAAATCCAAGGGTTAAGTCAGCGATAAAACAAATACAAAGTGCTCAATACAAAGTAGAGCAAATTTATTAAAGAAATGGATACAATAAAAACCTACTTGAGTTTCACCATAAGGATCTCCAGGGTTAAATTCACTGAATTAATCGAGGTACCGATTAATTGCAGCCGATTACACGTGTGTTCATTGAATAAGATATTACTTTATATCTTATATTACGTAATATCTTGTTCAACACTCGTGTAATCGGCTGCAATTAATCGGTACCTCGATTAATTCACTGGATTTAACCCTGAAGATCCTTATGGTGAAACTCGAGTAGCTTTCTATTGTATCCATTTCTTTAATGTATATATACACACACACACACACACACACACAACACACACACACACACACACACATATATATATATATATATATATATATATATGTGTGTGTGTGTGTGTGTGTGTTTAATTATAAATATGTGTGTGTGTGTTACGTGGTCTGTCCGAAATTTAATGGTGTGCTGTGTGCTATGGTTTGATGTGTGCTATAAAGAATAAGCGGATTATGTTAGCATGGGAATACATGACTGTAATCTCAGCTTTCTGCAAACTTAGTATTTTTTTTTTCACATGCTTTCATTTTCCCTTCCTATTTTTCAGGTCATTCAGCTATGATCAGCGAGGAACGAACGATGAAACCAAACGAATAAACCAGAATTTTTTTTTTTGTTTTTTTTTTTTGTCAGTAGGAAAAAATGGTCACGACCACTTGAAAATGGTTCAGCATGTGAAGAAAAGATAACACCTTGTCACGTACATTTATTTTTGAATGCCACAAGTGACAACAAAAAGCGGCCCGATTAACGGGAGGTTGTTTCCAGGAGCAGGAGGCCTGCAGCAAGCAGGGCACAGGTCAACGTCAACTGTGTAAACGGATGGTGTGGGGTGATCGTCAGTTGACTGTTGGAATGATCGTAATTCAGGGACATGGAATTAGACAGTGATTTTAAGATAATCACCGGGGATTTGAATATACGGAAAACAACTATGACAGTAAGAATTATACCTCTGTCATTCTTTGTGAGTCCAAGGTCACCTTCTTCGGAAATGAGTAGATGTGTATCATAATATATATATATATATATATATATATATATATATATATATATATATATATATGTGTGTGTGTGTGTGTGTATGTGTGTGTGTGTGTGTAATATAATATATATATATATATATATATATATATATATATAGAGAGAGAGAGAGAGAAAGAGAGAGAGAGAGAGAGAGAGAGAGAGAGAGAGAGAGACCTTCAAACCCTATAAAAATCCAGCCCCCAACAGACAGGGTTGGCGAGACACGTGCCGCACAGAAACTGAGCAGCTCAGTATCGAGATTAAGAGGGCTGCAGAGTGCTGATGTCTTCGTCGTCATCAAACCACCAATTGCAAATGAAAATTCGTCTTGTAATTTGTGTGACCGCCTCTGAAAGTCCAGAAGGTCCTCAACTGATGAACGAAACTGAGTGACGCAATAGTCGTCTGCGATGGACTTCTAGAATGATATATATATATATATATATATATATATATATATATATATATATATATATGTATGTATGTATGTATATATAGAGAGAGACAGAGACAGAATCAGACAGACAGGCAGAGAGAGAGAGAGAGAGAGAGAGAGAGAGAGAGAGAGAGAAAGAGAAAGAGAGAGATAAAGAGAGAGAGAGCGGGGTAAGAGCAAGTAGATTAGCATGAATCAGAACAACGCCACATTTTGATCTGGTCGATTAGTGTCTCGTGGAAAGTGGGAGAAAGGAAGAGTGAGAGGTGAAAATGTTAGGGAGGAGTCTGGGAAGATTCTTTAACAGAGTGCGACGTAGTCTCTTAGTCAGTGCAGTTTCGCTTTGAGTAAAATAAAATCATAATGAGAAAAAGATAAGTCTCCTTACGTCATTTCTAAAGACTATCAATGGCACTAGGCAAGATATCCTCCAGGACCCCAAGTTGGTTTCCAGACTTCAAACATCGAGTAATCCAGCCAACTCAGCATCGGGCCAGCTACCAGATTCGAGCCTCTCAAAGTAGTATCGGTCCACAGATAAGTATACAGCGATTATGCATCATCACTCCATTCCGACATGAGAACCATAACGTTACAGGTGCAGTCGTTCCTCCATATCTCTATTATAATTTGCTTATACATTGCATTGCATAATCGAAGAAGTATATCATCAAATGACATTGTCTTTTATACTTCAGGAAGTATGTCGTCAAGGCTTGCTGAGTGGCATTAAATAACACGTACGTAGTTGATATTGCCTTGAATAAATGGTCCACACGAAGGGCAATGCTGCACGTGACCATGCTGGAGGCTACAGGTAAAAAACCTTCTGATGATAAAATGTTCTAAGATTTTGATCTTGTGACGAGTTATGTCTTTACCCAACCCATTCGCCAAAAGCAGAATGTGACACAATGTCGTTTTTAAGTAGAATAAACCTGGTTGAAATTCAAAATGTTCCTACTCCAATACTGGCTGACAGTCTGCGTTACTTATTCTCCATAGCTAAAGTAGGGAGACTGAATGGATTCATTCATTCATTTGTCAAGTATATTAGTATGGGGCAAAAACGCAAACAGCCTGGAGCAGGATTTGAACTGGAGTCAACGGATCCATTTGACAGTAAGATTATCGTTACGGTAAGTGCACCCCCTTGTGATGTGGTAACTCTCTTGAATATTCTGCGAAAGTAAAACGCTGTGTTAACGCATACCGGTGTTATACAGTGGGTTAATGCTGCAGCGCGTGAGGTGCTGGTTACCGTCGTAGGAAATAGATACGATACGACGAGTTCAAATCCTGGATGAGGCTGTTTGCATTTCACATAGCATTACTACATTTAGGAAAAGTACAAATCCAACTATTCTCCCCCCAGCTGTGGGTATATAGTTGGGCAGTTTGGGCTCTTTGACCTTGGTGGGGCAACTGGTCTAGGAAAAGGTCAACTCTGATTTCAAACTTGTTATATTCCACTTTAAAAATCCACCTTGCTTCACATCATATTCGTGCGAACAGGTTGGTAAAAATGAATACATTATATTAATTCGGGTACTGGATATGGTTGAAAGTACCCTTAATTTGGAAACAGGATTAGTCTGTATGTGTAACCCTTTGCTGTATACGGATAAATTGTTTAGTTTTCTCAATTTGTACATGTTTACATATTTACCCCCCACCCCACCGAGCCGGAGGCAACACATGGTCAGTTTTTGAAGAGGGGTCTAAAAGGTATGAATTCAGAATTTTCTCTCTCCTAGACCCTTTGACTAACCATTTTAAAGAGCCCAGTCCACCCTACTATTTAATCTTAGCCAGGATGCATACCTTTCCCACTGGTATTAACTTTATGTGAAATTCAGTGTCAGCCTAGGATATATATATATATATATATATATATATATATATATATAGTCATCCCCAGACACCGGGTTTGGGCTTAGCACGTCTCCTCAGTATGGCTAAACTTCGCAGGCTACTTCCAGTCGGGATCGAAACCCGACCGATTTATCATCAGGACCTGAATGTGAATTTAACTGATAAATACACACATACAACTATTTTTTAAGCGTAGACGGTGACCGTCAACTAGATTCCCTTTCAGAGAGCCCTACCAGTTGGCGGCAAATATTTAGTTATCCACACACGCACACATACACATATATACATAAACACACACACACACATATATATATATATGTGTGTGTGTGTGTGTGTGTGTGTGTGTGTGTGTGTGCGAGGTATGTCAGAAAAGTTCCAGGACTGGAATGAAAGAGACATCGTTCACTGTGAGTTCTTGCCACAGGGTCAGACGATTAACCAGCATGTCTACGAAGAGATAACTGCGGCCATTGCTTAGTTCAGTGCGTGAGAAGAGGCAAGAGATGTGGCAGGGCAAGTCGTGGGCGCGTCACCATGATAACACACCTGTGCTCACTGCCCTAGGTATCCGAGAGTTCCTGGCACAGAAGTACACCACTGTGCTGGAGCAACCTCTCTATTCGCCCGACCTGGCTCCATGTGATTTTTTCCTCTTCCCCAAGCTCAAGGGAACTCCTTTTGATGATGTGCACGACATTAAACAAGGGCCGTGGTTATAGTGCTACGGAGAATCCCGGAAGAATCCTTCCAGGAGTGCATGCAAACGTGGCAGAGAAGGAGGTGAAAAGTGCATTATACTCCAAGAGGATTACTTTGAAGGGGATAACTTGTAGGTTGTGGTCTGGATTTGAAATAATTTTTTTTGTGACACCAGTCCTGGAAGTTTTTTGGCATACCTCGTATATATAGCCTAGCCACGTGATATGTTCGCAGTTTGTGGGGAGTTTTTGAGCAATTATACTTGATTGCTTTTCTTTTCACAGACCGGTCACCATTGGCAACAGACATTGGCGCCAGATCACCTCATTTGAGCCGTCCACTTTCACACGCTCCTCCCGTTTGTATTCGATCTGAGAAACTTGCAAACAATATCAACTGATCTAATTAGAAAGAAATAATTACCTTCAGACAATTAGTTGCTAATAGATAAACTCTAAATTTCTCACCGGTTAATTCTTTCTTTGTTATAAATTTACTCATTTCTTCTTACCTTTATACCATCTGATCCCATGGAATATATATATATATATATATATATATATATATATATATATATATATATAAATTCAAAAGTCCAGAGAATAAATCTTCCTTGCGGCACAAGAGTTTTATTTAAAATACCTGTCGCAGTTTGAGAGCTCAATGTGTGCTCTTAATGTTAGAGTCACAGAGCAAATATATAAGTAAAGAAATAACAAAAGATTTAGCATTATAGTCTATTTCAGGGAGCTTAGATAAATTATCTAACTCTCCCGATTCATCAGATGCGAATGATGTATATATATATATATATATATATATATATATATATATATATATATATACAAGGTGTGTCAAAAAAGTATCAACATTTCTTGTACTTTTTGACACACCTTGTATTCTGAAAAAGTTAACGTTCCATTCATTTTTCATTTCTATATCGGTAAATACAGATTTAAACTTGGTTCTTTTTGACACACCTTGTATTCTGATAAAAATTTATGAATGGAACGTTATTTTTTTAAATTATCAATAGATAATCCTACAGGTCCTCATCATCATCATCATTACCAAGTCGCGTTGTTGGCACGGGTATCCATGGTAATCTCTCTCCATCCGTCCCTATCGCTCATCATTCTCGGGAGGTCCTCTGTGCAGCATCCTGTATCCGCACAGAGCTGATCAATGTACGTTTTTGCTGGTCGGCCCACACTGGCGTGCCCATGTGCTGGCTTCCACAGGAGGACGTCGCTTATGAGTTCGTCCTTGCTTCTCCAGCAGTGTCCCGCGTGTCTTGTCTGTCTTACTCGGATTTTTTGGGTGATATGTGGCAGGTGGCCGTACAGCTGCTTTCTCGTGGGATGCTGTTTCCATATCTTGTTCAGAATTACCCGCAGCATTCTTGTGCAGCTCCCATCTAGTTTATCATTATTTATTCTCTAGTCGCTTCGTTAGGGTCCAGGTGGTCAAGCCATACAGCAGCAAACGTTTATTTTTTATTGTCAATGATATTCACATCATTTTAGAGTTTGAACATGTATCTATATTTCTAGACATTTAGGTCGATCCCTTTTTCTAGGTGCTATGTTCTTGAATGACCCTATCATATCAGTTTACCGTATATATATATATATATATATATATATATATATATATATATATATATATATATACGTATGTTAATCCCCAGGTTAGTTGGTATCTGGATACTCTAAGGTAGGAAATCTTCAACAACGGAATGTTAGAGAGCTCAATGTACATTATCAGAGCAATATATTTTTTAAATAAGAAAGGCATTTGGTATATAAGAATGGTATATACATGTGTGTTAGGCACCTTACGTGGTGTAATGCTTAGCAAGGTTGATTCGCAAACCATTATTAGTGAGTTTGATCTCACTGTGCGGCTCATACTTCTGGCCTTGTGCCACATCTGAGCTAATCTTAGAAATACATATACATATACATATACATATATACAGGTTTCGTTGAATTGAACAGACAATTCCTGTCTGACAATCTTTCATTGATCCGTTCTAATCTTCGGGCCATCCTTCTGGTGTCAGGGTGGAACTGGTATACCAGTCCACCGAATGTTTCAACACTAGCGCTTTCGGCAATACACTTTGCCATCCTCAAGTGGGAAACGATGGAATAGTTTTCATGTCTCGTTTTTAACGAGAACGAGTAAAAGCAAGGAATTAGTGGGAGGTAATATCAATTGGTATAACCTGTATAAAAGAAAAAATGCTGCCTAAATACACTTATTTTAATATACATATATATATATATATGTGTATGTCTGTGTGTGTGTGTGTGTGTGTGTGTGTGTGTGTGTGAGCGTGCGCGTGTTGGGTGTGTGCTGCTTTTTTATCACCGATTCGCGTTAATTAAATTGTTTCTTATTGGCCAGTCTTCTAATCCAATTAAACCAAGATTGCTTAAATATTAGTTTGTCTACAATATAATTTGTTTTATTACATTATCGTCACACCGCACATCTAATAACATTCTTCATTTTGTAAAAAAAAAAAAGAAAAAAGAAAATCCGTATATTCAAAAAACTTGTACAAGTCTGACACGCTAACACAATGTTGGTTTATATTGTAAAGATCGAATTTGATACGCTAGCAAGGCAACGCGAGGTCATCGTTTGTAGCAATGGTGTTGGCACCGTAATAATCTATATATTAATACTCGTGTTCCTTAAAAGGACGACCGTTATCATCTTGAAACACCCGCTGGTTAAAAAATTAGACTGTACAAATCGTCCAAGATTAAATGCAAAATGTAAATCCTGATTATCTGTTGTTGCTTATCAGCCGAATTTCTATTTCGTGTGAGTGTCGTCACCTCAGCTACATAATAGAGCCTTCCGTTTTTATCATGATGAAAGCCAGGGAAGAAAAAAACATGCTGCACAGAAAAATATAATAAGAAGAAAGAAAGTGAGTAGGGGAAATATATATAGAGAGAGGGTGAGCGCGCGGAATTTGTAACATTAACCTGTTACAATCAAACATAATGAAAAGATGAAAAGAAGGAAAGAATGAAAAAAAAGTGAGAGAGAGAGAGAGAGAGAGAGAGAGAGAGAGAGAGAGAGAGAGAGAGAGAGAGAGAGAGAGAGAGAGAGAGTTAAATATAACTAGCTAAAGATTATTATACTTTTTACTTATTGAACTATTTTACAATAGCTCTAAAGTAAACATATCAAACGTTGTAATAATAAACATACCATACCATTATATATCCACAGGTCCTGCTAGTAATGAAATATTGCACAGGTTAAAACAGGTTGGTTAGTTGGTTGGATTTTTCCAGATGCATACCTCTTATACTTAATTTCTTACTCGCCTGTCCCCTGGTTTAAAATTATTCTTGTTAGCATATATAATAAACTTATATAATAAAACATATTCATTGTGAAATTAAGCTTCTTTTTTTTTTTAATTATGATCTATTTAAAATTTATCGCATATATAGTCGTTGTCGGGGCGGCCTAATGTCGGTATCAGCCAATCAGCGAGGGAGTCTATTCCTTTTTCACTAGGAGATTATTTTAGCGTCTGAGGTGAAGCGTCACACCTACCATCAGCTCCTTACTTTACCGCACAGATCCCTGTGCTACTCATACGCTGAGTTGGCGAGAGGCTGGTATCGAACTAGGAACCTTGTGGTTTCTAGTCGAACGCTCTACCGACTACTGAAAAGCGATCCTAGATTGACGTCCCATACTTGCGGCCATGTGTCACCTCCTACTGGGGCGAATGGGTTGGGTAAATACCAACAATAAAATACCATCATTATACCTATCATTATGCCTATCTACAATAAAGAATATTTTAGACTTGTAATTATACATATTGAAAATATTTGTTACGCAAATTACAATGTGCATTAATAATACTCTTGTTCCTTAATCTTCCGACCATTATCATCTTTCAAGACCCTCTGGTTAAAAATCTGGTTTTCATCGTACGAGGGGCGCTCAATAAGTAATACGCCTGACCCATTTCCAGTAGATTGATTTAGCTGGAATTTTGCATGTGCAATTATTCATATTTCTATAGATTAAGCGGCAAATTACAGCTCTGAATTAATTGTGGTTTCTGATTTACAAGTGTTTGAACTGAGTCAAGTGTTAAATGGAGCCTGTTGAGTGTCGAGCAGTGATCCGTTTTTTTTTGTATTTGAAAGGACGCACACCACGGGAGACTTTTGATGTAATGAAAGTAACTTATGGTGATAATGTCCCATCATATGACCTTGGAAAACGCTGGCATCGTGAATTCAAACATGGCCGAAACTCTGTGGAAACAGCTCCCAGATCTGGTCGCCCCCCTTCTGCCATAGATGAGGTGTCGCCCGATCAGAAGCACAGGCATGCGGCGAAGAACTACTCCCCAATCCCCCTACTCTCCTGACCTTGAACGCTCTGACTTTCACCTCTTCCCAGCCATGAAGTTGTTTTTGAAAGGAAAGCGTTTCCCAGACGATGCAGCCTTGATTTCTGAAGTCACGTCATGGTTGGAGGACCAACCTGGAGTGTTCTACAAAAACGGTCTCCAGAGCTGCATCAAATGATGGGAGAAATGCGTAACTCTGGGTGGTTCTTATGTAGAAAAAGACTAATAACAGTGCCAAGTTTCGTTGCTCTACTGCTATGGGAAGTGAGTCAGGGACATTACTTATTGAACGCCCCTCGTACATAATAAAAAATGAAAAGATGGGAAAAAAGAAAAAGAAGTGTGAGACAAATTTAAATCCAGATTATTATACTTTTTCACCTGAGTAATGGCTGTTAAGTAAGCATATCAAACGTTGTAATAATTAAAATAACATATTTTGGTTTATCTACAACTCCTGCTAGTAATAATAAAAGCAATAAAAACAACAAAAACTCACTTTGCCCTCAACAACTTGATCTAAATTCATTGTTTGTCTTTAATGCATGAATTTCTTTCCCCGATAAATTATCTGCCTCTAGCCATACAGTTTCGTTATCCATTGTACCAAAGAGAGTTGTAAATCTTTTATATTGCGGTATACTCTTCTTTTATATTTATACAAAAAATTAAAAAGTTTTCAACTATAATGATATATCTGCTATCTTCAAACAATTCAATTAAGCAGTATGAAAAATCAATATCTAAGATTACGTATTGTTTTGCTTCCTATATTTTCTTTACGTTGCGAGAAAAAACGGAGTCTTTCGAGGACAGCTTTTGGTTGGTTGGTTGGCTGGTTGGTTGGTTGGTTGGTTTTATGGCATATCAACCCCAGTTGTGTTATTTAAAGCGAAAGCTAGTTTTATTCATTCTTGTTGAGCATTAAATTTTTTTCAAACTTAATTTTTAAAAAACATATATTTAATACTGAATTTTTTAAATCTACTAGCAAATATATGCACCCTCTGGGTGCAAGTATTTAAATTTTAATATAATAAAATATCATATTAAATTAGAAAGGCTAATGAAACTGAATAAGAATGTAGATAAAAAGATTTTAAACAGAGGGGGTATGATTGAAAAATAGAACAACTTTGAAACTAACTCTTCCATCATTTTCCATTACTCCCGTCTTTCATTGGTAAATTTTCCTAATGTAACTATTTAGTTAAAATAGGAAGTAAAGAATAATATTACAGTTATTTCTTCTTGTTAATGGATTTTTTAAAGATTTATCCCCAAGATTTTTGCTCATATTCAAAAAGATAAAACCAAACAACTAGAAATCAATAATACTAAGCAAATATTTATTAAAATCAAATTTGTAAGATCAATATGCAAATTAGCCTTCCCATTCACACTGTAAACCTCTATTTTGCTGTATATATAAATACAATTGCATGTTATTAGTATGTAGATATGGTCAACAGACTTAATGATGTAAAACAATTTTATTAATAATTGAGGTTTAAATAAAAATAAAATCATAGAGAATGTGATGTAAATAACTAAAGGGAATTGTGATTTGTATAGTAACATAGTTTCGGTTACAGACAAACAAACCCACAATCTCCATTATAGTAAGATTTAAGCCAATAATGGGACTCTAACAACTACTACCATTCCTGGTAAGAGTGGACCAGGAAATAATGCTGATAAAGGTATACACTAAATACCCCAGAATTCCAGATTAGAAACTTCACCACTATATGGAGTTTAATTTCATACCCAGGACTCTAGGGTCCTCAACCACCGCCTTCTAGCACATATATATAAAAAAAGTTTAGCAATTTGCGATGAGGGCAATAGAAATGGGACAATCATATAGGTGCTAGAGCTTGACGTGACAAGCCGATTGATCGGAGGAGATCCCTCTGCCTGCCCGTTTAGCCTAAGTTGGCGTTGACTGCCTATCGGGGTCTTTTCCCAGTGTTCAGCCATAGGACAGGCCACATGGTTGAGAATTCTTCTTCTTGGTAAATATTTTAAACTTTTATTTTGAGAATTTATAAAGTGTTGCTCATAACCTGAAGGAAACTCGATAATAATTACCAGTTTGTTTGATCACGCAAGCGGCCCCGTTTTAATTTCAGCGCAATGTAACATAAGCCTCTGCTGTCTGCATCGTCCGTTGTCAATGTCATAAGCGGTCATTGCAACCATAGAACTTAAGTTAATGCCACTATTACAAGATTTGGTTAATTTGTTCAGACACGCAATAGCATTAAAGAAATAATAAGCTAGGATATAAGTTTTCGTCTGAAAGTTTTAAGATAAATATTAATAAATATTCAATGACAGTACAGTATCGCCGTAAATTCCGCTTCGGATATCCCACAACTGGGAGCAGCGACAGTAGTAGGATTGGGGTACTTACGGCTCGCCCAAATCCCCAAATATGTTAGAAGGTATTTCTTATCCTTGGTCGGCAATCCATCTAAGTCAATGAAATGCCCGACACAAAACTCCGCTGCCTAGGAACACTACGCCATCCCAAGGCTAGAGGAGTAAAGGCCGAAAATAAATCAGGAGCCGGAGTCTCTAAGTTGGTGTGATGCTGAAATCCAGTGCTATCCAGCAACTCCAGCGACACTGCCAAACTGCATTAGTTTCTTACCTTTCCTTTGATATCACAGCCATAGTTGTTGTATATCCGGCTACTGGACTTCAATGAAACAACAGACACGTATATATAAAAAAATATTACCCGTCTTTATTTTCTTCAGTTTGTGGGTGGTGAGGGGCGCAGAGCGTTCACAATGAAAATGCCCGAGCGGTTGGTGATGGGCGGCGACGACTGTTTACAATGGAAAGGCTCAGAAGGGGTTGTTGACGGGAGGCGACGAGGTTACGTTCACGGATGCTTGCTGGGGACTGAGTGACTCTTTCGAGATCCACTAACCTTTATATACAATAAATATGCCCACGCATTTTTTGTCTTTTGATCTGATAACGGACAGACTTACTTTTATATATATTTTTCTTTATCTTTTGTCTCTTGGCCGGAATATTTATCTTCCGTTGCATCATATGCAACATAGTGTGGAGAGGGGATTTGCTGCATGGTCAACAGCTAATCCTCCATATGAACCAGGCTACGTAGTTCAGAAAAAAGAATTGGGGACACTACTTCATCGTCTTTCGTAGACGGAAGGGTGACAAAAACAACTGTCGCCCTAAATAAATACACCTGTAATATATTCTATTCGTCTCAAGGATGGCTGCAGATTAGCACTTGAGTCACCCAATAACAACTCGTAAAAACACAATATTGCGGCTCTACAACTTTAATACTATCAGGACCTGTGGATATACCAGATTATGATAATTCAATTATCATAACGTTTCATATTTAGAAAAAGTTCTATTTTCAAACATTTCAAAAATTCTCCGCTTTCCAACGAATTTCATTAAAAAAATTAATGATTTAATCTGAGGAAGGTCGAATCTTCTTTGTGTACGGAAGTTAATGCTTACGCGCTGATTTTTTTTCAATCGGCGACTTCGTTCGTAGGTGGATGGTTTTATCACCGCATAAACCCCACCAAAATTTTACATCACTCAAAAAATAAAGGCGGTTTTGAAATAAAATAACTGATGCTTTTTAAAATCTTTCATTGATAAATCAACATGGAAAATTTCATTAAAATCGGATAATTCTCAGATTTAATTGCTATTCAATCGGTGGGGGTGGATAGATGTGTAGAAATGAATTACACATGTTATATAATTTTTTAACTCATCCTCATAATGTAACTACTTTTCGACTTAGACAAAAAGGGGGCATATTGGATAAATACGTCCTGGCCACCCACCCTAAAACACTAAGTAGTGCCTGCTAAAAAATCGACCCGTGGTACTTATGGAAGAGCTATTGAAATTGTTCAATATGTTAAAGGTTTAATGCACTTAATTTAATTCTCTCTTTGTCACTGATATTTCTTTCTTTCCTTCTTTTCATCTTTTCGTTATGTTTGATTGAAACTCATAAACGTTATCGCTACTGCAACGTTTACTCCCTCTCTATATTTCCCTGCTCTCTTACTTTTTTTCTTTCTTTTTTCTTTCTTTCTCATTATTTTCTGTGAGTAACATTTCTTTTTCTCCCCTTTCTTTCTTTACAATAAAAACAGAATGGTTCATTATTTAACCGATGGGACGACATCCATAAGAAATAATAATTTACTAGATAAACAACACCAGATAATCAGAATTTACATTTTTGTATTTCATCTTGGACGATTTAGACGGTCTCATTTTTGATCAGACGGTATTGCAAGATGATAACGGTCGGAAGATTAAGGAACAAGAGTATTAATATATAGATTAATAAATATTCAATAAATAGATATTCATAAATAAATACACCCTGTAATATATTATATTTGTCCAAGAAATGGCTACATATTAACTCTTAAGTGTAACCATATAACCTGTAACCACACACGTCAACCAAAATGGCTCTGATGCAAATATTATAATAACAATCATACAATAGGCGGTGTTCACTTCCCTCGGTGTCATTGGGATCAATGTCTACCTGGAATATAATTTCAGGATACTACACACCATAAACAATCTTTTTATACAAAGTTTATTTGCTTTTAAACCCAAACATTCTAGATGAATATCATACAATGAAAATGGATATTATTAAGTATTATATATTACCAAATCTAAAAAATTGTCGAATGGGTTGAGTAAATACCTATTCTGTGCCTGAATGGATAAACTATATATCTTCTCTTAATAGCATTAATTTCCGTTTTTGTGTTGTATTGATCATTTATGACATAGCCCTATTGCCCTTATGGCAAGCCGTTGCACCCTTATGATTGTCCCAACCCTATTGTCCTTTCTCCAACACTTTATATCTTATATCTGCTAGAAGGCTCTGACTGAGGGTCTTTTTGTTTTGTGTGTGACATTAAACTGCATCTAGTAGTGAAATGCCAATTCTGAGCTCGGGGAGGGTTGAGTAACACTATTACTCCCAGGTCCACGCTGACCGGATTTGTAGCAACTGTTAGGACCAATTTATGGGTTAATAAAAACATGAGTTTAAAAAATTGTGTTTAAGAAATGAAATACCCATCAAGAATGAATAAAACCAAACGTCTTCGGTTTAAAATGATCAAAAAAAGGGTTGACATGCCGAAAAATCTAACCAACCGATCAACTACTGAAAAGGGCGTTCGATCCTTGCTGAATATCCCATATATGCGACCTTGTGTCACATCCTGCCCTTGACGAACGAGTAGAGTAAATACCGACTCTCGCCTGAACAGATAAGTTTTATATCGTGTCTCAATGGCATTAACTTCATTTCTCGTGGTGTGGTGATGACTTATGACAAAGACGACTGACGAGACAGACAGAAGAGAATTAAGTTACATTGCACTGGAGTCAAAATGAGACTGGCCGTATGATACCACAAGTCGGTTATTACTATCGAGTTTCTTCCAAGTTATGAGCAACTCTTAACACTCAGTCATCGGGAAAATTTACAATATTTCCCATAGCGCTAATATTATTAGAGAATTCTGTGTATGTTTGTGATGTAATCAGCAGAGATTAGTTTAACATATGATCAGAATAAAACAGAGACGGTAGAAAGAAAGAAAAGTACTTCTTGCACGACATAAAATATATTTTGTTCTCTGATAGTTATGATATCTATCTATCTATCTATCTATCTATCTGAGTTCGTATCACTCTCTGTCTGTCTGTCCGTCTGTCTGTCTGTCTCTCTATCATAATATCTCTCTCACCCATCATATTTTTTCTTTCTTGGTCTATTCGCATCTGTTTTTCTTTGTCATTCTCCTTATATCTATAAGTCTGTCTCATTCAGATGATCTCTCTCTCTCTCTCTCTCTCTCTCTCTCTCTCTCTCTCTCTCTCTCTTTATCTATCTATCAATCTATCGATCTTTATCTTATATATATATATATATATATATATATATATATATATATATATATAATATATATATATATATATATTGTATTGAAGACATACATCGGTGCCTGGCAAATGTCAAAGCGATTTTGAAAATTGCTAACATGAATTAAATATACCTGGTCTATCAATGGTGTTGAGCCCTATTTAATTATGCATATAAAAGACTATAATATATATATACATGTATGTTATATATAATATATATATATATATATATATATATATATATATATATATATATATATATAAAAGTAAAAAATGGATATTGAATCCGACATATGTAAGAAAGTTTTATAGAAAAACACATTTTTAACATCTTGTGTTTTTCTATAAAACTTTTATATATATATATATATATATATATATATATATATATATATATATATATATATATATATATAGAGAGAGAGAGAGAGAGAGATATAGATTGATAGATAGATATCATCAGAATGATAAAAATATAGATATGAATGGACCTAGAAAGAAACGAGAAAAAAATGGATTCACAAGTCAACTCAAATAGAAACACCTGCTAAATATCAAATATGAAAGACGCTTCTTCAATAACAAAACCTAGTGAAACACAAATGAGTGAGTACAACGATTCAACCAAAACACTTGTGAGGGAGAAGATACTAAACATATTATACCACCTGCTATCTACATATGTGATACGACCGATTTTTCAATCAAAATTAGTAGCATTAAAACAATAACCCAAGATGCGATTCTGGTCAAAATAGATTTTAGTTTACTACATCAAACAATTCGAAGGACTTTCAGCCTAAGGGGAATGCAAGAGAACAACAAAAATCCTTCGACTTAATCATAATAACTGCACTAATACAATACATTAAAGACAAAACAATTTGAACTTTAACGGTCGATACTTGATACAAACAATAATATGTGCCATCCTTTCCTTTTTTCTGGAGGGTGCATTTTCTTTCTAGTCTTTAATAATAGAGATTTAGTCTCTATTTATCTGTAACCAAAACTATGTCACTGCTTATGTCATAGTCATTTCAGGAATTAAGTAAGTTTATCAATTTATAGTCAGTATCATTACTACATAAAAATATTAAAATTCTATGAAAAATCAATTGTCAGATTTTTATAAAAACTTCAATACTTATTCACCTTTAGATGAATTTATGATTAGCTCTTAACATCTTGTGAGAATTGCCTAAGTCCAGAGCCCCATTCCTAAGGATCTATCAAAAATGCTAAAAATGGCCTTTTCATTTAAAGTTACCTGTTATTCCCTTAAAGATAAAGACTTCTAAATAGGTTTAATATTATATTTAAACAAGGGCTATCGTTTGGGTCAGATTAGGAAAACGAATGTGACTTCCGACCAGGCGGAATGAGGTGGTATTGGATGTTAAGAGTTTAAATAGTTTTTATCTAATTTTATGAAACCGAACAAAATATATTTTACTTGTACGGTTGTCATTCATCAGTTGTGGATCCTCTGGTGGCTAGTTAGTCCAATTCTGGACTTGCAGATGCAGTCAAACACATTGCAAGGGATATTACCATCTGCATTTGGTGGTTCATGACAACGAAGCCGTTGCGCTCTGCAGCCCTGTTAATCTCGATATTGAGTCGCTTAGCTCCTATGCGGCACGCGTCTCGCCAACCCTGTCTGTTGTAGGCCAGATCTTCCAGGCTTGAGGTACGATAGTGCATTTCTTCAACGTTGTCTTAATATGGTCTTTGAACAGCTTTTGGGTGTCTCCTATCCTCTGCGTGCCATCTGCGAGTTTACCATAAAGTATTTTACAGGGGAGTCTATCTGTAGGCATGCGGATGGTGTGACCCAACCATTGCAGTTGGCTTTGCGATAGGATGATCTCCATTTGAAGTGTTGAAACTTTATAAGCGACCTTCAACATGGTTAAGTTTGGAAACACATACATGTTCCCTTATATTGAGAATGAATGCCTCTTTTGCGCAATATACATTGATAATATATTCATCATATACACAGGTGTAGAGGCAAAAACTGAACAATTTTCTAAGCAACTTAAATATATTGCACGGATCCATACTATTTGATTACGAAAATCAACCATATTTTTACATATTCTATTATATATTGACAAGAATCGACAACCACAAACAACACTAAATACAAATCCCTCAAAACAGACACAGCTATATTCATTATACATCCTCTCATTCCAAACATCTAAAAAACAGATTTGTAACGGGCACTAAATATTCCTCTTAATTATACTTTATTTTCATACAGTGATTTTTGTTTATCAATTAAACTACCACCACACTATCTAATTTTAAATAATTTAGCTGATTTTTATAAATCCCATTTTATCAGTTGCTGATCACTTAAATTTACTACGGTCTATGAAACCCTAAGGGAAAATTAGTAAGAGAAACAGAGCCTGTATATAAACCATACTTCGTTTACTACACCTGGTCATATAGGCAACAGGGTAAGAATTTGTATAAGACAAAGCGTGTCCAATTTTTTTCTCGGGTTTCCATTTCTTTTTAAGTGTATTTGTTGCTATCTTTTATTGAATGACATCATTTTCTTCTTTTGTACAGTTTTCAATTTGTTTATTAAATAAACATGATAACATCAGTCGAGGCGGGTTTTTTAATGCAGGCTAACGGAAGTTACGATCCTTTCCTATTTATTTAAACTAAGCTGCATAGACAACAAGGAACAAAGCCATAAGCTAAAATAGAATTTTCAGTACGGGGATATTTCCATACATTAATTGAAAACCAAATGCCTAAAGAAAATTCTAACTCTAGGCAATATACCCTAAAACTAAAACCAAAAACAAGATAAATCGTACCCCCTCGTGATAATATTTAACACTACTCTTCCACAAATACCTCAAATAATCAAGAATCGTTGGCACATTTTAAGATTATACCTGAAGTTAAAATATATTTTTCAAGCACTTGGCATACTAAGCTATCGACGATCGAATCACCTCTGAAAAATTTTAGAAAGCAAAAACCTGCTAAAGAATGAAATAACAAATGGATTGTAATTCCTAATAGCCATTTGATTTTAGACTAAATAATCACTAATTCCATATTTGTTTCCGATGTAGTAAAAGGAAAATTACAGTCGGGGTGATGAAAACAAGAAAGCTGGAGATACTATCTATTATTTGGATGTTGAACACATGGCGCAACGGATATAAGGGTTTGGTTAATACGGTTCTAAGTTCAAGCATTTTTAAGTTGCAGGTTAGTTAATGGCCAAGATCGATAATAACATGAAATACTTGACTTATATTAACACTGGTATCCGGTCATGGTTAACTGGATGAGAACAGTCTAAACCTGTGATAGATAAAGAATCAACACAATATCTAATTTTTGAATAATTTAGCTGATTTTTATAAATCCCATTTTATCAGTTGCTGCTGACCACTTAAATTTACTACGGGCTACCGATTACGACAGGAAGGCTCCCGAGTTCGACAAGAGAGATCCTCCCGAAGTTCCCGAAGAGAAGGTTCCCGATTTTGAGAAGGTTCCTGATTTTGAGAAGGTTCCCGAGTTCGACAACAAAACCCCGAAGAAGGATGGAGGACACATCGGCCGAAACGTTCTGTGTATAATAATAGATATAAGAACAATAGTCCGATGAATCCAGATATTACAAATTATCAAGCCTTATCTAAAAAAAAATTCAGACAAATTAACGATACTAGTTTGTAATGGTAATAAAATAGATGGTAATAAAAGATAAAATGCAATATTTCATCACAGAGCACCAGAAAGTACTCAAGAGATTGCATAGCAAAACAAAATATAATAAATATGTTAGTTTGAAAACACTTAAATATAATAACAACAAAAGTTTCATTTCAAATTTTCAAACAAAACCAGATTTTGCATATTGAATGATGAGATAGATAATTTAGTTATTCGTAAAAGCACACAATTCCTTTTAAAAACAAACCCAGTCTTTCACGTATAAGGTAATTATAATCTACCGAGAATAAAATTACATATTACACCGTGAAAATTCTGTTGAAATTACTATTCGTCTTTTTGAAGTAGAACCTCCTCTGAAATTGCCGATCGCTATTAAAGATAAGTTTTGTAGCGACATATATCTGATTTTCAGCTGAACAATCCGACAAAAATATTCTTCTCTTCTCTCGATTTCGATATAATCGATTGCTTCACTCGTCATTTGTCCGGCATAAGAAAGAAGTGATTTCAGCTGATTTCAAAATGACCCTCTAGTCTTATTTTTCAAAGATCACTATCTCTTGATTTGGTAGCTGAAAACGAACTGTGAAGTCAGTCCAACATTTTCATCACCATTTTTTCACTCTTAGACTGATTCTTATTCTTTCTCCTTAAACGGTCTTTGTTTTTCGCTATTCTCCAGGAATTATTTTGAATTCTACACATTTTAGCCTCTTCCATGTGCTGCTATAAGTTTTGTCTTTGGATAGAATCTTTTTTTTTCTTTCAGTTTGTCGTTTATATCTTATAGACTTTTTTTAGATTTTAGTTCTTCATTTTTTCATTCCTTCACGACTTCTTCATTTTTTCAAAACATTCTTCTTATTCCTCTCCATTCTTCTTCTTATATTGTTGTTGTTGTTGTTGTTGGTGGTGGTGGTGGTAGTGGTCTTCTTCTTCTTCTTCTTCTTCTTCTTCTTCTTCTTCTTCTTCTTCTTCCCGGCTTAGAATATATTTTATCCTCTGCAGAGGATTAAGGCTCCCAAAAGGTTGACTTGAGTAAGACACTGAACTGCTATCAGGCTACTGGTGGTAATGATGAAGCCATGGTCATCATCTGATGAAGTCTTTGTTGGATGCAATGCTACTGTTCCAAAAGTAATAACATTTTGTTTAGGACAAATATAATTACTAACACACGAACATACATCAAAATAAAACCGGTCATATCCCTACTCCTCCATATAGTCACAATAGCAATGTTCCACCTTCGAATGAGAGCATGTATACCTACCCCGTAAAAATCTGTTGACTGTTCTGTGACTCACTTCTTCACTACAGATTTCACTTCCTCGTCACTGAAATAATGTTTGCCGCTCATGGGGCCGAAGAGATAATATTCTGAATGCACTAAATCTGATGAGTATGGAGGATGCGATAAAGTTGTCCACCTAAATAAGGCAATTTCTCCCTCGTCCATATGCGTGTGTTTGGTCGAGCATTGTCATGCAGAAGGAGGACATAGTCGATCAGCCAGTTTAGTCTTACTCGTCGGATTCTTGCACTTCACAATGTAGGCGTCAGTTAAAAAAAAGACTTTATATGAAGTAAAGAAAATTACACTACTTTTTGATTCACCCTCGTATATATAAATTATCTCTCTCTCTCTCTCTCTCTCTCTCTCTATATATATATATATATATATATATATATATATATATATATATATATATAGTGATGCCACAATATTAGCTCATATTCACAACAAAAGCCTAAGACAGATTTTTGAAGCCAATCCAATTTCGCTTTTGCCCTCCCTTAATAATCCACCTGGATTTTTCAACACATCACCGTTTTTAGCAAAACTATTTTTAAATAACTACAAAATACCAGGCTTTATTTAATTATTTAGTTACCATTTCCACTTTGTTCCCTTTGTTCTTATGAAATCAGTCCATTAATACTTTTTCTCGTCTTTTGTTGAATGAATTTTTTCGAGTTACGTCACGCGTGTGCGGATCGAGGCTCGTCTTTCAAAAAATATAACGCTGAACAAATACAATTAAAAACTTTTTATAAATATTTTTTCTAAATTCTGTCATCGACAAAACATCCACCGATTTCTTCACACCCATAATCTATCCGGATGAAGATTTAAATAAACCGAATTTATTTTTGGAACACTTCGTTTTTCAAATTTCTTAATATTGCCGGATTTATCTCCAAATTTACTCATATATATATATATATATATATATATATATATATATATATATGTATATGTGTGTGTGTGTGTGTGTGTGTGTTTGTGGTATACCGTTTTTCTATCCTTTCTTTCTTTATAATAAAAATGGAATGGTCTATTATTTAGCTGAGGTGACGACGCTCATAAAAATAAGAATTCGACAGATAAGCAACCGCAGATAATCAGGATTTCATTATTTTCCATTGCATCTTGGACGATTTGGACGGTCTCAATTTTAACCAGATAGTGGGGCAAGATGATAACGGTCATAACAGTAAGGGACACGTGTATCAACATATACATGGGCCTACAAACCGTTGTAATTGTGAAATTACTTTTCATTTGAAACTCAAACTCAATACACCAACATAATGTTATTTTTTTGCCAAAGGCATCTGTTCATTCAGAATCTATATTTATTGAGTCCTTCGCCACAGGATGTAATACAAGGTCAATTGTTCTGGCAGATGGTCTCCCGCACGCGTATTCACGGAAAATGACAATGTTAAAGATTGCAAGCCGTTTTCGGCAATAATCCTGACCCTTAACCCTTTAGATGAGGGCACAAATGCTGCTGATGGGTGGGCACTTAGAAGCGAAGCTCCACAATATATTAGTATGAATAAAAGCTTGTGTATTTGCTTTAACCCTCTGCAACGGATAGGATTTTACTGGTTAAATCTTTAGGCGGGGGAACTCCTACACACGAAGGCAGACAAGAACTGTGATAAAAATTGCCTGATCTTCATAAGCATTCTCCTCTTGAGAAACATTTCATACATAAAGCAATTAACCTGGCGCTTGCCCTTTTAGATCTGGTGAAAGATCCTGCCTATGCGAACGGCTATAGGGTTTGGGCCCCTATATTTTTATGGCATGTGGAATTGAATTAATTAAAATAATTATTTTTTCTCAAATAACTAGTTTTACAATTGTATGTCATGAGTTTAGAATTAGGTAAACAAAAGATAATTGAAATAGTATTAGTTTGGAAATATTTTAGAAACAATAGATAATTGTTTACAATGTAGATAATCTAAGGAAAAAGGATTGTTTACAAACGAGAAATAATAGTTGAAAATTCCAATGATAATATTCATATTAATAGAAAACTGAACGGTCATTGGAATGCCACAAGTAACAGAATCAGCTGATATTTGAACATTCCGATGGCAATATCTACGTCATTAGAAAACTGCCGATTTTCAATGGAATACACAAAGATCAGCTGATTTTTGATGAATAATTAAAATTATAAAAATACCCTTTTAGCTGAAAAACAACAGTGGGAGCTTACGCTCTTCCCGACTCGACAGAGTTGGAGCTGATGCTCCTAACTCGACAGTAGGAGCGAAAGTTCTCCCCCAACATCGACACAATGGGGAGAAGTTGCTGCCCGAAGACACAAAATTATATATCAGTTGGTCTCGTATTTTCGTTTCCTATTTTCTCTCTCTCTCTCTCTCTCTCTCTCTCTCTCTCTCTCTCTCTCTCTCTCTCTCTCTCTCAACAAAACAAAATTCAATCACAAACATTGTTTTATCAAAACTACTACAATGTTGACATAACCAATCGCACAAATATAAACAATACATGTCACACTTGTCACACACAACTACGTACAGACACATACAGTCGGCAACATCGCTAAAAGAACAATTGAATATGCCAATTGTAAATTAATGTCTATAAAGTTTGTTTCCTTTATCAATTTTGTCTTCTTTTGTTTTCTATGGAAACTACATTTCCGTAGTCTTATACATTTAAATTGTGGGGATCAAAACTCGGATCTTCAAGTACACACTCACCAAACAACAGGAACCAAAACTAGGGCAGTATTTTTCGATTCATTCAGATTTATGAGTAGGTTGCAGGGTAACTTAACAAAGTTACTGATATTTACCGTTTTTAACGATGTAACTACCTAATTGTGGCTCATTTAATGCCAGCAAAGCTTTGAAAGATTCGTAGCAATAGTTTGGAAGAAAATGATTTAAACTCAATTTTTTGTAAACAAATTTTCTATCCAACCCATAGATTGGATCTCTCCGGTCAGAGAGGACATGAGAGCAATGGTGATGAATGGGTAATCCACATTCCCCAGAGCCCCAGAATTAGAACTTCACCATCAGATAGAGTTTAAGGTCATACTCAGGACATGAGAGACTCTCAGGCACCGCCTTCTAGCACCCATATGATAAAATTGGTTTGGGGCTTGCCATAAGGGCAGTAGAGTCGGGACAATTATATAGATGCTAAGGCTTGACGTGACCTGCCGATTGATCCGACCAGTCGTCTAGCCTAAGTAAGGGTCTAAATGGAGTGTTGCATGTCATGGACTGCTTATCTACCAGGATTCCGTCTTTAAGCATCAGGTGGCCCGTTTGGGGAGGATTCTTACCAATCTGCAGAGGTGCAGTCAATGTATTATAAAGCTCAAGTCGACATGGCTGTTTAACTACCTGATAGAGTTAATTTGGATATTTATATGAAAACATCGATTACGAAAAAACACCAATTATTTTTTAAATCCGATTGAAAATGCGTGATTGTTTTATTATTCTAACCGCTTATTATGTTTTTATATGATTAATTTTAATAACATTGTTTTCTAGTAGAAGGAAAGCTCTAAATTCAAACATAATAAACCCCGCTTAAGAAATTCACCTACTCGTTTGAAGAAGTTGGTAAATATATATATATATATATATATATATATATATATATATATATTATATATATATAAGTCATCCACAGACACGTGTTTTGGCGTTTCACGCCTCTTCGGTGTAGCCATACACAACAACTATCCTTGGGTAGGGTCGAACTCCGACTGACTGTTTGTCAGCCTGATATCTTATCTACTCGGCCACTGACAACTGCTGTAGCGAGGCTGGTGTTTTGAAACTATCAAATACATAGGTTTGTTAATGTATTTTTACGGTCTCCGAGAGATCAAGTTTGCGGGCAACCGATCATTGCTTATATGCAAGTTGTGAGAGCTAATTTAAATCACCCCTTATAGAGAGCTCATACCAAATTTATGGAGTATATATATATATATATATATATATATATATATATATATATATATATATATATATATATATATATATGAGTATATATAAAAAGATATAAAAACACCACAAAATGCTGTTTTGGTGAAAATATTTTATAACTTAGCTGATATTGAACAATATTTCGATTTTATGAAAATCGTCATCAGAGCTTGTTTATACTCCGTGTTGTGAAGAGCGGAGACAATAGTCATATGAGTTCAAAACAAAAACCTTGACGTTGCAAAACTGTTTTGAATTCATATGACTTTTGTCTCCGCTCTTAACAACACGGAGTATAAACAAGCTCTGATGACGATTTTCATAAAATCGAAATATTGTTCAATATCAGCGAAGTTATAAAATGTTTTCACTTTAACAGCATTTTGTGGTGTTTTCATATCTTTTTATATATACTCATACTGTGGGATTGACTTGCTTTCTTTTAACATATATGTATATATATATATATATATATATAATATATATATTGTGTGTGTGTGTGTGTGTGTGTGTGTGTGTGTGTGTGTGTGTGTGTGTGTGTGTGTGTGTAAAAGTGAAGTCGGTGGTGTTGCCTATTTTCGGTATCAGCCTGACAGCGTGGGAGTGTGTCCCCGTTTCAATAGCGGTAAACCAGGGAAATAGATTTACGACTATAGTAACAGAGGTTATTGTTTTCTTTGGTGTGTTATTCAAAAAAAGAAAATTAAGTCTGGTCTTATATGTTAGATATCTTAGTGAAATACAAAAATAAATCATGTTGAAACACGACCATGTTATTTTGAAATAGTAAAGAATGGTGAATCTATGAGTTATATTTGCCTCAAGCAACGAGGAGGAAATAACGTTACATTTAAAAGTGTGAACGTAAACTTGGAAAAAAAAATTAAAACATAGCTAAAAATTTACAAAGTGTAAGTAAACAAAAAAATAAAATAATAATAATCGCAGACAAACTTTAACTAGTCGTAGCCGAGTTTCTAACGCCTCTAAGATTTGCTATTATTGGACATAATATCAAGGTCGATATTTTTACCAAGTTCGTAACCAAGGCAATTGCGTTCATCGGTAATGCTAAAAGAGAGTAAACACTTTTAACATCATAAATCTCTTAAATAGTTACTCTAATATTATTATTTAGGAATTGGAATATATATATATATATATATATATATATATATATATATATATATATATATTTATTTATACAAGGTGTGTCAAAAGTATGTCAAGATTTTTTTGTACTTTTCATACCTCTTGCATTCTGAAAAAAATAACGTTCCATTCACTGTTCATTACTATCTTGGTAAATACAGCTTCAAACTCGGCACTTTAATGACAAACTATATATATATATATATATATATATATATATATATATATATATATATATATCAACCTCTCCGCACGAGGAGTAGGATGTGGCACTAGGTCAATTACTTAAGCTGAGTTTAACACGTTTGAAATTAGAGTTTTCCTTTTCCTAGACTGCTTATCTAAGCATGGGTAAAACACACATTATGTCATTATTTACCCATAGCTAGAGTGAGATTTAGTAGATTCATGCCTTTTCCACTACGCCACCGCTTTCTAGCACGGGCCGGGTTAGCTCAGTCGGTAGAGCATTCGGCTAGAAACCACAAGGTTCCTAGTTCGATACCGGTCCTCGCGTATGAGTAGCACAGCGATCTGTGCGGTAAAGCAAGGAGCTGATGGTAGGTGTGGCGCTCCACCTTAGATGCTAAAAACAATCTTCTTGGTCTTGCGCTATTGAAAAGGGGATAGACTCCCTCGCTGATTGGCTGATACCGGCTTTAGGCCGTCTCAACGACTTCACCACCCATGACCAACAGGTGATCCATTAGAGGGATCTTACCCCTCTATAGAGGTGCGGTCATCATATTGTGCAGCTGTAGCCGACAGTGGGGGTCCTAGTATGGATATGGTTTCTTTGTTTAATGGTATATCAACCTTTGTAGGTTATTTAATGCCAAAGGCATCCATGTAGAATAATAGTAGTGGCAGTAAATATCCTATAACTGGGATTTTTGTCTTGGTAAATACAGCTTTAGTTTTGATATTTATTGTCACACCTCGTATTATTATGATTATTTTATCTTTGTTTTTCGTATTAGATAAATTATTGTTAGATACGACCACCTCCCAGCCGGTCAAAGTGCTTAGAAATATCTCACAATAAACTTAATCTGGTCTGGCGCAAGTAAAAAGAGGATAGATTCCCTCGCTGTCAGAGGGATACAGACAATAGGCCACTCCACCAACTTTACTTTTCTGTATACATATTCATGAGTATATCTCATAGGATAACAACAATCAAGGTTATGTCTTATTTGTTCAAATGTTTATCAATCATCAAGGGTTATATAATGCCAAAGCCATTCTTGTTGTAAGATTCAAAGTTAATTAATGAACATACAATTCCGACACGTTGTGGGACAAAACATTTAATATATATAACAGCACATGGAGACGATAAGATACATAAAGTACAGGAGAATAGAACATGTAAATACATATACAATATTTAGGTATAAACAAGATACCCAAATGTACTTAACATATAAATGTTACAGACATGGAACTAAAGGATAGTCCATGCTGTATAAAGGACTTACAGTAATGTAAGGGGGGGGGGCAAAAGCCCCACCGAGAAGCGGGGTAGATAGACTCTAGCCAATAGCAGTTCGCCGGAAGCGTCCAGCTAAAAGAGGAAGACCAGTTCCAATGAACGCGCTTAACTACCAGAGGTCCCCCTAGTGGGAACAAACAGCAAGGCAGCGAGAAGATAACTCTTCCGGCGAAGGGAAGTTAATCCGCTACATTGTAGAAGAATAGTAGTGGCACTAATTATCCCATAACTGTGATTTCTGACTTGGTATAGCTTCAGTTTCGATATTTATAGAACACACCTCTGTAAGATTATGGCTCTCATTTCGGAATGGAGTAATGATGTGTCATATCTTATTATAATGGAGATTTCAATATCATTAATGATATCTGATATCATTATCAGGAAGAAGATTGGTCCCAATACAGTACTTTATGGTAACTCAAATGTCACGACCACCTCTCAGAAAATTCTCAATTTACAAAAAAATTCTGTATTCTTTCACTCAAAATATTGTAAATCTTATTATAATGGAGATTGTGTGTTTTTCTGTCTGTAACCGAAACTATATTACTACTCAAGTCACAATTTCCTTAGTTATTGACATCACATTCTCCACGATATTAATTTTATTTAAATCTCAATTATTAATAAAATTGTTGTACATTATTAATACTGTTAACCATATCTACATACTAATAACATGCAATTATATTTATATATAAAACAAAATAGCGGTTTACAGTGTGAATGGGAAGGCTAATTTGCATATTGATATTAAAAATGTGATTTTATTAAATATGTGCTTAGTATTATTGATTTTTAACTGTTTGGATTTATTTTAATGAATATAAGCAAAAATCTCTTCAATGAATCTTAAATGAAATCCATTAACAAGAAAAAATAAATGTCATTTTATTATTTACTTCCTCTTTTAACAAAATACTTATATTAGAAAAATAACAATGAAAGACAAGAGTGATGGAAGAGTAAGTTGCAGTTGTTCTATTTTTCTATTATACCTCCCTCTGTTTCAAATCATTTTATCTGCATTCTTATTTAGTTTCATTAGCCTTTCTAATTTAATACAATACTTTATTACATTAAAACTTAGATACTTGCACCCGGAGGGTGCATATATTTGCTAGTAAGAATAATCTTCGTATACCTATCTCCATTATTGTGCTACTTGGAGAGGTTCGAATCTGGTTGCTATGCTGATGTTGGATTGATGTGGCCTTCTTTGATGTTTTGCGTTAGGAACCAATTCGGGTGCTGGAGGACATCTTGCCTTGTGCCATTTATAATTTTAGCCATTAAACAAGGCGACTTATTTCTTCTCATTGAGTCATCTATTTCCCCCACAAGTAAAAACTGTCTGAGCTAAATCCAACATCTCACTCAGTCAATGCATTGTCCCAAACTCACCTCCTTCTCACTCTCACTCCTCCTCTTTCACACTTCACCACGTGACTCTTCTCAACCAGTAGAATCATTAACAAGGCGACTTATGTCTTCTCATTAGTCATCTATTTCCCGACAAGTAAAAACTGTCTTGAGCTAAATCCCACGTCTCACTCAGCCAATGCATTGTCGCAAACTCACCTCCTACTCACCTCTCACTCCTCCTCTTTCACTCTTTACCACGTGACTCTTCTCAACCAGTAGAAAAATTGCCACGTGGCGCTGTGCTGATTCATCATAAAACATTTCCCATGCAAACCTACTGGCTCTTTCTATTCTCCTCCCTCCTCTCTCTCTCTCTCTCTCTCTCTCTCTCTCTCTCTCTCTCTCTCTCTTTATTATGTTACACACGTATTATTATGACTATTTTTTTGTTTTTGTTTTTCTTTTCTTATTCGATGAATCATTGTTAGTTATGATTATCTCTCAGCTGGTAAAAGCTCTCAGAAATCTCTCACAATGAACATAATCTTTATTTGCAATCCGTACTCTTTACTGACGTCCGCATTGTGACCGGCTGAATAGTGGCTATGAAAAGCAAGTAATGATATATAAGCAAAAAGAAAAAAAGAAAGTAGAAAAACAGAAACTTAATAAGGGTTCGCAATACTTCATCTTATAAAAAATAAAAATCGTGACATATATTTACGATTTTTAGAATGTATACTTTTTCTTATTTTTTGGTACGCCAAGAAAAGCAATTTGTTTCCCCAGAAAGAAAGAAAAAAACGAAATATTTCAAACCCTAAAATATAACATTCTTTTTTTCAGTTTGCAACTAGAGTAATACCTTGAATAGGACCGTTAATTTCTTTCAAAAAAGTTTCCTCACACATCACAAAGAGACACTCTTCAAGGTCATATAATAATAGGTTTCAATTCCCAACAATACTTGGAATAGTATTGTTTAATTTTTTTTCAAAATTCTTTATTCGTTTCAAGCGGGCACTGTTGAAGGTCATGTGATAATAGCGGCGCGTGGAGTAATGGCTAGAGTCATAGGAAATGATTGAGTCAACCCGAGTTCAAATACTGGACGAGGTTGCTTGCATTTCACATAGCTCTAATACCCCTGGAAAAGATATGCATTCAATTACTCTCCCTCCAGCTATAGGTTAATAGTAAGACAGACTGGGTTACCAATCAAAAAGAAGGAAAACTCTGAATTTAACCTGGTAAATTCTGCTTACGAAATTGACCTTGCGTCACATCCTGCTCATGGAGGGATTGTTAAATATATATGTGGGGCGGTGGTGTAATGGTTACCATTGTAGGAAATAGACACGAGACGGGTTCAAACTCTGGTTAGTTTCTTCGTTCGTCGAGGAAGCGGACTTTTCTAGCATCTTTGCTTGTGTCTTCGTTCACTACGCATGTTTTTGTACTCGTAACCCAGCAGCCGAAACAAAACAAAAAAACTAAATCAGTGTGTCTCGAAAAAATGTGATATCATTTTAGGTGTACACGGTGTTTCAGAAAAATTGATATAAATAGTAATAAAAAAAAGATTTAACCTACGGGTAAGATTCTTACAAGATTTACGAGTTTCGGGCCTCCAGAGATCGAACTCACTGTATTGATTTTTGTCGCCATTTTTTAGGCTGCAGGTGAGATCACTTTATAGTGGAGATCCTTTGTGTTCCTTAGTGAAAAATCCTTAGTTGTTCCTTGATGTTAGGTAGAATCTTGTTTAGTGAAGACTCCTTTGGTTGTTCTTGTGATAAGCAGAGGGTGATCCGCTCGTCCGTGTCGAATACGTGCAAATGAATGGCTTTCAAAATCGGTGATTAAGTAGATAACAAACCACGTATTTGAGCGTGTTGAATTGGCTGGCTTTAATCCACGAGCCCATGCAGAGTCTATAAGTTTAAGTGGTGGACTTCATCACACCTTATATCTAAAATTCTCCAACACTTACAATTCAGTATTAATGGATCTGTGAGATTAGATTGTTAACCATTACAGCATGATGGGACGCCCTCTTTACCCGAGCCAGTTGCCATGGGTTGCATGTAATATAACGTCGCAAGTTTGAGACATCCAGAGAAAACCGAAACCTCTGTTTATTTGTAATCTTTATTCATTCAAATGATAACTACCGTTCAAATAACTCAACTTTTAACTGCACGTGTAGGAACGAATTACAATTCTGTTTAATATTTAAACATTAAACATAGACATTTGAGTGCTTTCTACACACGTTGTTAGAATTTGGTATCATTTGAACGAGACTTTTTCAAGCTATTAGAATACGAAATTATGTCATTCTTTCTGAAAAATAAGCTGGCCACTTGCCCTTGATCTAGATATGACAGACTGCTAAAGCAGATTTTGTACTCTTAAATAATAGAGGGGTCAGGTGGAATTGGTAAACCAAAGTTCAGGTACAAAGACAACATCAAGAGTAACCTGGAGGTCTTGGTTGGCAAGACGCATTCAGGCATCGAGTCAAATGGAAAAAAATAGATTCGCATAGTGTCATCAGCGGAAACAATGGATTGCTAGTAGTAGTAGTAGTAGTAGTAGTTCTGTAATATATCTTGTGTATATACTGGGGTTCACAGAAAACCGTATCCCCGATTTCACCTCGCATTGGTGACCTCTTTCAGCCCTTGTCATCAGTCGATGACCTGGTCCTGATGTACTAGATCCAGCGTATCATGTTACCGCTAGCGCAGTGGGGGAGATCTTGGAATATGTCAAATCGTGCCCCGGCAGAATTTGCTTAGAATTAAACAAAGCGGAATTCATATAAAAATGATAATATGCACTTATTATTCCTTCACAAAAAAAGAATGAACTTCTGTCAAAGATGAAATATTATTTATGTTTGGACTGAATTTCTGCTTGTCTATTGGTTTAAAATGATGGCACAATGTGTGGGTGAATGGTTGGCGGGATTCCTTTTAAATTACCAGGTAAATAGAAAGAAAGAATGATAGAAAGAAAGAATGGAGTAAAGAATGAAAAAGAAAGAAAGAAAATAGAAACACAGATTGAAAGAATGGACAATAGAAAGAAAGAAGGACAAGAAATGAAGGAATTAAAGAACAATAGAAAGAAAGAATACAGGAAAGAAAGAAAGAAAGAAAGAAAAAAGAAAAAGAAAGAAAGGAAATAAAGAAAGAAAGGAAAGAAAAGAAAAAAATGAAGAAAATGAAAAAGAAAAGAAAGAAGGAAAGAAAAAAGAAGTATATTAATAAATAAATGAAAGGAAGAACAATAGAAAGAAAGAAGTTAAGAAAGAAAGAAGGTGGGAAATAAAGAACAATAGAAAGAAAGAAGAATAAAAAAAGAATGAACGAACAATTGAAATAGAATGAGGAAATAAAAAGAAATTATGAAGGAAATAAGAGAACAGAAAGAAAGAATAAAGGAAAGAGAGAAATCTTAGAAAGAAGAAAAGAAAAAAGAATGAAGGAAATGAAGAACAACAGAAAGAAAGAAAGGAAGAAAGAATGAAGGAAGCAAATAAAGAAATCTTATTATAATGGAGATTGTGTGTTTGTCTGTCTGAAGCCGAAACTAAATCACTACTCAAGTCACAATTCCCTTAGTTATTGACGTCACATTCACCATGAATTTATTTTTATTTAAACCTCAGTTATTGATAAAATTGTTATACCTTATTAATACTTTTGACTTTATCTACATTAAAATTCAAATACTTGCACCCGGAGGGTGCATATATTTGCTAGTAACAATTATAAAATAAAGAAGTAAAGGAATACAACGAATGAAAAATCCAGGGTGATGAAAAAATGATAGAGTCTATACTTCATTTTTCGAAGCTCTGCCTTTAAAGCAAATTCAATACTTAAATTTTACCATGTTTCTGTCAACAGAAATCACTACTCGTGTACACTCGCCTGATTTTTAAAAAAAAACAGGCAGTTAAGAGCATCTCAGTACGAAGTTGTTAAAGGTGGACGATTGCCAAAAGAAAAAAAAAACATTTGACGACATGCAGTTTTTACCTCTCCAAGGGTCGAGATCAAAAAACTTCGTTGCCTATTATAACACATCCCCGAAGCAGAAATTATCTTTCAACTTGGAGGTTTCTAGCATCACAAAGCAACGGGGATGTAAAGGGAGGGAAAATATTTTACTATTTCTGAGATTGAATATTGTAGACATTTATACTGATAGAAATTTTTCGCAACTTCGTAGAGCAGTTTTGGGGTGGATTTCTAGTACAAAATACAAGTATATATTTTGAGTAAATGCAATTTGTGTACAATATATAAACACACACACACACACATATATATATATATATATATATATATATATAAGTTGATCCACCGACACGTGTTTCAAGGATTCACCTTTCATCAGTGTGGCTATACTGTAACAACTACCCCTGGCCGGGTTTGAGACCCGAATGAACTTTCGTTCGCCAAGCCTTTAACCCGCACGGCCAGAGGCAGCTGTTAAAAATATAGGAGAATATTTAATCGCTACATTTCTAAGCGGAAATGAATTCGCTAGAGTCCTCAGACATATGTAAACAATGCTAGGGTTAGCTAGACGCCAGAACGGTGAATCTGCAATTAATCCCTATTCAGAGAACTCAACCAAAGAGGGAGTAACCTACAGACACGTGTTTCGAGGTTTCACCTCTCACCAGTGTGGTTACACTTTAACAGCTACCTCTAGCCGGGATCGAGACCTGACTGAATTTTCGTCTGCCAAGTCTCTTACCCATACGGCTATTAGCGGCTGTCAAATCTTAGGAGAATATTTAATTGATACATTTCTAAGCAGAAATGAATTCACGAGAGTCCTCTAACTTTGTAAACAAAGTGAGGGTTAGCTATTCGCCAGACGGTGAATTTACAATTAAATCCTATTTAGAGAACTCAACCATGTGGGAGTATATATAATAAATAAGTTAATCCACAGACGCGTATTTCGAGGTTTCACCTCTCATCAGTGTGGCTACACTTTAACAGCTACCTCTAGCCGGATCGAGACCTGACTATATATATATACAGATCGCATTTCACATAGCGCTAATACCCTTGGGAAAGGTATAAATCTAACACTTCCACCTATGGGGAAATAGAAGGGCGGAATAGAATCCTTACCCTTGGTTATGCTGCTAGTCTAGAAGAAGGAAACGCTGAATTAAAACATTAAATTCGGATTAAGAAATTGTTATTGTGTCACATCCTGCTCGTGCCAAGGGGCTCTTTAACCTTGGTTAGGCAACGGTATAGGAGAATGACAACTCTGAATTCAAACCTGTTAAACTCCGCTGAAGAAATTGACCTTGTGTCGCATCCTGCTCGTGCGCAGGGGTTGGTAATATATATATATATAGTATAAATGGAAATAAATCCGACGTTATTTTATCCACCAAATTTTTAACTGAAAAATTGTCTATATAGGAAAATCTTTCACACATCTTCAATATCTTAAATACTTTATGCATCGAGCAAAGAAAAAATCAAAATTCAAGAACGTATATATTTCCTATAATTTCAAATAACAATTTTCTCTAAAAATAATGAATTAAGCATATATTTTATTTTACCCAATAATTCAACGACACAACCGTTATTGAGAAAACCTTGGCATCAAAACAGTCATAAACTCTTTCGACAATTAGAAACATAATCAGTAATAAAAAAAACAAGGATACATTCATGAAATCTGATAAACAATAAATTCTTAAATTGTAATAAACAATTAATAATAAAGGTGAGACCTCAAGATCTATTCACAGACGAATCTCGGAACACAAAAGAGACATAGAAAATGGTGAATTCAATGAACCATTAACGAAGCACATTCTGGAAATTAATCATTTTGATTTGAAAAATTCCAAAATTTTATTTAATAAGCACAACAAAAAACTCAGAACAAAATGTAAAATCTAACATTATTTCCAACTATGATACTATAAAACAGAGATCTGTTTTTTTTTAACTTATTCCCTAACATAGTCAAACTTGCGTTAAAATTCCAAGAAACCATATGTTTATTTTGTGTTTTATTTCTTATACGTTATAGTAAATACGTTACGCTTAATATTCATCATTAGAATTGAAATAATTTTAAGCACTACAAAAATGAACAGTCACATAAGTTAGCCATGAGCAAAATTTTAAAAAAAAACATTTGAACATCACACAATTTTTAAATAGAACGCTAACGGCTTTTCTTTCCACATTAATATGTGAATAATATTCAGGTCACAACTTATAAAATATGTTATTAAACACTGCTTTTAAGTTTTCTTACAATGTAATTAAATATCAAAGATTCTCTGATGATAATTTGTAAAACAAGCCGAAGAGTTCTAACGTTGGCTCCTATAATAAAATCATCCTCTGAATAGCTTGATTTTTCAATATATATATTTCTAGCCTATATAGAGAGGTCCCTAGCCTGTGTAGACAAAGGAAATTCAAATATAAATCAGCTCTATTTGGAGATTCATTCAACCGTCCCGGATAACTAACTTGTTTCGTCGTCCTCTCCAGTGCCTTCATTTCCACAGACGGTCAAAGATGTCTCGTCTGAACAATCGGCTAGAAATATTATTGTCCAACCAGATTGTTCTTATGGAAATCCTCCAAGCCTTTTGAACATATATGTTCTAGAAGGTGGTGACTGAGGGTCTTGGTGTCCTGTGCATGACGTTAAACTACATCTAGGTGTGAATTTCCAATTATGGAGCTCAGGTGAGCGTGAATTACTCCTTTTTCGCCATTACTTCCAGGTCCACTCTGACCCGGTGTGGCAGTGTCTGTTAGGTCCCATCTATTGGTTCAATAGATCAAAAATGAGTTTTAAAAGAATGTGTTTAAAATGCGGTTGAAAAAATGAATACCTGACGAACATAAAAGGAAGAAAGCATTATCGGCATAAAATAACCCAATGATGGTTGACATGCCATAAAATCCAACCATCCAGCCAATTCCTGATAAACAATATAATTAGCCTCAAATCCTACGTATCTCTCAAAGTTTTAGCATTGAATAACTCACAAGTGTTGATATGCCATGAACCCACACACCTATGAATCTTTTTACCTTCTGGACTATTAATCGTTATTTACGTATTCTTTTGAAAAATAACAGTCGAAACGTACGTATTTTTCTCTCTTAATTCGTGATCTCATTAAAATAAGATTTCCCATGAGTGTGTGTCTTTGACGCATGATTTCTTTTAAAACAATTCATTGAAATCAGAATTCAAAGCGAGGTTGATATCACTATATAATGAAAACGATCAATATATTAATATTCGTGTTCCTTAAAAGTACGAACATTATCATCTTGCAGCACCCTCTGGTTAAACATGAGACCGTCCAGATTGTCCAAGATGAAATCCAAAAATTTAAATACTGATTATTTGGTGTTGCTTATCCACCAAATTCTTATTCATTATCTCAGCTAAATAAGGGACACTTCTGCTTTTATTGTAAAGAAAGACAGGGAAGAAAAATGACATGTCACACAAAAAAATATAATAAGAAAGAAAGAACAAAAGAAAGTAGGGTACAGATAGAGGAGTGGGTGAGCGTGCGGAAGTGATAACGCCTCCGTTTCAATCAAACATAATGAAAAGATGAAAAGAGGGAAAGACAGAAAAAGAAAGAGTGATCGAGAGTTAAATCAAGGTTATTTTACTTTTTTCATATTGAGCTATTTGCAATAGCTATTAAGTAAACATATAAAACGTTGTAATAATCAAAGTGTCTTACTGAGGTATAGCCACATTTCCTGCTAGTAATATTGTTGTATACCATTTTCTTACTTCTGGTCGTATTTTCTTCTGGCCGGCTTTGCTATTTCTTCATCTATCTTGGTCTGGTCTCTTCTAAGGTCTGGACTTTTTGGGGGACTTCGTGTCTGGTTTCAGGGATTTCTCCTTATCAGTAGCCCTGTGTCATTGTTAGTTTTTAGGTAATAAGCACAAAACTTCGATTTACTTTGATGTTACTTTATTTTCAATCCCCAACCCAGACATCTGCGCAGGTGAGACTCACATCCTACGAGCTCGGCTCCTACCTTCTAACTGACTGAGACTTACTTACTTACTTTAACTGGAAGACAGGGTCTTCTATGCCTTCTGGTTCTCACGATTTATCCCCGGAAGGCAAAGTGAGAGTGAGGTCAAGCGCCGTCACTCACTCTTAAGGCCATCAGCTGCACTATTCGCCATTATGTTTCTATACTACCTTATGTTATCTAATAATTATGTAACAGTATCTTATTATAAAGGAGATTATACATCTTTCTGTCTGTAACCGAAAATACGTCACCACTGCCGTCACGATTTCCTCGGTTATTTTATTCATATTCTCAACTATTATGCAATTTATTTAATGCAAGTCATTATTTAATCTTAATTAGCATCTTATTTATCAATGATGTTCTAATAAAGTCTACCTGAGTTGGATTTCTCAAAAAATGCCAATATTATAAAGGTATTTAAAATCCTAAAATAAGTGTTATATATATATTTACCAACCCCTCCGCACGGGCAGGATGTGACACGAGGTCAATTTCTTAAGCGGAGTTAACAGGTTTGAATTCAGAGTTTTCCTTCTCCTAGACCGGTTGCCTAACCAAGGTTGAAGAGCCAAGTCTGCCCTACTATTTACCCATAGCTGGAGGGAGAGTAGAATTCATACCTTTCCCAAGGGTATTAGCGCTAAGTGAAATGCAATACTATGTTTAATTTTATATAGAAATCAATTTAAATGACTTTCAAATAAGGGTAATTTTTTAATATTCGTTAGACTTACTAATTTAATATGATATTTTTTTTACATTAAAACTTAAATATTTGCTAGTATTATTAATCTATACTGGTAACGGATTTCAAATATTATTTCGGCAGTACGCATTTCTACGGGCCGAATTAGCTCATTCGGTAGAGTATCCGGTTCAGAAGTACAAGGTTCTGGTTTCAATACCGGCCCTCGCCAACTCAGTGCATGAGTAGCTTGATCTGTGCATTAAAGTGGGGAGATCCACCTCAGACTCAAATACAATCTTCCTCGCCTAGCGCTATTAAAAAGGGGATATACTCCCTCGCTGTCTGGCTGATACCTACAATAGGCCACTCCATCCACTTTACCTTACGCATCTCTAAATTATTCATACCTGAAGGCTACACGTCCCTAGTCTGCCGAATATAGTCTCCTCGACACGTTAATAATTTTTTTTCTCCTGGTAGGCAAATTAACATCCCGTGATGCGGCAGCGTCTGATTCTCTTGCCTGAACCAGATGATCATTTTTAATCTCAACATATCATATCAGCGTTTGTTCACCCAACTCACCCTCTTCAAGTATCCAGGCGTTTCTCTTGTTTCCATACTTTTATTTGCAAACTGTTATCAAATATTTGGACACTTCATCGTCCGTGACTATTCTCGGCCATTTATATATTCGCTTGCACTTTTTTGTTGCAGGGGCAGTTAAAAGCATTCAGTGTACATGTTAATGTTTTATTACCCTCTGTGGCACTCTGTATTGTCTGGAACTTAATCTATTTTTTGCAATCCTCTTGTTAGGCCTTTACAGCCATTATTAATGTCTCTGTCTCTCCTTTTATACCATTGCCTCAAGTGAACAACAATGGTATTTCGTCTGCTTTTTTTCGTCTTTCTTTATTGTTATATATATATATATATATATATATATATATATATATATATATATATATATATATATATATATCTGCAATAGCTCACACACACACACACACACACACACACACACATAATATATATATATATATATATATATATATAGTCATGTGTGTGAGGGTGGGGTAATGTTGAGGATGTCATATATTTCCGTGATAGGATTCAATGAAAATTGAAAAATCTAACGTACATATGAATGAAGTTTACATACATACATATCTACATATATATACCTAAGCACGCACACACACAGACACATACACACACACACACACTCTCTCTCTCTCTCTCTCTCTCTCTCTCTCTCTCTCTTTCTCTTTCTCTCTCTCTCATGCAGACACAAAGACACACATTCATATATATATATATATATATATATATATATAGAGAGAGAGAGAGAGAGAGAGAGAGAGAGATGAGAGAGATAATGTTATTTATCTCTCATATGTTTTTTATCTTTTTAATATAAAGAAAAATTAACCTATCGTAAGTGTACTCATCACATTATTAAATTAACAAGGAGGGTTATGTTGAAAAATAAAACTTTTGGGGTCACAGTCTCTGAGCCTATATTTGGCAGCCTTCAGAATTTTCTGGCATCTCTCCTAGCTTTCATTCTGTTTATTAGTTTTTACAGAGCATTATAATTACAATTTACTCCAAAGTTCACAATTTGAACCTGTGATATTGCAAAATTCGATATTGCGTCCATTATATATATATATATATAATATATATATATATATATATATATATATATATATTCTCATTAATATATTTTCCAATAGTAGTAATGGTATGTAAAATGCAAAAAGCCTCGTCTATGATTTGAACTCGTCTTGCCGTGTCCATTTCTTCTGACGATAACCATTACCAACTCATAAATGGTTTTATATAATATTTATTAACATGTTGTTGTGGACTAGCCTGGCGCCCCAAGCATAGAGTGAATGCGCTAGTCCAGGACTATTTATATACGGCTGTGAGAAAACATTAGGGGTGATTACTGAGCTTACAAAGACCCCTAGGGGTGTGTTCCAGAGTGCATCGGCCTTTGGAGCGGCTAAGTAAAATGAACAGTGTTGATTCCAGGGGGCTATCTCACAGGCAATACCTGCCCCCTTGAGTTAAAGGGGCAGGGTCTGGTGTATTGCCCAGTGTCTGAGGCGCCCCTTGAGGGGGAATGCCGACGGGATCAATGCCTGAGCTTTGGCTTGTGGGTGAGCCCACATAAAAATGTCCATGTGTCACGCCATCATAAGTGGGATGAGAGGCAAATGTCCCAAATACCCTCAGACTGTAAGGATTACGGAACCATTACACAAACCGTCTACCTTTTAAAACTCTGTTGCGAGTTCCTATATGTCTGGTGCACATGTAGTTTGAATTTACTAGTATACAGAATACTGCATGATCCTGTATACAATACATGTCTTCTTTTTTTTTTCAAATCCTTTTTTTAAACCATCTTAAATGTTATAGTTAATCCTGTGTATCATTCGATATTATATAAATACAAAGTAATTGCAACATTACTTAGATATTTCTCTCATTTTCGACAAGACGTGTGGAATTCTATTAGCAAGTGCACGAATAGATTTTCTTAGAGGTGAACTCATGTTATTTATCCCTCATATGTTTTTTTTAAAACCCATTTTAATAGGAATAAAAAATTGACCTATCGATTAAATTCCATTTTAATATTCGATTAGTATTTTCCGATTTTCAAGTGTCTGGGCTAAAGAGAATGACCGGCTTATATTCCCATACTGTATATCACATTATCAAAATCATTCATTCCTTAAAAAATGAAAATCGCAATTTATAAAGTTTGTCTTGCACATATAAATCATTTAATTAACTGGTTTGACTGTTGGTTTTGAATTATCACAATGCAAGTGTAAATGGAAACTAGGTAACTATAATGTTGTCTATTTACCTTTGATCTATTTTCTTAATATTTCGGGTGAACCTTTGATTTATTTTCTCAATATTTCGGGATGAAATAACTCCTTCGTCAGAAGATTTCAGAAATATTCATGACAGAGCTATTTTTTTTCTTTCCGAACTATTAAGAAAATAAACCAAAGGTAAATGAACAACACCATAGTTACCTCAGTTTTTCTTTATATTGTATTGTGATAGCCTTCAAAACTAACTGTCAAGCCAATATACACGCTATGCTTCAAGATAATCGTAAAAACTCTTATATTCATTTTACCTTAGAAGGAAACAACTCACAAAAAATTGCTCATGTTCTTTGATTACAGAGATAAATATTGACACTTAAATATTTATCATTGGTGGGGGATTTCCGGTGGCATAATGGCTAACATGCTAGACTGCTACATGCTAGTAAGCGGGTTTTGAACTCCTGTTGCATATTTACGTTCACTTTCGGACTAATACCCTTAAGAATTGTGATGGAGAACGAGAAAGGAAAAAAGAGCAAGATATTGTCTTGCCTGCCGGGATCGAACTCGCGTCCTTCCGCATGCAAAAACAAATGCGTTTTTGGGCACTGGACGGACACATGGTTCGACTGATGTGCGCAGATGTTTGATTAATATGCCCATAAAATAACAAGTGAGTCGAGCGCTGGGCAGTCAGCAGCAGCAGAAGCAGTCGACGGCGAAGTGCTTTTCAGTAAATAAATGTATTTTAGTCGAACAGAAACAAAACTAAATGGGAAATGTGTTTTTGAACTGCTAAAGATTATTTCGACTACGACGCCGGATTTTTCAGCTGCTAGACGAAGAATGTGTTGACCAACAGAGGGTCTGGCTTGTAAGAAGACGGAGAACTCGCTTGTTTTTGGTCCCCCCTCGGCGGGAGCTTGTTGATTCGAAGGTTTAATTCACCCCATATATCCCCCTTCTATTGGAATAATATGAATTCCTTGTCACCCAGCTATCAGTTAAATAGTACCACAAATGTTCTTCTACATGGATGAATTTGGTATCAAATAACCCACAAAGATTTATATGTCATTAAGAACGCAGAAAACCAAAGAAAAAGGAATGAAGAGATTCGTAACATATTTTTAGAGAAAGAAATTCAAAGTTCTGTCGCTTCAATCCTCCCTCTTCGCTGACTGGATTATTTACTAAAAGACCAAGTCCGAACGTGAATTTCTCGCCTCGTCAGTTTACTCGTTAATCTGATAACCGTTCTGTAATACACCTGTTCACAGAAATCATTTTATACTAGTTTTGATCAGCCGAAATTTGAAGATGTTACAAATTTTGTCTCACCCGAGACAAGACCGGTGTCTTTTAAATTTCAACTCTAAGAACGGCATCCTACACGCAAGTCAAGTTCCCGCCCGCTTTGATCTACAAGATAAAATATTTTTCTCGCTACAATAATTTTTTCACTGGTATGAAATCGAAAATGAAAGAAATATAACAAATGACTCCCGATTACGACAAGAAGGTCCCCGAGTTCGAGAATGATCTCGAGTTTGAAAAGAAATACCTGAAAAAGGCCGGAGGTTACATCGGCCGAAACGTTGTACAGATAACAATAAAGATGAGGACAATAATCTGAATAATCCAAATAATACTAATTATCAAGCCTCATCTAAAGAAATTCAGAGAAATCACAACTGGTGTTCAAACGCGTGTGAATGTTGCAGTCCAGCATGTTAACCACTGCGCTACGGGTAATTCTACGTATTATTAGATTTAATCGTCTACAGAATTTTTAGCCGACCTGTCGGTAGTGCTTACAATATGCTAGCTTTATCTTCTATGATTTTACTTCAGAGTTTTTCTTCTCCTAAACTGGTTGCCATACATCTCTGGTGGAGGAAGAATTGTTGGATTCATACATTTCCCAAAGGTATTAACGCAATGTGAAATGCAAACAACCTTTTATGGGATTTGAACACGTCGTGTTGTTTCCATTACTTACGACGATAACCATTACACGACGCGACGCCATTATAAAGATTAGCAATATACGACACCGAATCTCCATTATAATAAGATTAGTAAATTTTAGTTTTTTTTTTTTTTTTAATTTTTGACAGCCTTAGACATTTAGAAATATTTTTAAGTTATTCGACAATTCCATCTTTATAAGCAAAATGAAAATTCGATTGGTTCCTAGATGCCTTTTGCTGCAGTTCGCAGTTTTTCCGAGTTTCAAACACAGAACCTGGCGTACTTCGAAAAACGAAAAAATTCTGTAATTCTTTGACATTTGTGCCCAATATTTGGCTGGCATAATCATCTGCGTCCATGGTGATATTCTTTGATTTAGTCTTTGATGCCGCAGACTCTGATTTTACCAAGTGCATTTGGACATAAAAATTGGATTTGCCACAAAAGGTCAGACGAAGACATCAAAAGACCATTGTTTATAAAGTGAACTTTGTTTTTGTTTTTTTTTTCTTATTCGCCCCCTTTCCACATGAGAAAATTAAATAACGCATGCGCAGTTCCAAATAAATAAATGAAATAAGATTTTCCAATGAATATAATTAAATGTCATTTTCTCTCCTCTAGTGAATTGAAAAATAAGAGAAAATATCCAAGAAAACAGAAATAAGAGAGAGAGAGAGAGAGAGAGAGATAGATAGATAGAGAGAGAGAGAGAGAGAGAGAGAGAGAGAATATACATAAATCTACGTATATGCCCCAAGTTTTTAGTTAGATAAAGTAAAACATACGGTTAGAATTGCATGAAAAATAAGTATATATATATATATATATATATTATATATATATATATATATATATATATTAATACAGAATGAAGGAAATAAAATATAAAGCAAAATAATAGACACATGATTATCTCCTCTTGTCTATGAAGACTCTATTCTTCTTGCCATGTTTTCATTTTGAGAAGCAGTGACGTCAAGACGCTAGTAAAAACTGATCGCTTTTTTTTACCAGTCACAATATGTTAACCGGCGGTCATAAAGTCCATATGCGCTTTAAACAATATACAATCTTAAAGAACATATAGACCTGTGGACACGTGGTTACTTGGTCTTTCCAAATAAATACACTGAAGATTAACAATAGCAGGTTATGTCGTAGTTGTTGGTTGGTTGGTTGGTTGGTTCGTTCGTTCGTTGCAGGTCAACCCATGGGTTATTTTATGCCGAATACGGTTTTGTTTTATTTATTCTTGTTAGATATTCATTTTTTTTAAATGAATTTTATCTGAGCCATTAAACTCATAGATGGTACCCTTACAGCAACTACCACTACGAGTCAGAGTGAAGCTGGAAGTAATAACAATCAAGGGGTATTCCACATTCCTCAGAGCTCCAGGATTGGAACCCTAAGGCTAGATGCAATTTAAGCGTCATACCCATGACACTGACCCTCAGTCAACGCCTTCTAGCAAATATATGATAAAATGGGTCGGGATTTGCCATAAGGAAAATACGGTCACGACGATCGT
>CM042145.1:123227343-123237343 GCA_023376005.1 Doryteuthis pealeii
CGTTGTAAACGGATCACTGTGAACTCAACTCTCGTGTGACACACACATATATATATATATATATGTGTGTGTGTGTGTGTGTGTAAGTGTTGGAAAGTATCATGTAGAAACTAGGTATTTATCCAACACGTTCACCACGTGGAGGATATGACACAAATGTACAACTAGAGAGTATCCAATGAAGATAGAATTCGCTATTCAGTATTAATGGATCTGCGATACTAGCTTGCTAACCATTACATCGCATCAAGAATCAAGGAGAACATAGATATTTGATACCAAAACAATTTATTGGGAAAATCTATATATTAATACCGTTTTACTTAATTGTACGGGTGTTATCTTGCAACACCCTCTGTTAAAAAATGTGACAGTGTAAATCATTAAAGATAGAATTAAAAAATGTAAATCATGACAATCTGGTGTTGCTAATCCACCGAATTCTTATTTCATCACCTGAGCTAAATAATGGACTATTCCGTTTTTATTACAAAGAAAAGGAAGAAAAAAGGAAAATTATCAGAAAGAAAGAAAGAAAAAAGAAAGAAATGGAACATAATGAAAAAATAAAAATAAAAAGAAAGAAAAAATACTAATCAAGATCATTATAATTGTTTTCATATTGAATTATTTGGCAATAGCTCTTAAGTAAACATATCAAATGTTGTAATGATTAAATTATCATACTATGGTATATCCAAAGTTCCTGCTTGTTCTGTTTAATTCATACTAGATTACTTTTTGAATGACATATCCTTGTCCGTGGGTTATTTAATGCCAAAGTCTTTAAATAATTTTGATTTGATAAATGTTTGACACTGTCGTTTTTAATCAACCTTTATATTATATAAAATAATAGATTATCTTGTGGTTATTTTAGAATTGTTGAAAACTGCATTTGGGTGCATGAAAAATTAATAAAGTCCAGGTGTTGTCCATTGCAATTAGGCAAAAGTTTATTTGCCGATTTTAATTGAACATAAAATTTGATTAGACTGTCTATCACCAAAACACTTCTGATGTTTAATTATATTATTATTATTATTATTATCAAGATTTATTGGTATTTGCTAAGTTAACCATCTGTGTGTAATCTAGTGTGAAGCAGAATTTACAAAAGAATTTGTTAAATGATATTCTTTTCTCTGGCAAATAATGAAAAGAAAATACAGGTTGCTTTAAAAGAACTGATATTATTAGAAATATACAGATTGCTTGCCTTGGTTAATGGCATATCAATCGTTGAAGGTGTTTAATGCCAAATCTTATATATATATATATATATATATATATATATATATATATATTTATTTATATTTTGCTTGAAGGCAATGCATGTATCGCATAAAATTCGATAATTATAGAAAATAATCTTGACAAGTAAATCCCGGCAAAGGATGGCTCGCTATGCAGAACACCGGTGTTGCCAGATTCACTCGTCAAGATTATTTTTTAAAATTATCGAATTTTATGCGATACATGCATTGTAATTGCCTTCAAGCAAAATATAAATAATAATTTTTTCAACAATGCTTCTAAAAACCAAACATCCATATATATATATATATATATATAAGTAAAGTCGTCGGGTTGGGCCTATAGTCGGTATCAACTAGACAGCGAGGGAGTCGGTATCAGCTAGATAGCGAGGGAGTCACTTTTCACTAGCGCTAGATTAAGGAGATTGTTTTGGCGTCTGAGGTGGAGCCACACCTACCATCAGCTTCTTACTTTACCGCAGATCCCTGTGCTACTCATACGCTCAGTTGGCGGGACCGTTATCGAACTGGGAACCTTGTTGTTCTAGTCCGACGCTTTACCGACTGAGCCATACCGGCCCTATATGTATATATATGCTTAAGGTTTTGTTGACATGGAATCAACGGCGCCTGATTACTAACAGTTTCTCGCTTATCCGATATTCAGACCAAGCCTTTGTTTGAAGATCACATAGGCGGAAATTGTTAGTTACCAGGAACATAACAGTGAGCAGTGTATATATATATATATATATATATATATATATATATATATATATATATATATATATATATATATTATTTGTTGGAGTAAGTTTCTTGGTAAAGGTGATTCTTATTCTCTAACAGTAGTTTGTTGTAGATTAGGTTCCGTTTGAGAGCTCAATGTTTAATTTTAAAACAGAGCAAGATTCTGTGTGTGAATAAAAGGCCTTAAACAGGTATCGGATTAACCATTACACATGGTTTTAACTTTATATTCCAAATAAATAAATAAATAAATATATATATATATATATATATATATATATATATATATATATATATATATATATATATAATATATCCCTGTGTGTGTGATTTGTTTAAGAAAGAATCTTCATTAACTTCATGTGCGTTAATAACTGGCTAATGTCTATCCTCTAAATCATCCTATATTTTCTTTCGTGACCAATTTGAAGATACAGTATGGACAAGCATATAGATAATAAGGGTTAATAGCCGATTGACTGGGTGTAGCACATCCGACCGCCCGGTTTTTTCCCAAGTAATGGCTGAAGTGGAGTGTTGGCATGGTATTTGCCTGTAGTATTCTCTTGGTGCCATGTATTCTTTCTGTAGTATTACACTGGAGCCATCTATTTTTGTCTGTAGTATTCACTGGGTGCCATCTTCTTTGTCTTTGTTATTCAATTGGTGCCAAGTATTTTTGTATGTAGTATTCCACTGGTGCCATGCATTTTTTCTGTAGTATTCACTGGGTAACATGTATTTTTGTCTATAGTATTCAACATATTTTTGTCTGTAGTATTCAACTGGTGCTATATTTTTGTCTGTTGTATTCAACTGGTGTCATGTATTTTTGTCTGTAGTATTCTCTTGCTGCCATGTATTCTTTTCTGTAGTATTACGTGGAGCCATGTATTTTTGTCCAGTTGTCTGTATTCACTGGGTGCCATGTATTTTTGTCTATAGTATTCAACTGGCGCCTGTTTGTTTTGAACACCGATGATGAATATATCCTGTCATTTTCATGTCATTGCGCAATACAGAACTACCTTGGCCATCACGGAAGATGCACGACGCAAAAATCTTCAGACATTCAGGCGCAGGTTATCGACATATCTGCGGCGTTTCTCCACTTAATAAAAGAAGTAAATAAGACTTTTTTTTAATAATTCAGTGTTAAGGAAATCAAATTATTTTCATGAAATAAGAATATATTTTCTCCCCGTGAATTTATCCGCATTTGATTAAATAAACACTTTTTTTTCGTTTTCATGATGTCTATGGAGTAGGCATTCTGCTAAAATAACTTTCTAGACAGAACCCAGAACTATGACATTATTTCCAATGATATAATGCGTGATACAAAGGACAGTTAATAACGGTTACTATGAGAGCGTAATTACATTGAAGGGCGAAAGTAAACCTGTTTTGTTAAGAAAATCACAAGCTACAGTTATAATGAGACGGCAAATATGAACTAACGTTATTCATGCCAGCTAGGTCAAGAAAGAAATTACAGATGAATTAGAAGATAGGCATTAGCCAGTAAGATCATCATCATGTCGGACAGGCAGCACGGTTTCCCATGATTCTCTCTCGCCAAGCATCCCAATTGGTCATCGCCACGGCAGGTTTTCCGGACGGCATGCAGAATCCATGTGGAGATTGCCCGCGTGTTTCCGCACGGCATCCAGAATCCGTACAGAGCTGATTGATGTAGATTTTTGCTGACCAGTCTACACTAGTCTGTCCATGTGTAGTTGTTCACAGCTGAACGTCACTTATGAGTTCGTCTTGCTTCTCCAGCAGTGTTCATGTTTCGTTCGTATCACTTGGATGTTTTGTTTGATAGGAGGCAAGTGAACGTACTACTGCTTTCTTAATAGGTGCTATTTTCAAGATTTGTTCAAGACAGCTAACAGTATCTTTGTGCAACTCTCATTCATTTATTTCTCTAATGGTTTCATTAGCGTCCATGTAGTACAACCATACAGTAGCACTAATACGGCTAGGGTTTTGAAGATTTCTCCCGTTATGTTATCAGTGGGATCAAATTCCGATATGATTGTTAATCTGTCTATAGCATTCAATGCCTTTCTTATGCTGATGCGCCCATCATGTTATGGATAGCGTCGTAGGAAATGAACACTGCGACAGGAGTTCTAATCCTGAACGAGGCTGGTTGCATTTCACATAGCGATGATACCCTTCAGAAAGGTAAGAATCCTGCTGTTCTCCCTCCACCTGTGCGTAAATAGCAGAGCAGACTCCACTCTTTAAACTTGGTTGACAACTCATCTAGGAGAAGAAAACACTGAATTCATTGGCCCTGAGTCACATCGCTTTCTGTAGATGGATATTCTCAGTCGTTAGAGCATCGACCAAAAATCCCAAGGTTTCGGGTTCGGTACCGGCCGTCGCCAACTCAGTGCAGGCGGAGCATAGATATATATATATCTATATAGTACGAAGACTATCATAATTACATTGAATCTATGGCTATAATAACTACTTTAGATCTGTGTGGTAAAGTGGGGTGCTAATAATATGATTGGCGCTCTATCACAGACACATGAAGTATTTTCTCAGTTTAGCGCTAGTAAAAAGGGGATACACTTCCTCGCTGACTGGCTGATAGTGACTATAGGCTACTCCACCGACTTTACTTTTACTATATAAATAATTGTCAGTTATTATGGAAAACGAGACGTATTTTGAAGAAGAGTCTATCTTCTTCCCGCAAAAGTGAAAACATACGTTACAATTCAATTAGGTATGATCATACTATAAAATAGAAAGAGAAAAAAAGAAAGAAATCGGAAAAAAAATAAAGAAAGAACAACTACCATTGCTCTTAATTTGCCCCTGGTGGATTAAATATAAAACAGACATGCTCTAGTGAAACGGGGATAGACTTCCTCGCTGACCGGCTGATACTGGCAATAGGCCACTTCGGCGACTTCACTTTTACCCAGTGAAAAAATGAAAGTATTATGAGAAACGAGATGTATTTTGTAGAAGAGTCGGTTAAGGTGGGAGCTAATTGTAGGTTTGACCCTCCAACTTATGCGTAAAATATCTCCCTGGTCTAGCGCTAGTGAAAAGGGGATAGACTTCCTTGCTGAACGGCTGATACTGACAATAGGCCATTCCCCTGACTTTACTTTTACTTTGTGGAAAAAAAATGAAATTCATTAAGAGAAACGAGATGTATTTTGAAGAAATAATTGATGAAGTAATGTCAAACTATAAAAAAAAAATTGAAAAAAAGAATGAAAAAAGAACAATCACATGGCTCTAAGTTTGACTTTGGTTGGATTCCGTATAAAACAGACATGCTCTAATGAAAAGGGTATAGACTCTTCTTTGACCGGATGATACTGATAATAGGCCCTTCCACCGATTTTACATTTACTTTATATAAAAATTACAAGTATTATGAGAAACGAGATATAGTTTGAAGAAGAATCGATTAACTGGGGAGCTAATGGTAGGTTTGACGCTCCACCAAAAGCGCAACAAATCTGCCAGGTCTAGTGCTATGTAGTATAACGGATGGTCACATTACCAAAATGTATTTGTGGCAAACTCCGGAACGATATATGTAGTATGGGCCAACTCAAGTTTTAGTAGTAGTCGTCGTTGTTAGTAGATGTTAGTCAAGGAACAACATACACACAAGTTGTATAGTCACAAGGGGCTTAATATTTATTTCCAGGCTCGTGGGCTCTTTTTCGGAGAGACGGAAAGACAGAGAAAGAGAGATAGAGGGTACGGTTAAATTAATCCGTCGTAAATCATATCCACTCCTGCTATGTCACACGAAGGACCAGGAGCCCATCTGACCCCTGCTACGACCGAAAGGAAAAATAAACGATTTTCTTCCTCTTCCGTTACTCGTCACTACGTCACTTCCGCTTCTTGTCAACACCCGGAACTTCCGTTTTTACTTTCAAATCCTCTTCCGGGGTCATTCCTCGGTCAAGTTACTGGCACCCCGTTGTGTGTTTACTCTTCCAAATTTTAACCTTTGTTTGCTCTCATTTATTATTCCTCCATTTGTGTAGAAATCCGAACACAGCTTTATTTTTAATCTCAAATTCTGATAGAACGTAATAATTACACTACAGCTAGTGAAAAAGTCATATACTTTCTGGCTGACCGGCTGATTCTGACAATAGGCTAATTCCGGCAACTTTTACTCGGTGAAAAAATGACAGTTATTATGAGAAACAAGATGTATTTTGAAGAAGAGATGGTAAAGTGTGGAGCTGATGGTAGGTTTGGTTCTCTCCTTCACGTGAAAATAAACCTCCCTGGTCTAGCGCTAGTGAAAAGGGGATAGACATCATTGTTGATTGAATAATACTCACAACAGGCTACTCCACCAAATTTACTTTTACGATGTGAAGAAATAACAGTTACTATGAGAAACGAGACGTATTTTGAAGAAGAGTCGATGAAGTGGGGGTTAATGCCATGTTTGTCCCTGCTCCTTAGGCGTAAAAAATCTCCCGAGTCTACCGCTAGTAAAAAGAAGATAGATTTCCTCGAGGATGGGATGACAATAGGACATTCTGTTTACTATGGGAAAAATATGAGTTATTATGAGAAACGAGACGTATTTTAAAGAAATCTATCTTCTCCCTGCTAAAATGAGATCATACTATGAAATAAAAGGAAAGAAAAATAAATGAAAAAAGAAAAGAAGGAAAAAGAACAAACCCATGGTTCTAAGTTTGACTTTGGTGGATTCAATATGAAACGGACGTGCGCTAGTGAAAAGGAGATAGACTTCCTCACTGACCGGCTGATACTGATAATAGGCCACTCAGACATCATTACTTTTGATATTTGAAAAAAAAAGAGTTATGAGAATTGAAACGTAAAAGAACAAACCCATGGCTCTAAGTTTGATTTTGGTGGATTCAATATGAAACGGACGTGCGCTAGTGAAAAGGAGATAGACTTCCTCACTGAACGGCTGATACTGACAATAGGCCACTCAGACGTCATTACTTTTAATATTTGAAAAAAAAAAGAGTTATGAGAATTGAAATGTATTTTGAAGAGCCTATCTTCCTCTCACCAAAAACGAGAACATACGCTACAACTCAATGAAGTAATGTGAAACTATAAAAATAAAAGGAGAAAAAAAAATAAATAAAGTAAAAGAGAAGAAAAGTTTGACTTTGGTTGGATTCCATATAAAACAGACGTCTCTAGCGAGAAAACACAACACAATAAGAAATTTCCAGATTTATCCTAATGCCCGAAAACTCAAAGCAATATTTGATCAGCCCGATTCACTCAGCAGAAGCGATGCATGAATTCAAAGGAAATAGCGACAACCATTCATGGGTAAATGATTGTTGTTCAGCAGAATCTGTCGGATAGAACAAGGGTGAAGTTCTAGGGAGAGGGAGGGGGCGAAAAGGAAGGGGGCGGCCTTCCGTTGGGTCTATATATTCGTCTACTTCTTTTTCGTTTCATCCCGCAGCGACAAACGGCTTCACATACAATTGATCAAAAGATATAAAAGTTTTATTCAGTCGCCTTAACCGCAACGGTTGAGGTCACGTGTCTTGGCGAAGGGGTTAGAGACAGAGCCGTAGTTTGTACTAGGAAGAAACTGGTGCTTGTAAAATTTGAATTTTTGTTCTTTTTTAACGGCATCTCAACACGTCTGGGGCTATTTTTTATGCTTCCATATTAGGTACTTGGTTTCATTTTACATTCATATTCATATTTTTGTTAAAAGAAAGGAAATGAATCCGACAGTATGAGTATGAGCAAGATGGAATGAAAACAAAACACAATGCTGTTAAAGAGAAAACGATTTATAAAATATTCATAGCTGATACTCCGACCACCATCAACACGGAGTAACTGGCTCTGATGATGATTTTTGTAAAATCGAAATATTGATCAGTATCAGCTATGAATATTTTATAAATCGTTTTCTCTTTAACAGCATTGTGTGTTGTTTTCATTCCATCTTGCTCATACTCATATTTTTGTGTAATTTTTTGTTAAGAGATTTTTTTATTTTTGTTTGCTCACCATCTTAGCGAATACGAATAATTTTTAAACAGATCTATTCGACCCATAGACATGTACAACTGCTGGTAAAATTTAAATTTCCTTTTTTAACGACATGTCAACCCGTCTAGGGCTATTTTTTTTATCTTAGAAGTATAAAGTAATGAGTCAGTGTGAGTAGAGGTGTTATGCAAGTGATAGTAAAAATTTAAACAAAGAAAAAGCACTTTGCGTTAATATCTTTGGGAAAGGATGAATCCTACTCTCTCTACAGCAATGGGTAAATAGTAGGGCAGACTGGGTACTTTAACCGTAGTTAGGCAACCAGTTAAACTTTGCTTAATAAATGACCTTGTGTCACACCCTGCTCGTGTGGAGGGGGTGGTAAATATATATTTTTAAAAATAAAAAAGAATAAGCGCTTTGCATTAATACCTTTGGGAAAGGATGAATCCTACTCTCTCTACAGCAATAGGTAAATAGTAGGTCAGACTGGGTACTTTAACCTTAGTTAGGCAACCAGTTAAACTTTGCTTATCTAATTGGCTAAGGAAATTCACTTCTGCTTCTACCAAAGACACCGTAACACTTGTGAAGATCTTAAACAAAATAAGGTCGTCATCCTTTGCCCCCTCGCCACTGTTCTTTTATCTCGGTCTCGCCGAGACGTCACAATTCTCGTCTCGCCAGCTACGAGACTTGACACTATAAATTACCGCCTCAAGGACACTCACGATTTTTACCTCCACAATTAGTCGGACTCGTCACATGTTTTTTTTCTTCCGCCGGCACGTGCAACATTCCACCCGCTGTCTTTTCGATCGACGGACCGTTCTTGGCTCATCACAGGTTCATGAGTTTTGCCCTTCGATCTCACTACAGCTTAATAAATGACCTTGTGTCACATCCTGCTCGTGTGGAGGGGTTGTCAATATATATATAAATATAATGTCCCATCTTAAAAGTTCAGACAAATAATACCGTAGTTTTTCATTTTAAAAAAAATTCAAATTATGTATTTTTGTGAAGTGAGACTATTTTAAAAAGATAAACCATTTTGTAAAATGTAGTATCTATGTTCTTGATGAAATTTAATACAAAGTTTATTTTTTACGAAACGTATTAATTGGTCACAAATTTAAAGAAAACCACAATTTCTATTAATATATGAAATATGTAAATACTTTTAGCCTTCCTGTGAGAATAATACACTTTTAGAATGTTTTTTGACATGCAGAAATACAGAAATATCTTCAGTCCGAAGACGGGAAGATATAACTGAATGAAAACAAATAGATATAAAAAATCACTAAAGAAAAACAAACAAAAAGAAAAACAATATAAAAAAGATAAATAAAACAAAAACAAAAACCTAATCTGAAAGTAAAAAATAAACATTCTTTTTTTATTTGTCATTAATCTTAGGAAGCATTTTTATTTTTCCAATTTGTCATTTTCGGTCTTGCTGATTCAATTCTATTTTTGTCGTTTGTTTAATTTTTTTCCTTTGATTTAATGATTTTCTTTCTTTCCTTCTTTGTTTCCTTAATTTTTTCATTCTTTCTTTTTTTCCTTCTTTTTTCCTTCTTTTTATTCCTTCTTTTTTTAATTCCTTCTTTTTTCTTTCATTATTTTTTTTTCTTTCCTTCCTTCTTTCATTCTTTCTTTCCTTCTTTCTTTCCTTCTTTCTTTCCTTAATTTTTCCACTCTTTCTTTTTTCCTTCTTTTTCCTTCTTTTTTTCCTTTTTTTCCTTAATTTTTAATTCCTTCTTTTTTCTTTCATTATTTTTTTTCCTTCCTTTCTTTCTTCTTTTCCTTCTTTCTTTCCTTCTTTCTTTTCTTTCTCTCTTTGCTTTCTTTCCTATATTAGATTTTCGTGTTTCCTTCTCTCCCATTCCCGTTATATATATATATTTTTATGATTGTTTATTTCTTTTTCCTTATGTTAATTTTCTTTCTTTCTTTCTTTC
>CM042145.1:123242343-123274843 GCA_023376005.1 Doryteuthis pealeii
ATGTAACTCATCCTTTTTTACAATTTTCGGAGATGCACTCTCGTAATGGACATTTAAATTGATAAATAACATTTTTTCCACTGACTTTTTGTAAGCGATAAGATTTAATGTTTAAAAAAATTTGTAGTAAATTGTAAATCTTATTTGATCTTTTTATTAGTAGATTATAAATATTATGTTATTACTATAATTAATAATATCTATACGTAAGGGATCGGTTTAGCTCCGTCGGTAGAGCACCTGACTTGGTCCTCGATAATTCAGTCTATGAGTAGCACATATTGGGTAATCTGGGCTGTGCAGTAAATTGGGGAGCTGACGGGGTGTGCAGTACTCTACCTCAGCAAAACTAATCTCGCTAGCGGAAAGGGATTAGACTCCCTCGGTGTCCGGCTCATACTGAAAATAGGCCATTCCGCCAACTTTAGTTTTACTTTACTTTATTATATCTATACTAGTACAAAATAAAAAACACCCGCCGGGCGATGTAAAAATAGATTTTTGAAACATATTGTCTGAGGAGTGGGAGTAAAAAAATAAATGTCAGCGAGTTTGTACTCTAAGTAAGTAAAATCATCAAATTCATTAAAGGATTAAACAATAAAACAATTTGAAATGTAAACTTTAAATATGTATTAAAATAAAACAAACTATATATAGATATATAATACCAGTCATGTATTTATTAAAACTTGTTTTAAAAAACAACGAGGACTGTCTAATGTTGCATGTTCAAATTTTGAGTGTATTTATTGTTATAAGTGTATATGTTAAACGATTTTGGGTAATGGGACGTAAGCAGTGACATAATTTTTATTACAGACAAAACCGGAAGCGAATCTCTATTATTAATAGAAGATGTATGGAGGTATTTATGAGTCTTTCTTTCTGTCTATACGTCTACATGTTGTTTTTTTCATCTTTGTATTTCCTTGATTCATTCATTATTTTCTATCTATCTTTCCTCTTTTTTTCTTTCTTTCTTTTTTTCTTTTCTTTCTTTCTTTCTTTTTTTGTATATAGGTAGGTATTTATCCAACCCAATCTCCAAGGGTAGTGTGTGAAATAAAGTCACAAGTTTGAATCGAACTCTCTTTTCAGTAGTAATGGATCTGTGAGACTAGCCATTACAATACGATGAGACGCCATCGGACACTTGGACATGTATGTATGTAAATTTGGATAAATATATGAATTAATATATGTATATGTCTTTCTGTCTATATGTATACCTCTTTTCTATCCATCTTTGTCTTCCCTTTCTTCTTTCATTCATATTTCTTTTATCCGTCAAACTTTTTATTTCGTCTTCCTCTCCTTTCTTTCTTTCTTTCTTTCTTTCTTTTCCACTTTCTGACCACAAACTTTTCTTTTTGTAAATTATACAGTAAAACTCTGTCAATGTGTTTCCATCTTTTTCCATTTCGTGCAATGATTCCTTTCGATCAACAACTCGTTACTAACGATAATCTACTTTCACTCATCCGTCAGCAAATAGAATTACACACAATGAGATCATCTGGCAAGTTTCTTTTGGGCTGATTGCGGATCAGGAGGAAACCGATTGAATAAATAACCAAAGAAAATAAGCCGTAGACTGCGAAGTCAGAATTGGGCAAAGGGTATGTCCTATCGAGCTGTTCACCAAATACTATTATCGCAATGCAAACACGAAAGGGGAAACTCAACGAACAAATTGAGATTACGTAGAAATGATGAAAAGAAAATCCCTTTGGTATTCATCTTATTTGATTTTATCTTTAATTTCATGTCTGCCAAGCAGCGAAGTAACGGGCAAATATCAGGTTTAGCAAGACAAAGACGGACAGAAATCACGAAGTCAAAAGTTGGTAAATCTCTGAAGTTTGAGGATGGCTAGAAACTTTTGAAAATGGGAAATGTGTGCCAGAGATTTACAGATTAAAAATAAGTTGCAAGAAATTCATTAGCATATAACTAGTTATATATATATATCTTATTATAATGGAGATTGTGTGTTTTTCTGTCTGTAACCGAAACTATATTACTACTCAAGTCACAATTCCCTTAATTATTTACGTCAAATTCTCCATGATTTCATTCTTTTAAACCTTCACTTATTAATAAAAATTGTTTTACATTATTAATACTGTTGACCATATCTACGTACTAATAACATGCAATTGTATTTATATATACAACAAAATAGCGGTTTACAGTTTGAACGAGAAGCCTAATTTGCATATTGATATTTAAAATTTTATTTTAATAAATATGTGCTTGGTATTATTGATTTCTAATTCTTTGGTTTTATCTTAAGTAATATAAACAAAAATCTCGTGGATAAATCTTTAAAAAAAATTATTTACAAGAAAGAAATAACTGTAATATTATCTTTACTTCCTATTTTAACTAAATAGTTAAATTAAGAAAAATTACCAATGAAACAGGGGAGTAATGGAAAATGATGGAATAGTTAGTTTCAAAGTTGTTCTATTTTCGATTATACCCCCTCTGTTGCAAATCTTTTTATCTGCATTCTTAGTCAGTTTCATTAGCCTTTCTAATTTAATATGATATTTTATTATATCAAAACTTAAATACTTGCACCCGGAGGGTGCGTATATTTGCTAGTATATATATATATATATATATATATATATATATATATATATATGTGTGTGTGGGGGTGTATATAAGTTTAGTCTCAGTTGGCAGCCAAAACAAAAAAATAGTCGAAAATTAACAATTTGTATCTTCGATAAGAAGAAGAGAGAAGACAATTGTTTATTTTCACTCATTACACAATATAAACAATGTCACACATCAGAAAAGAAAACGAAAGAACGTAATGTTAGTTGTTGTATTAATGTGTGGAGTATGATCCCTAATTAGGAGTGAGCCTATCCTAATAGTGACCCGTCGGTTGATTTCTTTTTTGTCATAGTTTGAAAGTTGATTATAATGATAGTCTTTATACTGTAGTCATTGTTTATGCTTTTAATCTTCACTTTATTTGTTTTAACACAATCACAAATTAACCAAATACTGCCACACACACACACACAAAACACACACACACACACACACACACCACACACACATATAAATATATATATATATATATATATAAATTAAATGCCTTAAATAAATATAAATTGTATTCTAAATTTGCATAGCACGTCACTCATATTTTAAAATCATAGTTTAAATCTTCAGAAATAAACCACTAGCCATATATAGCGTCACCCTAAAGAAAGAAACAAACCCATGATAACCTAGAAAAATGTAATTTCCTAATAAATACAGCACAATATATTATAAATATTAAGTATATATATTTATAATCAAATATATATATAAGTTTCTAAGTCATTTTCTTCAAATAAGAGAAATGTAAATTCATGCAATGTTCATCTTGATAAAATATAAGTGTCTTATGTAAGCTTTTGTAAATAAAATTTTTCTTTGGTGTGATAAATTTGGATCCTTAAATGCTTTTAGGGAACTTATTAATATAGTTATTTACTAATATTAGCTTAGATGTGGCACAAGGCCAGATGTATGAAATCGAACTCACTAACAAATGTTTGCTAATCAAGCTTGCTAACCATTACACCACGTTATGTGCCCTGAACATGTTGATTTAAGCGTATCTAAAACTTGCACGTAGCTCAAGTTTTAGCTCACAACACAAAGCAAAAAATCCACCAAGGGATAGCTCGTAACTCGTAAAACTCGTAAGGGGGACACTCGTAAAGTTGGAACTCTTGGAACTTTCTCTGTATATTGTTTCTATAATTTCCATCTCATTTTATGAGATGTGACGTGGCAGAACTCGGAAAGCCTCGTTGAAACGAGATCCATATTCGTCTGAAGACCTTTCTGTCCACTTTGATTCCTTAATCATCTATTTATGCTTGCATTCTCTCTTACCAAAAAATTCGAGGGTTGATCAGAATGTATTGAGACTGAATCTTCAATTTTCAAAAACGTTTATCATTAACTGGTGTGCAGAATTGCGCAATCAATAAAAAAAATATTTACCCTAGGGGTAGGATCTTGTACAATTTCCCAAGTATGGCTCATCTGCAAGGATCGGGCTCGCTTTTCAGTAGAAACATATCAGAGAGATTAGCTTGCTAAACATTACACCACGACGGGACGCTTTTAAAATATAATTTTCCTGACCTCACACCAGGCCGGGTTAGAACAAGGTCTTTTTTACATGGGGAATTTTATAGGGACTTTCAGTGAGAGTTTTTTTTCTACTTAACCCATAGATAGGACCCTAGCAGGTATTGTTGTATTGTCCTCGGCCGGAAAACGAAGCTTCCGGCAAAAAGACAAAGAAAAATATAAAAATATATATTTAAAAAAGGGGGAAAATGAAAGCGGGGCTTTCCGGTAAAGGAAGAGGGGAGAAGATAAAGAAATATATAACAAACATCCGTTATCAGATCAAAAGTTAAAGATGCGTAGGCGTGTCGTCAATACAAAAGCCAGAGGGTCGAGCCGACAGGAGTCAGACCCCAGAGACGCCAGCCGGCAGCCAAAAGGACACTTCACGTCTCCCGTCAGCAACCACCCCTCGGGAACTCATTGTAAGCTCTGCGCCTTCACCACCCACACACCGAAGAAAATAAAGAAGGGTCCTCTCTTTGTACATACGTATCTGTTGTTTATTGAAATCCAGCAGTCGGTAATAGCTGACTACTAACATACATCAATTTCAGTACAGTGAAAACCCCAGTACTAATGTATACGAATTTAGCGTCGTGAATTTGAAGCAACAGTATTACCATGAGGGATCGGGAGTGATGGCAAAGAAGTGATACTACACATTCTCCAGAGATACAGAGCTCCACAACTGGAACTTCCCCATTAGACATAGCTGAACGTCATACACAGAATACTAAACCTTAACCACGCCTTCTAGCACATATTATGATGAAAAGGGTTTGCCGTATATATATTTACCAACGAGCAGGATGTGATACAAGGTCAATTTCTTAAGCGGAGTTTAACAGGTTTGAATTCAGAGTTTTCCTTCTCCTAGACCAGTTGCCTAACCAAGGTTAAAGGGTCAAGTCTGCCCTGCTATTTATCCATAGCTGGAGGGAGAGTAGGATTCATACCTTTCCCAAGGGTATTAGCGCTAAGTGAAATGCAATTACCACGTCCAGGATTTGAACTCGGGCGACCAGTCCATTTCCCACGCGCTTCCTAACTACACCACACGCTTCCTAACACATATATGATAAAAAAGGTTAGGGGTTTTCCATATAAGGTATTAGTTTCGGAACAATAGTATAGGTGCTAGACCTTGACATGACCAGCCTCAGGAATCTTGGAAACATTGCATGGATTTGGGTTTGGTGCAAATGGATGAGGCCGTTCTTTAACTACACCATGGTTCCCCTAAAACTTTTGTTCAAAATATATCGGGTCCGTCTTTTATATTAAATTTGCCAGTGACTCGTCTAACATCAAGACAGCAATATTGGCGTCCTCTCATCATCACTTTATTATATTAGTATTTCAGCTGTGCACTTGTTTAACTTTATTTTAAAGATACTGTCTCGATACTTTATTATATTACAACTTGTGTGCTTTTTAGTTTAGATTCTACAAGCATTCAAATATGTTCGTAATGTTTGTAAAGGATAATAACAAGGCCAAGTACATTTCTTTCTTTCTCCCCCCCCTCTCTTCTCTCTCTCTCTCTCTCTATATATATATATATATATATATATATATATATATATATAATCCAAAAATCCTGAGAAGAAATCTTCCTTACGACATATGAGTCTTTTTTAAAAACGTCTTGCAGTATGCAGAGTTTTTTTTAAAGCGTCGCAGTTTGCAGTTTCAAATGCCTTAAAAGTAAAAAAGCCTTAAAGAAATAAAGAATTCCTCATTCGCATCTGATGATTTTGGAGAGTTAGACACCTTGTCCAAGCTTCCTGAAATAGACTATAATGCAAAAATTCTAAGTCTTTTGTTATATTTTTACTTATATATATATATATATATATATATATATATATATCACTCCATCTCTCCCCTCTCCCCCTCTCTCTCTCTCTTTCTTATTTACCATTTATCTCCATAGGTAGGATGTGACACAAGGTCGCAAGTATAGGGCATCAATCGAGGATCAAACACGCTATTCAGTAGTAATGGAAACGCGGGACTACCTTGTTAACCACGGCACCACGTTTTGACGCCCTTTTTATCACACCCTGTGTATGATTTAGTTTATTTTCGACAATGTTTCAAATATCTCCGTAACTTTTTTCAGGATAATAACAATGTAGACTCCCCTCCCCCTCTCTCTCTCTCTTCTCTGTCCATCCACCTATCAATCTATCTATCTCTATATATATATATATATATATATCCATCTAACTATATCAGACGTTCGTTTTTCTCTTTTCTCTTTTAATTTCCTTCTTCCTTCTCCCCCATTCCATGATAACTATATAATGTCCTCTTTCAATATCGATGTCTCCTCTTTTTGTCCCACTCTGCTTTTTTCTTAATTATTTTATTTATTACTTAATAATTTTACTTTCTTTTTTTCCTATGTTCAAAATTCGAGGACTTCAGTCAACCGATGTTCCTGAATGTCAACAACAAGAATCCATAGACAAGTAGAACCGCTTATCCTTAGTAAATAATTCCGCCTGTAATAATATAACAATTACTATTTTCAAAAGTGTCAAATATGTCCGCCCTCACTATACATAGGGGCCAAGTGACAGTATTATTTTTATGAGATGGCACTTGTTAGTTTTCGTCTAATATTGAACACTACACTAATAATACCACAAAAACTTGTAACTCATCAAGAGAGCTAGTGGTAACCACACACACACGCGAAATGTATATATATATATATATATATATATATATATATATATATATATATATATATATATATAATGTAAATATATATATATCAAGCAATTGGTAATTTGCTTGAAGCATTGTTAAGTATGTTATAATATATATAAAATGTAATTATATATATATATATATATATATATATATATATATATATAAAATAAATATATATATAAAAGCAATTGGTTATAAAGCAATATATATATATATATATATATATATATATATATATATATATATATATATATATATATATATATATATATATATATATATATATATATATATATATATGGTAAAGAATAGAGAAAAAAGTGGAAAAATAGAGCAAGACTCAGACAAGTAGATGTAGGAGATATATTTTGTTCTGCGTTGAGCAGAACTTCATCAGTCAATTTTATCAAAGCATCAGTGCAACATACATTTGTATTTATAGAAGAGAAAGTGTGTTGGAGGGGGTGAGTTTGGTGGTGAAGTCAGGAGGAAGGGAAGAGTTTCTCCCTACCATACTCTACATTCATTAGCACTAAACTACCTCCTCTTCCTACCATCCCCAACAGATTCCATACTTTTGATGTTCTCTTCCACCCCTTCCATGACAGATTTCCTCTGACCAATCAAATCCTCACAAACTCTTCCCTTCATCCTGATTTCACCACCAAACTCACCCCCTCCAACACACTTTCTCTTCTATGAATACAAATATATGTTGCACTGATGCTTTAATAAAATTGATTGATGAAGTCCTGCTCAATGTAGAACGAAATATATCTTCTACATCTACTTTTTTGAGTTTTGCTCTCTTTTTATCCACTTTTTCCTTTATTCTTTACCAGATTCTGTAGGATTAACTCCAAGCCTCCTATTCTCATATATATATATATATATATATATATATATATATATATATATATATATATATATATGGGGTGTCCATAAGGTCCGGCAACAGATTTAAAATGCTCAACAATCTTGTTGAAATTCAATAATCAAAACATATAAAAATAAACTTTCATATGGTTTTTACTAAATTATTGAATTATTAAGCTTTCACTTTATGTCTGCAAAACTTAATGAACACACTACATCCTCTACACACACACACAGACACACACAGACACACACACACACACATATATATATATATATATATATATATATATATATATGTGTGTGTGTGTGTGTGTGTGTGTGTGTTGTTTGTTTGTTCATTTATTGATTTTAACGGCATATCAACCCGTCTGGGGTTATGTCATGCCTAATGGTTAGGAAGTTATATATATCGTGTATTTATATTTATATTTTTTACTAATTGGTTTTAAAAATGTGTTAGCATTATCGGTGATTATGTTGTATTAATATCGATTTGTTTCATGTGTATATTCTATGGTATAATTTTATTTCCCTCAAAAGAGTGAGAATATCCTCCATATTGACATTTCCAAACATATCTTTCATATTGTTTGCTTTAAAATAACGGTTTCTGAAATGAATAAGTGTTTAACTGTCAAAGGTGTTTGACATGTTCCACATTGTGGTTGTTGTTCTTGTTTGAGTATATAGGAGTGCGTTAGTCTTGTATGACCAATGCGTAATCGGGGCACAATGACTTGTTCCTTTCTAAACTTCCTTAACGTTGGTCTCCAGCCTCCCAAAATGGGTTTGATTAGGAAGAGTTTATTGTGGATGTTGTTATTCCAGTTTTTGCCATTTTGTATGAAGGAATCTATAAATTTTAGATTTCAAATCAGTATATGGCATCTTGAATTTGTCGGGGATAAAATCTAGAGCTGATTTAGCTGCGGAGTCTGCTCTTTCATTCCCCCTCACTCTTATATGACTTGTGATCCAGCATATCATAATCTCCTTAGAGTTAGACATCAAGTCTAATCTATTCAGGAGCTGTGTGTGTGTGTGTGTGTGTGTGTGTGTGTGTGTGTGTGTGTGTGTGTGTGTGTGTCTGTCCGTCTGTCTGTGTGTGTGTTGAAAGATAAATGGAATGAAAATGTTGTATGGATAAAAATTATTCTATTGTAATGGTGACACGCCTTTCGACCAAGAGTTTGTCCTTGTATACATGTATTCTATTTAGTATTATTTTAAATACCGAATAAAATAAAATAATAATAATGGAGAAACATACAATTTAAGTATACAAAAAAAGCGGTCTTCTTCAGGGAAAAATATTTTGATATTTGAAAAGTATTTCCATTTATCTTTCAACATAATTGTTGGATTCATTTCCATTTTTCTCACTTACACACACACACACACACACACACACACACACACACACACACACACACACATACACACACATACACACACACACATATATATATATATATATATAATATATATATATATATATATATCCACCCTGAAAGATAAATTTACAGATTTTTATAAGACTTTACCATCAGAAAGTTTGAATATGAACAGACTTTTTAAAATGTGATTTTGGATATATATTCCATAAAAGAATGGATTTTCGATAAAAGAAACTTACCATCCACCGTGAAAAATTAAATTGCGAAATTTACAGGACTTTACCAACAGAAAATTTGAAAATACATACGTCTTTTAACATATGAAGTTGATTACAATAATTCCAAATAAAAACAAATTTTCAAAGGATTAAAGGGAGATAAATTTATGAGCCTTTAAAAAAAATGCAGAAATTCAAAAATTCAAAAATAAAATTCAAAGCATAAGAGCGTCCACAATAATCAACCGACGTAATTTGCGGTCCAAAAACATAACAGCAAGAAATGTCTTCGCATAAACACCAGAAGAATTATTAGTAACCTGATGATGGTGAAATAACCTGAAACCTGGGTAGTTGCTTATGGAAAACAATAATTTAAAAAATTCAAAAATAAATATATATATATATATATATATATTATATATATATGTGTGTGTGTGTGTGTGTGTGTGTGTGTGTGTGTGTGTGTGTGTGTGTTCTAAGCGCACAAATCGGCTTTATAATTTTGTAAATGGTCTTTAAAATAAAATAGTATCGCTTAATATCTGTAATTAATTAACGATATCCTGATATTAATATTCATCACAATTTGATCGCTTGCAAGAAACCTTTTTTTGTTCTTTCTTTTATTTTGTTTATATGCTGGTGGGATATGTTTTTGGCAAACATTTCTAAATCTGAATTCTGAACCCTCCAAATATTTTATTTTCTTCTATTCCCCAATGAGACTTTCGTTTTTTTTGTTCTCATGCAATCTAAGCAGACAAATAGAAATTATTTGATCAACTCCCAATGAATTGCTCTCTATTCCCAGATGAAACTCTTCTTTTTTTTTTTCTTGGTGAGAATATTTCTTGCAATGTGTATTTATTTCTTCACAGATGGAATTCGTACTGTTTTCGGTTTTTCTTTTGTAGTTTCTACATCTTAACCTTGACATAACCCATTTCATTACTCTTGTTTTGGGGTACAAATTCCTATGATTCTATGACTCTATTCATCTGCCCAATCCTCATTTAGCCCCATGTTTTGTATTATGTCTTTGTAATTCTTTATAAAACTTCAATTATATTCTTGTTCGCATCAGAAGTCCCCAATCAACGGGTCGTGAATCATTTGATTCCGTACTGCAAAGAAATAATAAATTCGTTAAAAATTACCAGCAAGAATATGCGACCTTCGCAGGACGTAAGTATTTAAGTATTAATATAAAAAAAGTCGTCGGGGCGGCTTAATGTCGGTATCAGCCAATCAGCGAGAGAGTCTATCCCCTTTTCACAATGAGATTGTTTTTGCGTCTTAGGTGGAGCACCACACCTACCATCAGCTCCTTACTTTACCACACAGATCACTGTGCTACTCATACGCTGAGTTGGCGAGGACCAGTATCGAACTAGGAACCTTGTGGTTTCTAGCCGATCGCTCTATGGACTGACCTAACCCTGCCATAATGAAATATATTAAAGTAGAAAGACTAACAAAATTACATAAGAAAACATATAAAAAGATTACTCTCATTTAATTATATTTTAAGTAGTTTCTATATGAAATTATTATTAGGATTGATTTTAATACGTTGGAGAATAAACCAAATATATTAGAGATCAATAACACCAAGTAATTATTTATCAAACTCACTTTTGTTAAAACCAGTATGCTAAATAACCACGCCATGTATTATGTAAACCTTTATTTCTTAGTTATATATGGACTAATTGCAGACTTTTAAACGCACTAATAAAATGGACCGTTTTGAAGCAAATCTAACTCTGTTCTATGTATTAATAATTATGACTATAAATTAGATACTAACTGATAAATGTACGGATATTTAGACGCAATGAAGTAGTTTCGGCTACAGATAGACAGACACCGAATTCCCATTATAATAAGTTTTTGGGATACGAATTCCAGTGATTCTATGAGTCTCTTCATCAGCCCAATCCTCATTTAGTCCCAAGTTTTGATTTATGTATTTGTAATTCATCAATTATCTTATTGTTCAGTTGAGAGATCTCCAATCCTCGTGAATCATTTAATTCCGGACTGCAAATAAAGTTTATAATTATATGTATTATATTCTTTATTACTCTTCCGAGATTATAGATTAGACTAAACTTAAGAGACACGCTTTGATTGTCATTGTCTCCTTTACATCCATGTTATATAATGAATAGGCTAGTAAGTAAGATCATCCTCTCTCCCCCTCTTTCTCTTTCTCTCTCTCTCTCTCTCTAAAGTAAGTCTCTCTTGCTATCTACCTCTCTATCTGTTGTATACCCTTTTCATTACTTACTTCTATTCTTCGTATGACGTCTTTTCTATCTTACTTCTTCTAACATCTCTTTTAGCGTCTGGACTTCTCTTGATGGTCGGTCGCACTTAATTCATTTCTTCTTCTAGATCAGTCTTGTTACCAAGACATTCACCAACTACAAAACCGTGTTATTTTCATAAACTTTTATTTACTTAACTAAGCATTTCATGTAACTAACATCTGACTAACATAGCACGCGTATGCAGTGAGTTCCAGCTAAGGCAGGGCATCTTCTCTGCCTGACGTCTAAACTGAAAACTGAGGACCCAACCAGATCCCACGTGACTTCACGTGTTTCGCAGGCTTTCTGTACTATTCGTGATATTCCCTTTAGAATTATTGACAATAATCTTATGCAACCGCATAGATTATGTAACATATCATCCGAGAACTCACTCTCTCTATTATATACCCGATGTTCGATGTTTAATGTGGGTATATAACACATGAAACCAATATAACATTTACTGGGTTATATGAAGTTAAAGTTAAGTAGGAAGCGCGTGGTGTAATGGTTAAAATCATGGGAAATGGACTCGTTGCCCCGAGTTCAAATCCTGGACGTGGTAATTGCATTTCATTTAGCGCTAATATCCTTGGGAAAGGTATGAATCCTACTCTCCCTCCAGCTATGGGTAAATAGTAGAGCATACTGGGCTCTTTAACCTTGGTTAGGCAACCGGTCTAGGAGAAGGAAAACTCTGAATTCAAACCTGCTGAACTCCGTTTAAGAAATTGACTTGTGTCACATCCTGCTCGTGCGGAGGGGTTGGTAAATATATATATATGAAGTTAAAACATGTTTTTAATAATAATGAGGTGTTCTACCACATCTTTCGGCATGATCAAGGAATTAGAAATGAGAGAGAAAGTACAAGATCTATGGTAGGTTTTGGCAGTGGAAGATTTAATGATAACCGTTTCGCACTACGCAGCAGCGAATGATTAAGGACGGACTGTGAGTCATGAATTGCCTCAGGCTATCAAATTTTGACAATGAATATTCGACAGTCCATTAGTACTAGTTGTTGAGGGTGAACTGTTAGCGATGTATTGTGAATGGTTATGAAATTTTAGCTACGGAATGTCGGCGATGAATATTCTATAATGTTCTTCGACAACCATTGTAACAGCAAATAATTATGCCGACAGGACAGAAAGAACAGAATTTTCAATTTTCTTTGTGACAGTTGAATACAAGCAGAGCCAGGTAAAATTCCAATGAGATATGAGTAGGATTTCTCTTAAGCGTTCCAAATAACAATAAGAATTCACGTTGTACCGTAAGTAAGTAAAATCAAATTTATTAAAGGTGTTTGGGAATCTAGATTTCCAACCATTACACCACCTGAGGTGCCCTTAGCTTGGTAAATAATAGGTATGGTCAAAATGTCACGTGTTTTTCAAATTTCCCATGATTTAAAATCCAAGAAATCTCGGGAAGAAAAATAAATGAAAGTTTAAAACAAAAACAATTTGAAAAGGAAACTTAGTTCTGATAACCATTAAGATAAAACAAAATATATATACTTAACATAACAGCATGGCCGCCATCACTGTGAGAGACGCCTGCGCTGGCTTGGCCATGTCAGGAGGATGAACAAAGGCCGCATCCCAAAAGAGCTACTGTACGGTGAACTAGTCACGCCTACGCTTCAAAGATGTCTGCAAGAGAACTGAAGACAATTGACATAGACACGCGGGAGGCTTGTGCAGAAGACCGTGCAACCTGGCGCCTCCTCGTCAGGCAGGGAACAAAAAGAAGTGAAGTAGAGTGGAAGAGAGCTGCCATAGAAAAAAGAGCTAAAAGAAAGGAGAAACAGCAGCACCCCAACAACTACAGGAAGCATCACCTTTTGTTTGCACCCATTGCACCAGAGACTGCCATTCGAGGATCGGTCTGTTCAGCCACTCACGTGTCTGTAAGTGAGTGAAAAAACAAAGCAAAAAACAACAAAACAGAAAAAAACAACAAAACAAAAACCAAAACAAAAAGACAACAAAAAGAAAAAACAGAAATAAACAGAAATAAACAATAAACAAAAAACTACGCCATCGTCTAAAATAGACGGAAGGTTGCCAACATACATATACTTATATAATACCGGGTATGTATTTTTTAAAACTTATTTAAAAAACAAAAAACAATGAGGATTGTCTAAGGTTGCATAACATTTTGAGTGTATATAATACAAGGTAGTTCTTTATTCTTCTTATTGACGATTTTGGGTAATGTGACGTAAGCAGTGACGTAGTTTCGGTTACAAACAAATATAGACTGAATCTCCATTATTAATAGATTTATTTTTCAAGACTTTTTTATAAAAATATTGCACTAATGCAATTCTTGAGTATTGAAATGTAATAACCTACACAGTAAGATGGCATCGAATATTCTCATATAATCTTATTATGATGGAGATTTATGGAGGTGCGTGTTCAAATGGTTAGAGTCACAGGAAATGGACTCGTAGACCCGAGTTCAATTCCTGGACGAAGCTGTTTGAATTTTACATATCCTTGGGAAAAGTTTGAATCCAATTCTCCCTCCAGTCATAGGTAAATAGCAGGGCAGAGTGGGCTCTTTAACCTCGGTTAGGTAACCAGTCTAGGAGAAGGAAATCTGAATTCAAACCTGTAAAACTCCGCTTAAGAAATTGACCTTGCGTTGCATCCTGCTCGTACGGAGGGGTTGGTAAATATATATATATTAATCGGATTGTGTCTGTCTGTAACCGGAACTAAGTCATTGAATAAGCCACAATTCCCTCAGGAATTATGTAAGTTTATGAATGAGTATTTAAGTTATAGTAAAAATAATTAATACATAGAATAAAGAACAACCCTATATTAGAGTGTAGTGGATATCCTCATAGGAAATGGACACAGTGTAACGAGTTCAAATCCTGACGAATCTGTTTAAACTCCATATAACTCTAATACCCTTGGAAAGGTATGAAGCCAACTCTAATAGTAGAGAGGAATAATCATGGATACGCAAACAGTCTTGGAGAAAACTTAATTCAAACCTGTTAAACTCCGCTTAATGAATTGACCATGCGTCGCATCCTACTCGTGCGGATGGATGAGTAAATATATATATATATATATATATATATATATATATATATATATATATACATTGCATAAAATATTCTCATCGAATACAATTAATTTTCAAACACATCTATTTGATTCATAGACGAGACTTAACAGGTACTACCACCCTAAAGTGGATCTGGAAATAATGACAATGAAGGGGTAAACCATAATCTCTAGAGCTTTTTAATTAGAAGCTCATTATCAAACACTTGGAGAGAAATGTAGATGGAAACTTTGTGCCTTTGGTACACCGTTCCAGCAAAAGCTGAAGCAGTGACCATCCCACATACTATATATATATATATATATATATATATATATATATATATATATATATATATATATATAATTAAAGAAATAACAAAAGACATAGAGATCTTGCATTATAGACTATTTCAGGGAGCTTAGACAAAAATGTCTAATTCTCCCGACTCATCAGATGCGAGAATTAGACGGGAGAATTAGACATTTTTGTCTAAGCTCCCTGAAATAGTCTATAATGCAAGATCTCTATGTCTTTTGTTATTTCTTTAATTATAATTTTGCTCTGTGACTCTAAAAATTAGAGCACACATTGAGCTCTCAAACTGCGACAAGTTGTCGTAAGGAAGATTTCTTCTCTGGACTTTTGGATTATATATATATATATATATATATATATATATATATATATATATATATATATATATACTTTGTCATTAATTGTTTTATTTTAATAATTTCTTCAAGACATTCATACATACATACATACAACTGCCTTTATATATATATAAGTAGCGACACTCTTGTGTGTGTGTGTGTGTGTGTGTGAAAAAAATGACATTTTATAAATGACTGAGAAAGAAATACAATAAAACCATGAAGAATTCATGATTAGGCTTATTTTATGCTGAAAACGTAGTTTTATTCCCGCTTGGTAGGTAGTCAATGCATGTAGTTTGTGAGGATGTCTCTCCAACCACGCGACTAGTCTAAATAAGGGCCAACGTGGATAGTTGCATTTCATTGGCTGCTCAGAAACTCAATTTTTAACAGTTTTAAGTCTCGAGATTTGATAATTTGCTTTAGAAGCATTGTTGAGTAAAGTATATTAATATTTATATTTTTTGCTTGAAGGCAATTACAATGCGTATATCGTATAAAATTCGATAATTATTGAAATAATCATGACAAGCGAACTCGGCAAAAATTGCACCCACATAGAACATCGTACAGCCGTTTCAACTGTATTAAGTCTCATCAGCGATGTATACTTATGATATTCCCCCGACAGAAATCGAAATGGGAACCCAGCACGCAGAATCAGAAACTCTACCCCTGGGCCACCGATACGTAGCATACAATACATGTAAAATTAACTTGTCAAGTATAAACACGTCACTAATAGACAAAGTACAGTGGACGTTGAGAAGATCGCAAATTAGGCCTATGCTCCGGCGTAAGAAATGAGATTTGATAATTATCTTTAGAAGCATTGTTGGGTAAAGACACATTTCTTCTTCTGTTTAACACCGTAATAGGTATTACCACACCAAGTCAGAATGGACCTTGGAGTACTGACGATGAAGGGGTACTCCACACTCCTCAGCGCTCCAAAATCTGAACTTCACTATTTTGAATTGTGTATCTATACTGTGAAAAGTAGGGATAAAATAGCACCTCATCATATTTCAATAAATATCAAAAATGGTTATAACGTGCAGTAGTGCTTATTAAGCACAGTAGGCACTTTATATCGTTAACCTTGTGCCAGACTGATATCGGTTTATCTACTCATTAATCGATAAAGTTGACCATGATTTTATTTAAAATTTCCTCTATAGAATTACATAGCGACACTCGTTTTATATGAAAAATTTCATAAATGACCGAGAAATAAATAAAATAAAACCATAAAGAATTTATTATGGTACCTAGGGGCAGAACATCTTTTATTCAAAATGTGTCAAAGCAAAGTGGACAGGGGATTAAACATCAAATTCGTTTTTTGTCTATTTTTTGACAGAACCATAGCCCAGGGCGCTATTTGGAGAGTGGCACCTCGTATACATCACTGTGTGGGAAAAAAGAAAGAAAATGCAAATCTTGGATTGCATCCTTTTCAATTTTGTTGGTCAGTCACTTAGGAATTAGACAGAATGGCCAGAGGAAAGGATTTAGTCGACATGATTTTTAAAAGGTGTCAAAGATTAAACTGTAGATTATACTCATCTAGCAATAGAAAAAAAATGGTGATGTCTCTCTTTAATGTTTTTGTGCATGCGTACTTGTCGAATATTGTAGTAAACAAGTTCGAAGAGGGTAAAATTGAACGGAGAGAGCCAATGTGTGCTTGAGAATATATATATATATATATATATATATATATATATGTATATATATATATATATATATATGGTGTGTGTGTGTGTGTGTGTGTGTGTGTGTGTTGTGTGTGTTGTGTGTGTGTGTGTAGTGATTTTATATCTAGACTTGCTAAAGATGAGAAACAAATATATACACATATATATTTAAGGGTTAAAAATGAACTGAGAGAGCCAATGTGGGCATGAACACACACACACACACATATATATATATATATATATATATGTGTGTGTGTGTGTGTGTGTGTGTGAGAGATAGAGAGAGAGAGAGACAGAGACAGAGACAGAGACAGAGAGAGAGAGAGAGACAGTGATTGAGTGCGTGTGTGTGCATGCGTGCATCTGTGAGTTTGTGTTTGTGTGTGTTTTTTGTGTGTGAGTTGTGTGTGTGTGTGTGTGTGTGTAGTGATTCTATATCTAGGCTTGCTAAAGATGAGAAACAAATTACATTTATATATATATGTGTGTGTGCGTGTTTGTGAGTGTGAGTGGCATTTAATCAAACACATACACAGATGTGTTCTATTTTAAAGTTATTAACACACACACACACACACACACACACACATATATATATATATAATATATATATATATATATATAGATACCATTAAAAAAGATAGTGTCAACTGAAAGAAACCTGAAAAAACTGCTTTCATTATTGATGAAACTATCCCAAATGTTTATGGCCTCAATAGACCCAAGCGAGAAAAAATACCAAATACCAAGGCCTCAGGAATGACCTACAAACACATTTATTGAAAGGAATCAATATCATACCAGTTGTGCTAGGGTAACTGTGTTGGTCAAGCTAGACATTAAGTAATATCTTAACACAATAACTTGTAAAGCAAGATACTATGAAGTACAAATAGCAGCTACCAAAGGAACATCCTCCATGCTAAAACGATTCTTAGGATACAAATACTATGTATAAAGGGATCAAGTGTTAGCCCCAGGCAGGGGCTCCTTTATTTAGAAAAATTGTTAATAGAAAATCAAAACACATATCTCAATATCAGTGAATCACATACATAAGCACATGCACCCCTCCATATATATATATATATATATATATATATATATATATATATATAATTAATGGTGATATTATGATTTCACACTCATAACTTAAAGTTTCTTGGTAGTCCAATCATCAGATGACAAGTGGTTGAGATGTCAAAAACCAGTCGTGAAATGGTAAAAATGGACTACCAAGAAACTTTAAGTTATGAGTGTGAAATCATAATATCACCATTAATTATAAATCTGCTCTGCTTTATTAGCATTGAGCACCTTTCCATGCAAATACTTTTCTCATTTTTTCATTCACTATTCATTATATATATATATATATATATATATATATATATATATATATGTATAACTGGGAGTAAATATGGAAAAAAATCCGACATATTAAGAAATTTGAAAAATCAAGTGTTCCAAAAATAAGATGAATTTATTTATCGACGCTTAAACGTTTCGGTTTCATTAAATCTTCATCAGGATGTATTATGGGGTGAAAAAATTGGTAGATGTTTTATAGATGACAGGAGATAAAAAAATATTTATAATTTTTTTCTTTTTTTTTTTTTGTAACTGTACTTGTTCAGCGTTATATTTTTGAAAGACGAGTCGCGATCCGCACAAGCGAAGATGTCATTGATGCGTGACGTAATTCGAAGAAATGCATTCAACAAAAGATAAGAAAAAGTATTAATGGACTAATTTTTATCTCCTGTCATCTATAAAACATCCATCAATTTCTTCACCACATAGTGGTACCTTGACTTACCTGTTACCTGTTAATTTCGTTCCACTCAAAACTGAATTGCTTTGTATATCATATCCTGTTTTCGGGATTGAAATATACTGAAATTACATCCATATATTCTAGTCATCCCCACCCAAACACCTTACTTTTTTGTTACATTTATTTAAATAAACAATAGCCTAGTATATTTAAAAAAAAAATTAGAAAATGAATTATGTACAGTCACTGTGCATTTTCTGCATTTTGTTGCGAGCTAAGATTAGAGCCAAGAGCAAGGTTTAGATCTGCTTATGTTAATGTTGTCGAAAAGTACCTGGCCTGCTGGAACTGGGCGTGTGGTCAGGGAGTTTTAGCTGGCGTGCTCTAACCAATGAGAAGCTAGAAGCAAGAAGGGCTGGTTTCTTATAGGGGGATTGCAATGCATTGCGTGAAATTTCAGTGAGATATAAGACACCCGTTTATCTGAAGAGTGGGAAAAAATAATCATTCATTGAATAGCCGTCAGTGAAAGAAGAAGGCAGCAAAGAGAAAAGAATAGAAAGAACAGGGGAGGAGAAAGCAGTTGGAGAAGGTGAGAGGAGAGCAGGAGGAGTAGAGAGGAGGGTAAAGGAACACTTTATGAAAACAAGACGAGCGATACACCTAAAAAAAGATACTGGCAACCAATAGGAGGGAAACAGAACACTTTATGACAAGAAGAGCGATAGCATTAAAAAAGAGATATTGGCAAGCAGAATTAATAAGATCAGAAAAAAGCCGTTAGCTCAGTCGGTAAGCTTCCGCCTAGGAACCACAAGATTTCTGGTTCGGTGCCGGCCCTCGCCAACTCAGCGTATGAGTAGCTCAAAGATCTCTGCGGTAAAGTAAGGAGCTGATGGTTGGTGAGGCGCTACACCTCAGACGCAAGAAGAACAATCTTCTTGGTCTAGCGCTAGTGAAATGGGGATAGACTCCCTCGCTGTCTGGCTGATACCGACTTTAGGCCACCCCACGACTTTAAATTCACTTGAATATGCGGAAAAATGTTTTGATGGAATGGAAACTGATTCTAGTAATTTCTTTCCCAACTTCTAAAGTTTGAGGACAAAGTCTCTCCCCACGCAAAAAATATCACAGCAGTCTTCAACGTATCCGCAATACCACGTTTCAAAGCGTCTCACCCAACTGGTATAAAAGTAGTAGTAGTAAACTGGCAAGGGTTTCCCAAGCTGACAAAAGTTATTCTCCCTTGAGATGATTGACTTGGCTTTTATCTCTCCGCACTTCGAATTTTATGGTTGGTTAGTTTGTTCATTGGAATGGGTTATTTTATGCCTAATACGTTTGTTTTATTCATTCTTGTTGGGTACTAAACGTTTTTCAAACTTCATTTTTAAACCTTTTTAAAAAAATCATATTTTATCTATTTAATCAATAGATAGGTACCTGACAGGTACTACCACCCCGAGCCAGAGTGGACCTGGTAGTAATCGTGATGAAGGGGTACTCTAGGACTGGAACTTCATTACTAGATGCAGTTTAATGTCATGGCAAAGACACCGAACTTAACGAATTTTAAAATTCATTGGAAAACGTGTACGGAGCTGAGCAAATTATATAATAACATGATGAATCCAGTCTTAATTGGGGCGAATCCCCATGACCTTGTGACTAAATTGCGAAATTATAGTAAATAGGGGTGACAGAATGCTTACTAAAAGACATTATTTATTAACTGAATGTGATGAGTTCAATCTCTATACTGGGCGGAACTGTTCTTGCCACTTATCTCTTAGAAGTGGTTGAAGAGAAGGCGGGCATCTTGCATGCAAGACGCACGCGCGCTCGCTTAGCCTCGCGAGGTAATTCATATCACATTTCGCTGCAGATGTTCAATAGGGTATTTTAAACTTACGTATTTCCGACGCTAATAATAAATGTACCTCAAAATTCTAAGAACTCTGATTAAATACTGGGTGTCCATAGTCTCTTTACCTCGTTCCGACTAGGAACCACTAGGTTACTGGTTCGATACCGGTCCTCGCCAACTCAGCGTATGAGTAGCAGAGGGATCTGTGCGGTAAAGTAAGGAGCTATTGGTAGGTGTGGCGCTCCACCTCAGATGCAAAAACAATATCCTTGGACTAGCTCTAGTGAAAAAGGGATAGACTCTCTCGCTGTCTGGCTGATACAGATAATATTCTTCTGTATGTATTTACTCTTTATTTAATGCAGTATAAACCTTGCCATCTCATAGACAAAACAATCCCCATGTCAAGCATTAGTGAAAAGGGGATAGACTCCCTCGCTGTCTGGTTGATACAGATAATATTCTTCTGTATGTATTTACTCTTTATTTAATGCCGTATAAACCTCGACCCATCTCATGTGCAAAATAATCTCCATGGTCTAGCATTAGTGAAAAGGGAATAGACTCCTTCGCTGTCTGGCTGATACAGATAATATTCTTCTGTATGTATTTACTCTTTATTTAATGCAGTATAAACCTTGTTCCATCTCATAGGCAAAACAACCCCATGGTCAAGCATTAGTGAAAAGGGGATAGACTCTTTCGCTGTCTGGCTGATACCGACTTTAAGCCAGTACGACGACTTTTATTTATCTACCTCGTTTCCCAGATATTACTCCCCTGAACTTCATTTTGTGTTTTTTTTTTGCCAAAGATATCTCGTATCAAACAAAGATAGGTACATCACTGACCTAAAGCAAAAGATCACTGATGCCATTGCAACCATTGATGAGACTTTGCTACAGTGAACATGCTAACAAATCTAGTACTGTCTCAATATGATTTGTGCTACTAATGGTGATAATGTAAATGTGTATTAAATGAAGTAAAAAAACATCAATATCTACTCCTCATTTTGAAATATTTCGTACCACATAACCTTTAGGCACCCCTTTTGCGATCTCGATTCATAAGGACATGTTTTTTTCATTTACACCGTCAAAATCCGGTTGTTTGTTAGGGGTTAGCATTAAGGGTTATGGTTATAATAAAAAAAATCTAAAAATACTCCGGATTTTGACGGTGTAAATGAAAAACATGTCCTTATGAATCGAGATCGCAAAAGGGGTGCCTACAGGTCATATGCTCCTATATTTCCACATATTTTCAGTTCATTTGCCTTTGTAATAATATTTTTTAAAGTTATAAAGATACTTTATGAACGCCTTGTACTTTATTTTTCTCGTTAGATCAAAATATGAACATTTCTTTATTTCAATTTTACTAATATCATATTTTTGCAAATTACGTAATATTCTAAGACTAGCAGGACCAGTGAATATGCCACATTAGGATAATTTAATGGTTAGAACGTTTGATTTAACGTTAAGAGCTATTGCGAAGTAGTTCAATATATAAAAAGTATAATATCTTCATTTAACTCTCTGTCACTTTTTCTTTCCTTTTTTTCCCATCTTTTCATTATGTTTAATTGAAACACCTTAGCGTTATTACTTCCGCTAAACGCTTTTCATATCCTTCCTCCACTCTCTTTCTTCTTTCTATTTATATTTTTTGTTTTGCATGTCTTTTTTCTTCCCTTTCTTTCTTTATGATAAAAAAAACTGAATGGTTCATTATTTAGACGAGATAACGAAATTCATAAGAAATAAGAATTCAGCGGATAACCTACAACAAATAATCAGGATTTACCTTTTCGCATTTCCTCTTGGACGATTTGAATTGTCTCATTTTTAACCAGAGGGTTTTGCAAGATGATAACGCTCGTACAATTAAGGAACACGATTATTACTATATACATGTTTTTGCCGCACGTTTTTTCCAGTAAGTAAATAAATCTTTTAAAGCTTATGATTTTTTTTTTTTTACTATTGCTTGACATAAGAAAATAAATTTGATGTTTAAATTGGACATTTTTTTATTGAAAGGCCCTGCAGATAAGAGAAAGCTTAGGGAAAAAGACAAAAAATAGTGAAGAGATTAAATGAAGCGAAAGAAAAGCGAAAAAAAAGCTAAAAACAATGTATTTCTTTAAATTCTATTTTATTATACAATACAGTGGTATATTTCTCATTTAAAAACCCATAACATGCGCAGTGAGAAATAAAAACAAATATTGTTTAATTTAAAAATACATTTAACTGCTTTGTAGTATGTTATATTCTTCCCAATGTTACGTAGCGGGATCATTGTAGATAATTTACCCAACCCGTTCACCACAGGTAAGATTTGACACAAGGTCACAAATATGGGCATCCGGTGAGGATCGGACTTTCTCTTCAGTAGTATGTTGTAATAGTTATTAGTAATTAATTAATATGTGACGTGACAAGATCTATTTGGAGGGTGTGTATGCAAGGTCATTAAATTTTGAGGTGTAACGTGGCGTCTAATTGAGGGAGTATGTAATTTCTATACTTATCTGCATTAGTCGAGTCTGCTATTCCTCATATCGTTGTATATTGTACAAACGGAAATAGGAATTTCCGGTTAAATTAAACAAAGAAAACACGAAAAATGACAAAGGACTTTTTCCCGGTAAAAGAAGTTCGAAAACGGAAGCGAGGCTTTCCGGTCAAAGAAGCAGGGAGAAAATAAAATAAAATATATAACAAATGCCCGTTATCAGATCAAAAGATAAAGATGCGTATGAGTACCTATCAATATAAACGGCCTGGGGTTCGAGCCGAAAAGAGTCAGACAACGGACGGTGAACAGAGCATAAGGAGCGACCGTCGACACGGTCTGTCGTGGCCAAGGGCGGTGAGACGCCACCAGCCCCCTTTACCTCATCCTCCCAGCAGTATTAGTAGTCATTTTCAACGTTTGTAGCCGAGGGAGAGAAATAAAGTCAACTCCTACTATACCCATGTGTTGTAGATTTCATTAAACGACACTACATACTTCGCCACGTGACCATACATACACGCAACGTATACAGATACGCGATTTAGCAGCGTGAATTTGAAGAAGCCGCTATTAACATAATGGAAATTGATGCCAGTACGTAACAATATCTGCTATTCTGGATCGGAGTAGCTGGCACTGTTCTGGGATTAGCTGGCTTCTCTTCGTTCTGCAAGGGGTCTGGAACAACTCCTTTTGTTATTATTTGGATTATTCGGACTATCATCTTCATTGTTATTGTTATCTGTACAGCATTTCGGCCGATGTGCACTCCGGATATCTTCAGATATTTATCATTGGACTCGGGAGCCTTCTCGAACTCGGGAACCTTTGTTTCGGACTTGGTAACCTTCTAGTTTGGTAACCGGTGCTCTGCGGCCTGCGTCCTAATTATGACTGGGCTGCTGAACGAATGAACATCACAAGTACATTTAACGTCGTTCCGATGTGAATTTCTTTGCGTTGTAAGATTTAAAGTTAATAATTGAATAACAGCTCCGACACGTTGTGAGACAAAACATTTAATAGGTGTACAGCACATGGTAACGATAAGATACATAAAGTACATAGATACATAAGATACAAATAAGATATAAGAGTAGAGATAAAAGACACATTCATGAATGGTAAATACAAGATACAATATTTAGGTATAAACGAGATACCCAAATGTACATAAATATAAATGTTACACACATGGAACTAAAGGATAGTCCATGCTGTATAAAAAAACTTACAGTAATGTAAGGGGGGCAAAGCCCCACCGAGAAAGGGTAGACATAAGTCTAACCCATGTGCTCGTTCAGAGGCAGTAAGGAAAGAGAGACAGAAGCATTTGAATCAGCCGCTTATATACCAGAGGTCCCCTAGTGGGAACAAACGGCAACACAGCGGGAAGATAACTCTTCCAGGCAAAGGGAAGATAATTCACTACTGCGTAATAAATGCGTGAGTATAATATTTTAAGACCTCTTAAGGTTGGAACACCAAATTTGTCCTGGTCTGCGAGGATAGTTTGGTAACCGGTGCTCTGCGGCCAGCGTCCTAAATATGGCTGGGCTGCTGAACTACTTGTGTTGTTTGTTAGTGTTGCGTCGGTGCCGAGCGAGGTCAATCAACTGGTTCAAAGAAGCGTAATATCAGATCACCGTGGAACACACGATACGAAAAACATCCTGGAAATTTACACCGGTTATTTTGATCTCTTCTTGGAGTTCTCATATCGATTCCACACAGAGATTCGGCCGCTTATATCACTGAAGATATTTCTCTACACGCTTGTTTTGAAATAGAAATGCATATCGACTGAAATAGAAGAAACATCGGACAAATCATAAAATCATAACCCCGCCTCTCTCTCTCTCTCTCACTCTCACTCTCACCCTCTCTCTCTTCACTCTCTCCCCTTTATATATATATATATATATATATATATATATAAGGTGTGTCAAAAAAGTATCGAGATTTTTGAACTTATTGATGCACCTTGTATTCTGAAAAAAAATAACGTTCCATTTATCATTCTTTTTCAGAATACAAGGTCTGTCAAAAACGTACCAAGTTTAAATCTGTATTTACCAAGATAGAAATGAAGAATGAATAGAACGTTATTTCTTTTTAAGAATAAAGGTCTGTCAAAAGGTACAAAAATCTCGATACTTTTTTGTGTGTCTGTATATATATATATATATATATATATATATATATATATATATATATATATATATATATATATATAAGGAAAAATGTAAGTAAATCGTACAGTATGTAAGTATATAAAAATATGAAAAACAAGGTATGATGAGAGTGTTCAGGAGATAAACTGTCGCCGTTTGACAATTAACGACAATAGGCCATTCTGCTGAATTTATTTTTATAACCTAAACAAATTGTAATAGCCAATTTGCAATATGAAAAAAAAAAAACAAATTAAAATAATAGAAATTCACTATTCAACTGTGGGATTTATAGTTTATAATTTCAATAAAAATGATTTTTTGTTTGCAAAATAATTTCAAGAAATTCAGATTTTAAATGGCTTTCTCATTGCATATTTTGTCTGCCCGACTTCTTTTTGTTTGTTATTTGAAGGGGTTTGTATTATTGAATAAGCCTAAGACATTGCTATATCTGTTGCGGTTGCATTATTATTATTGTCAATCCCCTGTATTTCTGAAGGCATGGCCATTTTCATGTCACGGGCGGTACTTTCCATGGAATATTACAGAAAGCCCGCGAAATACATGAAGTCACGTGGGACCTAGTTAGGGGCAGTTTCAGCTTGGACGTCAGGCAGTGAAGGATATCTGCCTTAGCTGGGGCTCACTTGCACACGCACGCTGTATTTAGTTAGAGGAAGATGTTTAGTTAAGTAAATAAAAGTTTAAATAAATAATATGGTTTTGTGGTTGATGAATGTCTTGCCAACAAGACTGACCTAGAAGAAGAAATGGATCAAGGACGACCAACCAGCAAGAACAGAGAAATAGAAGTCATAAAGAAAGAATAGAAACGACTAGAGATCACCAATGGTCAAAGAGGTAAGTTATGCATCTCTCTATCTACCTGTGTCTATCTCTCCCCCTCTCTCCAGTAAAAGAACACTTGTGTATGTACCAACATGGGTATATGTTTATGAGTATGTAACATATCTCAAGAATAATATCCGTGCAGAGATAAGTTGTTGGACCCCAGAAACCTTGAGTTAAGCCATCGAAAGAGCTCGAATTAAGGTGCCAACTTTGTATCCGTGAAACTGGAGGCAATCTACAAGATATCATTTTTGACAAATAGCTAAATTACTTATTTCCCTGTGAACATTGCGGGCTCGACTAAAAGAAATGAATTTGTAGGTAAATGTTTATATGTACTGTGGCAGGATCTATTTGGAAATATGTGCACGGTCAATTTAGAGGGGGGTATGTAAAATGCAATATTCGACATATACTTATCTTATATTTTCTAGTTATCTCTGGACTGAATGCGGTTGTTGGGGTCTGCTATTCAGGATCGGAGTATCTGGTATTTCTGGATCATTTCCCTCCGTTCCTTGGAGGGACCAAGAATAACTCGGGAATCACTTGGGTCATTATGTTTTGTTCGATTGATAATTTTTAATAACAAGCACAAGAAGTTTTTTTTCTGACCTTATATATTTTTTTTATCTTCAACTAAAAACACCTTTGAGAACAGACACTCATCTTCTCATTGTTCTCGTCAAACTCTCAGCCCAGACTCTCCAAAATCTTTTCCCCCTCTCTTTCCTTCTTGTCACTGATGACACTCTTCAACCAATCAGAAGTCAACAGGTCACCTCTCACATGTCATCCCAAAATCTGAATAACTTTCCACCATTACAAAACGTATAGGTAAAATTTTGGGTCTTTCCACATCTCTTTATTATATATTTTAAGACTCAATAATTGAATTCTTTGGTATGTCAGTTCTTATGGGCCACCATTCTAAAATATCCTCTCCTTTTAGTTAATTGTTTTGTTTTTCATTAATTTTTTCGGTTTAGTAGATTCTAGACACTGCTAACTCGTTTATGCTTTTTAATCTGTTTTCCTTCCTTTATCGTCTTCTTTATATCTATGCTCACCAGATTTAGCGCCTTCAGACCATCATCTCTTCGGCCCATGAAAAAGGGTTTGAGAGGTAAACATTATTCCAGTGACGAGGAAGTGAAATATGTAGTGAAGAAGTAGCTCAAGGAACAGTCGACATAATTTTACGGGGCAGGGATACATGCTCTCATTGGATGGTAGATAGACGTCCTGGTGCCTTTTTTTTAAATTTCACATCTCGCGTATTACCCAGTCTTCATTTTTTTCTCTGTTGTGGGGTGGTAAGAGGTTTAAAGTTGTAGGTTTAAAGAAAGGTAGCTTGTTATTCTTGGTGCGTGTTCTTATGGTTTGCTTTTTACCCAACTTATTTGGTGGTCGCGCTGAAAAGGAAATAATTCAAGGAACGAAATGAAAGAGACAAAGACTTAAGTTAGTTTAAGGATTCAGGATTTATTCATGGGTCATAGACACCACGTGGAACTAAATATCTCCCTGGCTAGTAGTAGAGTCTAGACACAGTTAAGGCCTAAGTCAGAATGGCCGAGAGATTATCTTCGGTGTCAGAAGTGGGTCCTTTTTAATGGTCGGAGGGTTCTTCCGTTGAAGGATCATGGAGTTTGTTATATTTTTTTTTTAAAATTATTTGAATTTTATTTTAATCCCACACTTTTAAATCATTCGTCGTGACCCTCCCTTCCACTAGACCACCAGTCTATTAATCTATCAGTCATTTTCACTGATTTTAGTCTCAACTTCCCAGACTTGTAACGCCACAAACCATATTTTCTTGCAGTGTCTCAAACGGAAGTCGCCTCTGCTCGTGTCATTCTTCTCTTGAGTGTTTGCCCATTAATGCAGAGTTTGGTGAGCCCAACCCCCGACTCTACTGCGCATGTGCTGAATTCTGCAGGAAATTACTTACCGCTATCCCGCGGTTACTACAAGTTACAAAGCGTAACCAAAAGAAACTGGGAGTATGTCTGAGAATAGCGACGATATGATATATATTTACTCCGACGTGTACACGTCTATGAACAGCAGTTCTAAACGGAAATAAATTAGATATTTTCTATTGTTACCGACGCCATTTACGGGCTTCTTTATTGTCAGAAATTGTCAACATTGTGTGCAACTTATTGCTGTTTACTGCAGGCGATCATTTTTCACTTCTTTTGTTTCATTTCGAGGATGTATAGCGTTTATCTTTTTATTTAGATACTCAGCGGAGTTATGTAGACATCGTGTCAAAGGTTGTGGATATTATTACTGACAACATAGTTCTATAAATACACTAAATCTTCATATAACCAGTGAAAACATACACACACATTTTCAAAAATAATTAATTTACACACACACACACACCACACACACATATATATATATATATATATATATAATATATATATATATATATATATATATATATACATACATATATATATATATATATATATATATATATATAAATCAGTCTCTCTCTCTCTCTATATATATATATATTATATATATATATATATATATATTATGTATCTAATATCCCATATATATATATATATATATATATATATATATATTATATATATATATATATATATTATGTATCTAATATCCCGTAACTAAAGTTTCATGCTTACTTGCAATCCTCAGATGGTCAAACTTTTAGCGTCTTATGATTGCAGGTAAAGATGAAATATTAGTTACGGGATATTAAATACATAATATATATTATTTAACTGTAAAACTGGTATTTTAGCATTGAGCACCTTCATATGCCAACACTTTTCTCATACATTCGCCATTCATCCTATATTAATATATTATATATATATATAGAGAGAGAGAGAGAGAGAGAGAGAGAGAGAGAGATCAGTTAGGTTTGGTTTCAAAATCGGATAGGAAGTGTCAATTGGGTTACTTATGTTAAGTAAGGTTTTTCTTGGTTATGAAATCAACGTAGCCTGCTAATAGGACTATATATATATATATATATATATATATATATATATATATATGAGTATGAAAAGGTGGAATGAAAACATCACACAATGCTGTTATACTGAAAACATAATTCCATAATTATACTAGCTCTTCATGTAACCTGAGACAAAAAACATACTCATTAAAGAATTAATATATATATATATATATATATATATATATATATATATATATATATATATTATATATAATATATTCAGTTTCAGTTGATAGAGCATCTAAGGTTTTCGGGTTCAATACCGGACCCCATTAACTCAGCATAGCTTGTGCAATCTGATCAGTGCGGTAAAGTGGGGAGCTGACGATTGTGGTTCTTCAACTAGACACAAAAAAATCTCAATAGGCTTGCACTGGTGCGAAGGGGATAGACTCCTTCGCTTTCCTTTCGATACGAGACTAAAGCTACTCAACTAACTAACAAATTAGGATTGCGTAGACATGAAAGTCAACGGTGCTTGCTAACTAATAAATGCCTATATATATATATATATATATATATATATATATATATATATATTATTATAATGGAGATTGTGAGTTTGTCTGTCTGTAACCGAAACTAAATTACTATACAAATCACAATTCCCTTTGTTATTTACACCACATTCTCCATGATTTTATTTTTTATTTAAAACCCAATTATTAATAAAATTGTTTTACATCATTAAGACTGTTGACCATATCTACATACTAATAATATGCAATTGTATTTATATATACAACAAAATAGTGGATTACAGTGTGAATGGAAAGGCTAATTTGCATTTTGATCTTAAAATTTTGATTTTAATAAATATATGCTTAGTATTATTGATTTCTAATTGTTTGGTTTTATCTTATTGAATATGTGCAAAAATCTCAGGAATAAATCTTAAAAGAAATCCATTAACAAGAAGAAATAACTGTAATAGTATTCTTTACTTCCTATCTTAACTAAATAGTTAAATTAGGAAAATTTAACAAAGACAGACGGGAGTAATGGAAAATGATGGAAGGGTTAGTTTCAACGTTGTTCTCTTTTTCAATCATACCCCCTCTGTTCAAAATCTTTTTATCTGCATTCTTATTCAGTTTCATCAGCCTTTCTAATTTAATATATTTTATTATATTAAAACTTAAATACTGTCTCCCGGAGGGTGCATATATTTGCTAGTATATATATATATATATATATATTATATATATATATATATATATTTATAAGAGAGATGGAAGAGAGAGAGAGAGAGAGAGAGAGAGAGAGAGAGAGAGAGAGAGAGAGAGAGAGAGAGAGAGAGTTGTTTGTTAGAGTTTAGGCATCTCCATCCTAGTTGAGTTATTTTATGCCGAAGGGGTTTTGTTTTCTTCATTCTTGATGGGTATTCACCATTTTTTTAAAACTCAATTTTTAAAACAATTTTTAAAACGATTTTTTTCTATTTAACCCATAGATCAGACCCTGAAGGATAAAAATAGTATATTTCTCGGAAGGTCGCTTTAGGAAAGTGAGAGTCACCAAACGCCTTAAGGTATATGTCTACTCTAACCTAACTGTGAGCCCTGTCTCTGTCTCTGTCAGGGGGCGTGTTTGATTATTTTTGGTAATATAGGGTATGCTGTGGCGCACCACTTAAACTTATAAACTCTGCGTGGGCACGTGGTATAAAGCCAGCCAATCAACACGCTTGAATACATGATTAGTGAACTATTCAATCGGCGATGAGCAGTTCATGACATGCAATACACCACTTTGGCCCTATCTTGGGCTAGACGGGCGGTCGGAGAGGCCCCCTCCGATCAATTGGCTGGTCACGTCAAGCCCTAGCACCTATATGATTTTCCCAACCCTATTGCCCTTATGGCAAGCCCCAATCCCTTTTTATCATCTGGGTGCTAGAAGGCGGTGGCTGCGGGTCTACATGTCCTGGGAATGACGTTAAACTCTATCTGATGGTGAGGTTCCAGTTTTGGAGGTTTGGGGAATGTGGAGCACCCCATTTATCACCATTGCTCCCTGGTCCACTCTGACCCGGAGTGGTAGTACCTGTTAGGGTCACATCTATGGGTTAAATAGAAAAATGTATTTATAAAAAATTATATTATCCATTAAGAATTGATTTATCTAAAAAGTTTATCGGCATTAAATGACCCACTGAGGTTGATATGCCGTAAAACAAAACAAACCATCAATCGCCGATCTTGAAAGACGTTCATTACCACGTATTCGACACGGAAGAATTCATTCTGATGAACAACCAAGGATTCTTTACCAAGGAACAACCAAAGGATTCTACCTAACACAAAGGATTACAAGGGATCTCCACTGTAAAGTACCCTCTCCTGCAGCCTAAAAATGGCCACAAAAACAGTATCTGCATATATATATATATATATATATATATATATATATATATATATATGAGTAAAATATAAGGAATGAAAGAAGAAAACTCAGACAAAAATGTGTAGTATATTTCGCTGGGGTATTGAGCCCGTCTTCTTAAGGTTTTATTGAATTATTCAGATTAAACAAGTGTTTTATAGAAGGGGGAAGTAGGTTAGTGGTAAGTTTTGTGGTGAGGGGAAGATGTGATTGGTTATAGGGGACATTTTTGAGGAACATGAGAAGGAAATCAGATGCTCTGAATAATTCAATAATAGCTGAAGAAGCAGGGTTCCAAACCCCAGCGAAAATATACTACACATGTTTGTCTGAGTTTCTTCTTTCATTCCTTATATTTTACCTCTTTCTGCGTATTCACTCCAACCCCCTTTTCCCCAGATATATATATATATATATATATATATATATATAAGTGTGTGTGTGTGTGTGTGTGTGTGTTGGGCTTTTAAGAATAAACCATTGATAGTAACCTCGAAATCTATGGAAAATAAAAAAGATTAAGAACACAATATTCTTCATTCTGATACTGATCTTTACTCTTTTTCCAAGCGACAAAGAAGCATACGTAGACTCAAAGGCAGGTTTAGCCCAGTCGGTAGAGGCTTCGACTAGGAACCACAAAGTTCCGGGTTCGATACCGGTAACTCAGCGTGTGAGTAGCACAGGGATATGTGCGGTAAAGTGATGGGCTGATGGTAGGTGTGGTGCCTACCCCAGATATCAAAAGAATCCC
>CM042145.1:123279843-123285328 GCA_023376005.1 Doryteuthis pealeii
CCTCAGACTGAAAACGCCATTTTGTTTTGGCTTCTCTTCATTTCGATTTGAAATTGCTTCCCACAATTGGAGGCTCACTTCACGTAATGAGTATCGTCATAAGAATTGGAATCAGTGACCCGAGTTCAAATTCATGACGAGCTATTTCTGAATAATTTTAATGCTTCTTTCACTTTTTTTTTACTGTTTTCCTCAATTCTTTTGTGGTATGTATAAACCCAAAGTTTCGGCCGCTGTATCCTCCGGCCTTCTTCAGGTGTTCCTAGTATAGCCAAGTGTCACGCTACGGGTCTTTTGTTCTGTGGTAACACCTGACGGAGTAGCAACAGGCCTGCACTTCTTTTTAACAAATGTTTATTGTTGGCTGTGATAAAAAATCCTAGCATTCGGTGACACAGAGAGAGAGAGAGAGAGAGAAAGAGAGAGAGAGAGAGAGAGGGGGGGGAAGATGGAGGGGAAAAATTCCCAATGAAAAAATCGCTTAGATTCGATATGTTAAGCTTGTCATTTGTCTGTCACTGGTGGCTTCCGATGACAGATAGGAAGAGATGTCACTCATTAGGCTAATGTTTAGGTAGTGTCGTGGTGTCCCTTTCGGTGGTCGAGGGGGGGGGGTCGTTCTCGTCTAGTTCTCGTTAAGTTCTTCATTTTCGACCCTTAATTATCCAAGGCCACTCATAATGTAACACAACTATAGTAATCACAATCTGAGAAATCATTTTTAATAGTTTGACTGTTGATCAAACAGACATCAGATTTTACACCTCGAATCGTACAGAAAACGCCAATAAACATAATCTTTTCTCTAACTGAACGTGATTCTGTTCGTGAAACTTGTGAGAATGATAGGCGTGCAAAAATAATGAATAAGATCGTCCAAATTTCTTCGATGCCTGTTTGATCAAGTCAAACAATAAAAAAAAAAGATTTCTCAGGTTGGACCATTACTATACACGGATACACAGGGAACACCTGAGGAAGGCCGGTGCTTACAGCGGTCGAAAAGTTGTGTTTATATATACCACAATAAAGATGAGGAAAACAGTCCGAAATAGCAAAATCAAGCCTAATCTAAAAATACAGACAAATAATATCGAGGCTTGTTTCTGTTTCTGTTTGATGTCACGCTTATGCCCTTGTAAAGTCATCGGGGTGGCCTAAAGTAGGTATCAGCCAATCAGTGAGGGAGTCTATCCCCTTTTCACTAGCGCTAGACCAAGCAGATTGTTTTTGCGTCTGAGGTGGAGCGCCACACATAGAAAACCTTGTGGTTTCTAGCCGCACGCTTTACCGACTGAGCTAACCCGGCCCTATCTGTTCTCCCTCCAGCCATGGTAAAATACTTGGATAGACTGTAGTAACTAGACCTGGTAGTGGCAACCATTATAGGAGAATGAAAACTCAACAGTTCATCACGTAGATATTGACTTCGTGTCACATCATGCATGTAGTAGGTAAATACATACAGGCTAAATTGCAAGGGATTATATCCCCCTTTTCACTATCGCTAGACCAGAGAGATGAAACACCACATCTACCATCAGGTCTCCACCTTACCGCACTGATTCAAACTGTGCTATTCATGCGCTGAATTGCTGAGAGCTGATATCGAACTCGGAAATTTTCTTCAAACTTTTAAATTCCAGAAGTGGGTCTCGGTAGCGTAGTGGCTAACGTGCAGAGCCGTGGCATCGTAATACGCGAGTTCAAACCCTTGACTCACTATTACGTTCGCTTTTCGACTGCTACTCTTGGTAAATATATAGGTTAAATAATACTACTGTTCTTCTACGAGTATGTCTTGGACATGAAACTGGGTATGCCATTAAACAAATGAACCAAGCCAGACCAAACTATTACGATCGAGTCAAGCTGAAAACATCGGTTTCCGCTCGGTCGCTGAAGTTAAGAAGCGACCAGCCAGCTTAATACTTAAATGAAGGACCACTCAAAAGTCAAGTTGGTAGTGTAGCCACTTGTCGGCGTCAGTCGGAAAGCGTTGGAGTCTATCCTCTTTTCGATAGCGCAAGACCAGCAAGACAATGTTTTGATGTGGCGGAGTGTCATACCTACCACCAGATCATCAGGTGCTTTACTCCACAGATTTGATTACGCAATCAGTACCACTCATAAACTAGGTTGGCGGGGTCCTGTATAGAACCCGGATACTTACGATTCCGAGGGTAGTGCTCTACCGACTGAGCTAAACAGGTAGTGTAAACAACCTGAATCCTTATTCGGCATTAAATGACCGGGAAACTGTTGACATGCCTTAAAGCAAATCAAATTATCCTTTACAACTGATGAAGCTGCTACTTTAGGAGACAGTGATGAAAATGCAATGGATGAAGACCTTTCCTAACTGAGGCCGAGATTTACAAAAATGAAGATTCTAGCTTACTGAACAAAATTGTTGATACATTGAAACATACATAGATGCACACACACTACACACACTCATCTTTAGCAAAAACTGGTTTGAATCTCTTTTAAAGCCATCTTAGTGGTTAGTGTCTGTGTGTGTGTGGGGGTATGAGTGGATGATATGGGTTGGGAGGGGGAGGGAAAGTCACTTCCATTCATGGGGGCAGTGGCTATGCAGCTTAATTATTATATTTATTTATTTTTTTAAACGCTTTTTTCTAAGTCATTTTAATTTCTACATTAAAAAGAAAAGTAAAAAAAAATCTTGTAAACGTATTGTATTTTAAAATCTTTAAATTTTTTAATCATAGTATGAAAAAAGTCATTGTTGTAAAAAAAAAACAAAACCATTTGTTTTTTTTTTTTTTTTTTTGTTGTTTTTTATTATCTAATACAACAGTTCATATTTCAAATTTGTTAAAATCAAAAGAAAAGAATAACTATCCAATTTTGCTATGTTAAACTTATCTCCCTCTCCTATTACAAAAAAAGAAACCAACCAACAACCAACCCACCAACCACACCAACCAAACGAAACCAAATATAAGCCATATCCCAAAAATAAGAATGAAAAAAAATTCTTTGTTCCTAGACGTTTTATACGTGGTACCGGCAATGAGACTCGTGACAACGGGCGGGGAAAAAGGTGGTTAACTATTCAAACGGCGACAAATTGTCAGAGTAGATATTTCTCTCCATTCTCAACAAAATTATCAAAATTATGATCAATATCTGACCGACACTGATATTTTGTGTATGTGAGGAGGTTGTACAGGTTTCTTCAGAACATTTAGAAACAAAAGCTGGATCTATCGAGAAACGTAATATAATATATATAATATATATATATATATATATATATATAAATATATATATATATATATATATATATATATATATATATATATATATATTATATGCTTCAAAAAACATTTTAGAGCTCGCTAGAAGCGATTTAATTATTTCATCGCCAGCATAACAGTAATGATCGTCTGTTTTTTACAGATTTGGTCTTTGATCGTAGAATATATACTCAGATGTATGTATTCAATAGTTAAAACACCGCTCTTAATGGTAGCTGTCGATTGCCGTAAGAGGCAGTTGCAGTGTCTAGTCATACTGATGAGATGTATAAGGTCTAAACATGGTGTCTGTTGATGATGATGATGATGATGATATATATATATATATATATATATATTATATATATATATATATAAGGGGGGATATTGGCAATATACAGATAGTCAAACTATAGGCAAACTATTTACTTCATCGATGATACTAAATCAAGATTTCGACTGGCCTTTTCAGGTATGGAGAATTTTATTACTGAGACATTTACCCAAATTTTAGCTTCAAAAAAGATATTACGGACAACTACCAAATGCTAAGCGTACTGTTGGATGTCCACTTTTACGCTATAAGACAAATTGAAGAAATTCGAAATCCTCAAGAATTGAAAAATGAAATACCTGGGAAAGTCTAGCACCAAATCTAAAAAAATGGCGTAAATATGTTTCGCTAAATTAAAGAGCTTTGAAGAAAAATAGACTGCAACATCGATATCAGCTCCGTCAAATTTTCAAGCAAAATCATATGACTCCGCTTTTGAAAATGTCATCAGTTAGTGTGGCTTTCGTAGCTTGCAGCAAGGCTGGCTAGTATCAACTCAAGAAAAGAAAAAAAAGTCTTATTGAGAACATACACTAAGTAGGAGTAAACGAATCACTCAATGCTGACCCTCATTTATCGTTTACGATAAAGAGTCAACCATATATATATATATTATATATATATATATATTATATATATATATATAATATATATATTATTATTATATTATTATATTATTATTATTATATTATTATGGACTCTCTCGTCGATTTCGAGCATGAGGTCTCACACACACAATGAACACCCACAGAGTGATTTGTTTATAGTGGTGAAGGCTTGGTTGGACCATCCACACTTTTTGGCAAGTCCGATAGGAAAGAATTGGTGCATCAAGGGTTGCCACAAAGCCAATCAACGACCGAACTCAGGAATTTTTAATTCATAGTTATCCCTCTCCTCGACAATATATATATATATAAATATATATGTTGTGTGTGTGTGTATTCATTCTAATCCCGGTGGTGAAAATAAACTGACCCTCATTTATCGTTTACGATAAGAGAGTCAACCTCCACACACACACACATACACACACACACACACACACACAAACACGCACACACACACACACACACAATATTATAATATATAATATATATATATATATATATATATATATAATATTTTGTTTGTGTGTGTGTATTCATTTCTAATCCGGCAGTGGGAAATAAAATCCCGGCACTATAATTTATAATTATACAATACAAATTCCCCGGGAGAAAGAATTATATAAAAAAAGAAAAGGCCAAATTATATGTACCACCTGAAAATAAGAAAAAGAAATACCGCAAGGTTTACGTAAATCAAATATAAATGCGTAAATCAATATAAATAAGTGCTCAGTAGTGCCAATAGATAATTATATATATATATATATATATATATATATATATATATATATATATATATATATATCATTATGTATAATTGATACTATGAAATTTATTTTAATAGACAATAACTTTGCAACAACACAAATACGCAAAAAAAAAAGAAATAAATGGATACTCAAACTCAATACACTGAAAAATGGTTTTGAATACTGACCTCGGTATTTTAAACACATACAACTACTTTCACACATTGTTGCAGATTGGCTGTTTGTTTTGCGCGGGAAGTCGAAAAGACAAAGGAAAAGCGAACAAAGAAGAACGTGTGGGCGTTTGTAGAAGCAACAAAAGGACTCATCTGGACAAAGCTAAACAACAACAAAAGGAGGGCTACTTCCGGTCAGTGAACAAAAGTAGTGTGTGGGGCGTGTTCGTCAGTACTTAAGCGGTCATCCGAGACAGACCCGAAAGAAGACCGCTGGAGTAGACGGCGAAGCAAAACACAAGGTGTGCTGACCGCGGTCGACACGGGTCGAGCGGAGTCAGTGATGCTC
>CM042145.1:123285338-123292838 GCA_023376005.1 Doryteuthis pealeii
AAACCATACACACACATTTTTCAAAAAATAATTAATTACACACACACACATACACACAACAACACACACACACACACACAGACATATATATTATATATATATTAATATATATAACATCAGTCTCTCTCTCTCCTCTCTATATATATATATATATATATACTATATATATATATTATGTATCTAAATCCCGTATATATATATATATATATATATATATATATATATTATGTATCTAATATCCCGTATATAATATATATATATATATATATATATATATATATATATATATATATATATATACGATCTAATATCCCGTAACTAAAAGTTTCATGGTTATTTGCAATCATCAGATGTCAAATTTTTGACCGTCTGATGATTGCAGATAAGCATGAAATACTATTTACGATATGATATTAAATACATTAATATATATTATTTAACTGTAAAAACTGCTCTGGTAATTTAGCATTGAGCACCTTCATATGCCAATACTTTTCACATACATTCTCCATTCATCCTATATATATATATATATATATATTATTATATATATAGAGAGAGAGAGAGAGAGAGAGAGAGATCAGTTAGTTTTAGTTTCAAAATCGGATAGGAAGTGTCAATTGGTTACTTAGTTAAGTAAGTTTTTCTTGGTTATGAAATCAACGTAGCCTGCTAATAGACTATATATATATATATATATATATATATATATATATATATATATATATATATGTATATGTAAAAACAAAATTTTTTTGCGATGAAACAAAGAAAATACAGTGCTCAATCACAGTTGTAAGAGCTAATATTATTTATTTTACAATGTTTTCACAGATCAATTTCATTATTAACAGCGACCACGGTTTCATGCTAAATAGCAATCATCAGGCTGTCGAGCAAGATCTATGGTGTTTTTGGAGTTCTTTACTCAATGTCACATTTGGATTGTAAATAATGCGTGTTTTTTGCGACGCTGTTATAGTCCGAAATTACTAAAAATAAATTTTTTCAAAATTTGTATTTTTTGTAGTAATGCCAACGAAGTGGCCTTCCCTTTATTCGTTAAAAATAGAACGTTTGTTTTAACTTTGAAAAAACGTTTTATTTTTTTTATTATTTTTTTATTTTTAAATTAATTCCGTTGGCAAAGATGCATATGTCTTCAAAAAACCATTTTAATATATATGTAGAGTCTTTTAAATTTTATCCAACATATATAAAGTGGATGGTGTTGTTTCTCTGTCGAAAAAATCATTTTCACTGTTGAAATATTGGATATCTTTGCCAAACAATTCCGGAATTGATTCTCAGGTGGATGTTGATATCTCCCCTCCATGCATTTAGGAAGAATTTTCTTTTATGGACATTGTTTGAAAGATTTCTGATTTTTATTTAAACTTCTATTATTATTATTATTGATTATATTATTATTATTATTATTATTAAAGGAAATCAAGTTTTAATATCCAAATTTCGGTAAACACATAAGTTGCAGTATCTAGAGCCATTTGTGTAACATTTGGATGATCTAAGATTTTCCACTCTATTTTCGAGGCATATCTTTTTCTTTCAGCTCCCATATCCTTGTTGCAAGGGAAGTTGTTTCTCTTTTATCTTTCTTTCTGAAAGATTCCATATGGGCGTAGAATCTTTGCTTGAAGTGCACCCTGGGTCATCCCAACATATCAGTCTGTGCTTATAGGTGATTTGCAAAACTGTAGTTGTTACCTTAGCCTCATATACTACTGATCTAATGTTACATTTCTGATTTAGAGGACAGTCTTTTAATTCTACAAGAACATGAAGGGTTTGAGTTTGGTTAGATTTTTGATTAATAGTGATTTTCATTGAGAGTCCACATGAGTAGCTAGTTTTTACAGATTTCTATTAAATATTTTATTATATCTATTTTGGGGTGGGAAGTGTTTATCTATTAAGTCTAGAAATTTTTTACCGACATTTGTTTAACTGTTTTAGAAAAAAGGGGGCGTAAAACCAAATATCTTTCTTTCTGTTTTTTTTGAATTATATGTTTGGGATGTTATCTATATAGTATATTTTTTGCTTTGAATCCCGCTATTTTGTAATGCTTATTGTAATAGGGGGCGCCTTTTCAAAAAATATCTTTGTTGGATGATAGTTCTGAGATCTACGGCTAATGTTAGACTAGATTTTTAAAAACTAATGGTGGTGTTGGAATTATATTAATGTATTTTAAGTTTCTCATTTGTTTGTGATATGGCTTATACGTATTATTTTTAAGATCTAAAATGACATCTAGGAATTACATTTGTTTAAGTTAGTATCTATAGTTAATCTGAGTTCGAATATTTTCTATGTTGTTATATATCTTTTACGTAATCTATCTAATGATTACCGGAACAGTCCCGTGAATACAAATTCCGTCATCCCGTAGAGTGCGAATGTGTTGCGTGGAAAATTCTGTTTAAGTGAATTTAATATGTATAACCCGACCAAATCACAAATTCCCGCACTATCGTATCCCCCCATAGCAATGTCGAAATAATCTGATGGGTTTGATTTTTTACCAGGATTTACCTTCATTGAAAAGATTGTCTTTCTTGCGTGCATGATTCTGTTAATTTCTAAACTATTTATTTTGGTAAAGCCGTTGGCGAATTCTAAGCTTTACTTAAAAGATTTTTAGTGATTGATGGATAGAAATCAACAATGTCAAATTGTGTAAATTCATGGCTTGTTTTGATGGATATCTTTGAACCAGTTAATTACAGCTGATGTATTATCCCATTTAATAATTGGTCTTATTCTATTTCTAGGTTTATTTTATTAATATATTTTGCTTACTAATCCCAGTTCTGATTTAGCTGGATTTATTAATCTAACAAGATGGTCTATTGCTTAAAGTCAGATTTATTGGCTTTCAAAGTAATAAAGGCTTCTCGTTTAGCAAGCATTTAATTCTATCCTCTAAATTAAGTTTTTTTGCCAAAATTTTAGCCTCTTCATTTATTAGTTGTTATATGCATGGCTTCAGTTGTTTGGTATTTATTTGTTATGCTATTTAAAAAGTTGTTTGTATTTGTTTTTATCTAATTCATATAAATTATTAGTTATCAGAAATACGAAAGTGTTATCAGATGATCAAATTTTTTTAAATCTTTAAATAATTTATATTGGAAATTATTTTTAAAAATACGGAATTTTATATTATGAATAATATCATTAAGTCTATTTCAAATTCTGCTAATTTCTTTAATTTTTGTGGGTATTTATTAGATTAATATCAAATTTGTTTACCGTTGTTGTTTATCTTCCCGTCAAATGCAAGGGCTTTCCATCTCATCCTCCTTGTACATCTTCTATTTTATTATGAGTTATTTCATGTATGTTCCTGTGGGAGTGTAGGATATTTTTTACCGAATAATCCATTTCGTGTAATCCATTTAATTGAATATTTCTTTCTTCCTAGAGCTGCTACTATTCCTGGTTGTAGTTCCTGTTGATTTGTTTTACATCAGGTTCTTAATCCATTTTAGGAGCATATAGGTATATGTAAAAACAAAAATTTTTGCGATGGAAACAAAGAAAATACAGTCTCAATCACAGTTTGTAAGAGCTAATATTATTTATTTACAATGTTTTCACAGATCAATGTTCCATTATTAACAGCGACCACGGTTTCATGCTAAATAGCAATCATCAGGCTGTCGAGCAAGATCCTATGGTGTTTGTTGGAGTTCTCTTACTCAATGTCACATTTTGGATTGCTAAATAACGTCGGTTTGTTTTGCGACGCTGTTATAGTCCGAAATTACTAAAAATAATTTTTTTCAAAATTTGTATTTTTGTAGTAAGAAATTTAATAAACATATGCTTAGTATTATTGATTTCTAATGTTGGTTTTATCTTATTGAATATGAGCAAAAAACTCAGGAATAAATCTTAAAAAAAAATCCATTAACAAGAAGAAATAACTGTAATAGTATTCTTTACTTTCTATCTTAACTAAATAGTTAAATTAGGAAAATTTAACAAAGACAGACGGGAGTAATGGAAAATGATGGAAGAGTTACTTTCAAAGTTGTTCTATTTTTTCAATCATAACCCCTCTGTTCAAAATCTTTTTATCTGCATTCTTATTCAGTTTCATAGCCTTTCTAATTTATATATTATTATATTCAAACTTAATACTGCACCCGGAGGGTGCATATATTTGCAGTATATATATATATATATATATTATATATATATAGAAGATGGAAGGAGAAGAGGAGAGAGAGAGAGAGAGAGAGAGAGAGAAGAGAAGGAGGAGAGAGAGAGAGGAGTTGTTTGTTGAGTTTAAGGCATCTCCATCCTAGTTGAGTTATTTATGCCGAAGAGGGTTTTGTTTTCTTCATTCTTGATGGGTATTCACCATTTTTGTTAAAACTCAATTTTTAAAACACTTTTTAAAACGATTTTTTTCTATTTAACCCATAGATCAGACCCTGAAGGATAAAAATAATATATTTCTCGGAAGTCGCTTTAGGAAAGTGAGAGTCACCAAACGCCTTAAGGTATATGTCTACTCTAACCTAACTGTGAGCCCTGTCTCTGTCTCAGTCAGGGGCGTGTTTGATATTTTTTGTAATATAGGGTATGCTTGTGGCGCACCACTTAAACTTATAAACTCTAGCTGGCACGTGGTATAAAGCCAGCCAATCAACACACTTGAATACATGATTAGTGAACTATTCAATCGCCGATGAGCAGTTCATGACATGCAATACTCCACTTTGCCCTATCTTGGGCTAGACGGGCGGTCGAGAGGCCACCTCCGATCAATTGGCTGTCACAGTCAAGCCCTAGCACCTATATGATTTTTCCAACCCTATTGCCCTTATGGAAGCCCCAAATCCCTTTTTATCATATGGGTGCTAAAGCCGGTGGCTGCGGGTTTACAGTCCTGGGAATGACGTTAAACTCTATCTGATGGTGAGGTTCCAGTTTAGAGGTTTGGGGAATGTGGAGCACCCCATTCATCACCATTGCTCCCTGGTCCACTCTGACCCGAGAGTGGTAGTACCTGTTAGGGTCCCATCTATGGGTTAAATAGAAAAATGTATTTATAAAAAATTGTATTATCCATTAAGAATTGATTTATTCAAAACTTTATCGGAATTAAATGACCCACTGAGGTTGATATGCGTAAAACAAAACAAACCATCAATCGCCGATCTTGAAAGACGTTCATTACCACATATTCGACACGGAAGAATGGATTCTGTATGAACAACCAAGATTCTTTACCAAGGAACACCAAAGGATTCTACCTAACACAAAGGATTACAAGGGATCTCCACTGTAAACTACCCTCACCTGCAACCTAAAAATGGCCACAAAAATCGTAACCAGTATATATATATATATATATATATATGAGTAAAATATAAGGAATGAAAGAAGAACTCAGACAAAAATGTGTAGAATATTTCGCTGGGAGTTTGAGCCCGGCCTCTTCAGCTTTGATTGAATTATTCAGATAAACAAGTGTTTTATAGAAGGAGTAAGTAGGTAGGTGGGTAAGTTTTGTGGTGAGGGGAAGATGTTATTAGTTATAGGGGACATCTCGAGGAACATGAGAAGGAAATCAGATGATCTGAATAATTCAATAAAGCTGAAGAAGCAGGTTCCACACCCCAGCGGAAAATATACTACACATTTTTGTCTGAGTTTTATCTTTCATTCCTTATATTTTTACCTCTTTCTGTCGTATTCATCCAACCCCTTTTCCCCAATATATATATATATATATATATATATATAATATTATATGTGTGTGTGTGTTGTGTGTGTGTGTGTATGTGTGTGTGTGTGTGTGTGTGTGTGTGGGGCGTTTAAGAATAAACCATTGATATGACCTCGAAATCTATGGAAAATAAACAAAGATTAAGAACGTAATATTCTTCATTTGATACTGATCTTTACTCTTTTTCCAACGACAAAAGAAGCATACCTGTACTAAAGGCAGTTTAGACCAGTCGGTAGAGGCTTCGACTAGGAGCCACAAAGTTCCGGTTTCGATACCGTAACTCAGCGTGTGATTAGCACAGGGATATGCGCGGTAAATGATGGGCTGATGGTATGGTGTGGCGGCCTACCCCAGATATCAAACATCCCTTGGTCTAGCGCTATTTAAAAGGGGATAGACTCCCTCGCTGTCTGGCTGATACCGAATTTAGGCCACCCTAACTATATATATATATACATATACAATGTGTGTCATAATAATATCGAGATATTTTGTACTTTTTGTAATTTTTTTGTATTGTGAAAAAAAAAATTCCATTCATTCTTAATTAATTTCTTATACTTCTTTTGATACACCTTATCAAAGATACTATACGCCTCTACCATAATAGGTAAGGGGCGTTTTGAGGAATAATAAAAGCAAACAGACGTTTGCCTTCGGCGAAGTGAATAGATTTTTGGATGTTTGTTTATTTTAGAAGCATTGCTGGATAAAGTATATATTAAATATCGCCTTGGCCACAGTACACAGCCAAGGCGATATAGTGTTTCACTATGCCTGCTGAGGTCTCGGTTTAGATTTCTGTCGAGGGAAGTCGTTAGTAATATCGCTGATGAGACTTAATAAAGTCGAAACAGTCTGTACGATATTCTACACATCGAGCAATCCTTTGCCGGGATTACACTTGTCAAGTTCATTTTTTAAAGAAAAAGTATCGAATTTTATGCGACACATGCATTGTAAGTGCCTTCAAGTAAAGATTTAATATAATATAGTAAATTTAATATATATATATTATATATATATATAATATATATATATATATATATATAAAGAGAATGAGAAAGAGAAGAGAGAGAGAGAAATAGGGGAGGGAGAGGGAGAAAGAAATATATATACATACATGCATACATACATATATTCCTGATAAAGTTAACATTTTATTAAGTTAGTTTTTATATATTAAAACTATCAATTAGTAATGCTATACCACATATTGAAGTGTTTAGTGTTTGAATTTAGGAAAGAGATATTTTATTGGACAAATGATCTGTTGCTTTTACATTGAACATTTAATTGAACGTTTTATTAATGATCAATTAAAATTCAAATCAAGCTAATGGTTTCCTTTAATTTTTAGTGACATAACCTCATCTATCAGACAAATTATTGTCTCAGTCATAACATGATTAGTTTTACAATGTAGAAATCATTTTAGACTGTTTTTTTTAAATTCCTGGTGAATGTCCTATGTTTTCCGCCAAGGAAAATCGGTACTAAAAACTAGCCCTTTTGGATGGGGTTTTAGAATACACCGATTTTCCTTTGTGGGGTGAAATCCTCAAATGGGGACCACCTGTTGGCCGTGTGTGGTGATCGTGATGCTTAAGGACAGATATCTGTAGCTGAGCGGTCCATGAATGCAACACGCCAACAACAGCCTTTTCTTAGGTGGCGGTGGTCGGAGAAGCCTCTTTCAATCAATACGCTGATCATGCCAAGCCCTA
>CM042145.1:123305338-123346887 GCA_023376005.1 Doryteuthis pealeii
GAAATCCGCACGGCCATTGTTTAGAGGTGAACGACGTGTCTGTCAGACAGAAAGAGAAAAATAGATATACTTTAAACCACTTAACTCACTCAAGAATTTCAGAAAGAAAAAAACTTCATTCTCCTCATCTAAATCCTGACATTTCAAACGTCTCGTGCTTTACAAACTTATGCCGGGTTACCGTACATAGATATATATCTAACACTTATATGTGTACTTATTTATGCATATATGTATTAGGAGAAAAGCAAGTTCTGTATATATATATATATATATATATATATATATATATATATATATATATATATATATGTGTGTGTGTGTGTGTGTGTGTGTGTGTGTGTGTGTGTGTGTGTCTAAACTCAAAGGATGTGACTTATCCTGATGAACCATTCGGGTGAAACCTGGTTAGATAGTGTTTGATACATTTAGGTTCACTGATGAGACGTGAAACGTCGAAACGCAGTTTCTGTGGATTTATCATATGCTCCCGTAGCCCGGTAGAGAACTTTAAGGACAACTTTAATAACCTTTCACCACCAGTATAAAGCAGGGATCATCTGTTTACAGATTTGATCTCTCTGGTGATCGTAAAGCATATACACAGATGGATGTATTTAAAATAGTTAAAACACCGATCCTTAAACGGCAGCTGGCTATGGTTTGGAAGTTAACGGATCGGACAGACGTAAAGTCAGTCGGAGTTCGCTTTTGGTCGGAGTTAGTTGTTGTGTCTAGCCACATTGATGAGACGTAAAACTTCGAAACACGGTTTCTTTGCATAACTTTATGTATATATCTTATTATAATGGAGATTGTTTGCTTGTCTGTCTGTAACCGAAACTATATCACTACTAAAGTCACAATTCCCTTAGTTATTGACGTCACAATGACCATGATTTTATTTTTAATTTAACCTCAGTTATTGATAAAATTGTTTTGCATTATTAATACTGTTAACCATATCTACATATTAACGATATGCAATTATATTCATATATACAAGAAAATAGCGGTTTACAGGGTGAGCGGGAAGGCTAATTTGCATATTGATATTAAAAATGTGATTTTAATAAATATGTGCTTAGTATTATTGATTTCTAATTGTTTGGTTTTATTTTAATGAATATAAGCAAAAATCTCTTCAATAAATCTTAAATGAAATCCGTTAACAAGAAAAAAAACTGTCATTTTATTCTTTACTTCCGCTTTTAACTAAATACTTAAATTAGAAAAAATAACAATGAAATACGAGAGTGATGGAACAGTAAGTTTCAGATGTTCTATTTTTCGATTATACTCCCTCTGTTTCAAATCTTTTTACCTGCAGTCTTATTTAGTTTCATTAGCCTTTCTAATTTAATACGATATTTTATTACATTAAAACTTAAATACTTGCACCCGGAGGGTGCATATATTTGCTAGTATATATAAAGTTCCAATGAGTGAGAGGTGAAATCTCCCTTATAATGTGAAAGTTTGATAATTTACAATAATCGTAATTGACTTTTATTCCTAGACTGGTTAGTTTGTCGTAGAGCGTTTTTTTGTTGTGCATGTTGGTTTGGTAGCTTCAAAGGTCTGTGGGGGAGGGTGTGGTGGTGGGGGTATTTTCTTGACTATTGTCCTTGTTATTTACTTGAAATCTTTATTAAATGCTTGAAAGAAAAAACTTCGGCATTAAATAATCCAACAAGAGCTGATATGCCATAAAACAAAAAAATTGTTGCGTTTTTTTTTCTTTTTTGAATATGTCTTGCTTCTATATTTCGTTGTGTCATATTTTCTAACCATGTCTCCATTTTCTGGACATTTTAACGAATATATTTTAATTCCTTTGCATTTCATTTTATATACTTTTTTCGCCTCTGCTTTCCTCATGTTCTTCTTCTTGTTCTTCTTGTTCTTCTTTGCTCATAGTCTTCCATTTACTATTATCCGTCTGCTTAGATCTCCAGGAAAGTGTCAAACTAGTTGTTTTGCGGTGTAACGATTTTGTAAAAATTACCCTCTTGAATATATAACATAGGCTATATTCATTCTTTATTGTATGAATATCATAAGAATGACACAATGGTGGTAGTAATGATACTTCTCTTGCTTCCATTTCCTTCTCTTTCTCCTCCACATTTTTCTTTTTCTTTTGCTTTTCTTCTATTTCTTCTATTTTCTTCGATCTTCTTCATTTTCTTCGATATTCTTCCTCCTCTTTCCTCCGATAATCTTCTTCTTCTTCTTCTTCTCTTCTTCTTCTTCTTCTTCTTCTTCTTCTTTGATATCCTTATTACAATTCTTCTTTCCTTCAATGTTGTTCTTCTTCTTCTTCTTTGATATTCTTATTATAATTCTTCTTTCATTCAATCTTCTTCTTCTTCTTCTTCGTCTTTTTCTTCTTCTTTGATATTCTTATTATAATTCTTCTTTCCTTCAATGTTCTTCTTCTTCTTCTTCTTCTTCTTCTTCTTCTTATTATTATTATTATTATTATTATTATTATTATTATTATTCCTTCGATATCCTTCTTATTGTTATTCTTTCCCTCAATATTCTTCTTCTTCTTTTTTCCCTCGACATTCTTCTTCTACTTTTTCTTTCTTTCTTTCTTTCTTTCGATATTCTTCTTCTTTTTTCCTTTCCCGCTACATCTTCTCACCCCCTTTTTTTGTCGACTTAACAACCAATTCAAGATTTAGCCACACATCCCATTTGTTCTATTAAATAGAAAATATCCATCTAGCTGCAACGTCGAGTCAGGTTTCAATCACATTCGCCCACAGCGTACCCAGTTTACCTACTTCTTCGCTTCATTTATACTCTTTGCAATAATTAGCTCTTCAAAGGCCACAGTGTTACAATTCCGGTGGCACACATCCAACTTTCCAACGCTTTAGCATTCCGGAAATTGCGATTTCGCTGGACTTTGTTTCACGCCCTCGCCTCTCGTTCGGACACTTTCTTTGTCACGTTCTCGAAAGCCATCGGCACTGACGACGACGACATCTTTTCTACATTCAACGAAATCCAGTTAACGACAAAATGAACACTGCGGCCGCCACAGATTGCCCGGAGATGGGCAGAGCAGTTCTTTTTGTCACCAATGCTAAAAGAGGAGGCAGAGACGACTTTTCTTTTAAAACCACGCGTTTCTCCAACTATCCATCCTAACCCCTCGAGAGAACCACAATCTTCAGAACGGGATCCAATCATACGAATGCCTTAAAGAGCGGGAGGAAATCTCCCGCCATATATCGCACAATTCATTTGTTTTCTTTTGCCATTATATCTTACTTGTTTTACTCGCAAACAAATAAACGCGACTTTGGAACTTTTTCCAGTTACTTTCTTCATTTACGATATTCCGTTTTTCTTTGGTAGCTTAGCTGTATGTTATAAAAAATAAAGGAAGCTAAACAGCTATATTAATAATTTGTAAGGATAGTTCTAGTGGATATACTACAAAACATTTTAATTATAACAAGCTTTGATATGTATACTTGGGGACTGTTCCAAGTGATCCAACTATGATTGGTATCACTGCCAACTTTATGCTTCACAAAATTTTCAGTACTTTGTCTAAATATTTTGCTCAAACTTTTTGTCTCCCTTCTCTTTCACTCAAACTGTTACAAGTTCTCGTCCTCTTGTTAATCAATAGTAGGTTTGGTCTCCTCGCTTGGATTAGTTGATCCGTCTGTATCTCAAAGTCCCAGATAATTTTATGCGTTCATTCTCCAGGACAGATTCAGGCTTGTGCATATACCATTTAGTTGCATGGTAAAAATGTAATTTCATCCATAAATCTTCTTTTTACTTCTATTCTTCTTCTACTCATCTTTGGTATCTTACGTTCATCTTCTAGCGTCTGGACTTCGTCTTGCTGGTCGGTTGCACTTAATTCATTTCTTCTTCTCGATGAGTCTTGTTACCAAGACATTCATCAACCCAAAACCATGTTATTTATCTAAACCTTTATTTACTTAACTAAACATTTTTCATCTAACTAACATAGCGCGCGTATGCAGTGAGCTCCAGCTAAGGCAGTACATCTTCTCTGACTGACGTCCATGCTGAAACTGAGCGTCAACCAGGTCACACGTGACTTCACGTATTTCGCGGGCTTTCTGTAATATTCCATTTAAAGTCCCGCCCGTGATATGAAAAGGGGCCATCCCTTCAGAAATACAGGGGGTTGACAATAATCTATGCATAGATTATATAATATACTCTCTTTGTGCTAGTTTACTGCATTCACTTCTAACATGATTATTCGTTTCGTCTATGCCTCCACACATTCTGCAATTGATATTCTGATGCGTCTAATATATTTTTGACTTTTAGTTTTTTCTGATGGTATTGTCTTGAGCTGCGATTAGGAGAGATACAGTTTATCTCTTGATGTGTCCTCCTCTTAGTCATGTCCATGTCTTCTGATTTTATATCTCTTCAATTTTTCGCTTGAAGTATCCATATAGTTTTTTAGCATAATTTCTCATATAAAAATAGTTATATTTGCATGTATATTCATCAATATTGATATATACAAACAGGGCCTTTGGATATGTATATTTTAAGAGCAACCGCAAAAAAGTATAATAATCTTGATTTAAGACACACAAACACACACACACACACACACACATATATATATATATATATATATATATATATATATATATATATATATATATATATGCTTAGAAGCATGCTTGAATTTGGATATGTTACTATCACAACGTATATGTATATTTTATATAATAATCTTGATTTGAGACTACATGGCATTACAGTTACAATGCGTATATCGTATAAAATTCGATGATTAATGAAAATAATCATGACAAGCGAACTCGGCAAATATCGCCCACTAGAACATCGTACAGCAGCTGTTTCAACTTTATCAAGTCTCATTAGCGATGTATACTTACGATTTCCCTCCAAAGCACGCAGAGTCAGAGACTTTACCACTGGGCCACCGATACGCAGTAAACGATACATGCGAAATTAGCTTGTCATATATATATATATATATATATAATATATATATATATATATAATCTTTCTCTCTCTTTCTCTCTCTCTCCCTATATATATATATATATATATATATATATATATATATACATTCTCTCTCTCTTTTCTCTCTCTCTATCTCTCTATCTCTCTCTCTCTCTATCTATCTCTCTCTCGGGGCCCTTCTCTCTATGTCCATCTGGCTGTCTGGCTGCCTGTTCTCTATCTATCTATCTATCTATCTATCTATCTATCTATCTATGCTCTCTTTCTCTCTACTACTGTCCGTCTTTCTGTGCCAGTGTTATTTCTTCCATTCGTGCTCTCCCTCCACCCGCTTTTGTACCTCTATGTTTCATACTTTAACACCCCCATCAACCTACACAATCCCTACCAACTCTTCAGCTACGAAGCTTCTACAGAGCGGCAGGTAGGGTGTTAAAGTGTGACACACGTAGGTAGATATTAGCATATTTATATATCGGTAGCTTCTCTGAATGTATTCTCTGGATGGCTAAATAATTTGGTATAATGTGATCCAATTTAATAGTGCTGTAAATTCAATGTTAATTAATGAACATACAATTCCGACACGTTGTGAGACAAAACTTTTGATATATATATGTCCCCTAGTGGGAACAAATAGCAACGCAGCGAGAAGATAACTCTTCCGGCAAAGAGAAGATAATCCCCTACAGTGCTATAAAACTTTACTAGAAGATATGAAAGATTTAGCAACCAATATGATGATAAAATGTTCGGTTTCGCTCAGTCGACAGAGCATCCTCCAAAGAAGCACAAGGTTCCGGTTTCGATACCAGCACATCGTCAACTCGGCACATGAGTAGCATGACTTGGATCTGTGAGATGATATTAGGTGTGGCGCTCCACCTTAAAACAATCTCTCTAGTTTTGTACTAGCAGAAAAGGGGATTCGCTCCATTACTGTTGAGCTGATACCGAGAGTAGGCCACGCCACCGACCGTATGTTTTTTACTATTACTAGTACAAAATAAAAAAAATTCGGGCGGTGTAAAAATAGATTTTTGAAACATATTGTTTGAGGGGTGGGAATAAAAAAATCAATGTCAGCGAGTTTGTACCCTAAGTAAAAATCATCAAATTCATTAAAGGATTAAAAAATAAAACAACTTGAAATGTAAACTTTAAATATGTATTAAAATAAAACAAACTATATATAGATATATAATACCAGTCATGTATTTATTAAAACTTGTTTTAAAAAGAATGAGGACTGTCTAATGTTGCATGTTCAAATTTTGAGTGTATTTATTCTATGTTATGACGATTTTGGGTAATGTGACGTAAGCAGTGACGTAATTTTTGTCACAGACAAAAACAGGAAGCGAATCTTCATTATTAATAGATATGCTATATTTTATTCTACTTTTTTCACAAAGGAAATCCTTTACTGAACTCTGAGTGACAACAATCTCCTTATCTCTCCAAGACTTTTGTCGTTATTATGATCAATATCAACAGCAGTGTGGTTTGCACGGCCTCATATTGGATACTGCTTTTTTTTCTTCTAAGTTTTCTACGTCTGCTATATTCTCTAATTGTTTATGTTTTGCTCTCTTCGGGGTTTCTGACAGTTATTTTTATCGGGGGGTTGTCACTCCGCTTTCATCTAAGTTCTTCTTAATCAGGAACACAGACACATATTTTTTTGGTGTACACACAACTTGTATTACTCGATCCCATAACTGCTAAATTCTCTTGTTCTCTCCAGGGTATCTGACGGTCCTTCTTTTCGGGGAGCTGTCCCTCAGCTTTCATCTGTTCTTTTATTTTCATGTTCATAGCCCTCTTATGTTCTATGAGTATATAACATATGTGTGTCTGTGTGTGTGTGTGTGTGTGTGTGTGTGGTGTGTGTGTGTGTGTGTGAGAGAGAGAGAGAGAGAGAGAGAGAGAGAGAGAGAGAGAGAGATGGTTGGTTGGTTGGTTGGTTTTACGGCATATCAAACGATTTAGAGTCATTTAATGCCGAAGCATGTCATTTTTATTTCAGGTTGTTTACAGTACCTGATGTGGCTTAAAAAATCACCCATGTAAGAACTGAACTGTCTCATCGCTTCTTAACTTCATATATCCATACCAAATTTCGTAGAACCACAGTAAATCAGTTGCCCGTTTAGCGAAAACTGACAGACAAACTCTTCCAAAATATTGATGTAGTTCGTATATTTATTTGACTGTTCTCGAAAGCTAATAGTCGAAAGAAAATACTGAATGTCTCAAGTGAAAAAGAATAACTGCAAGAAGTCCCATAGTTTCATTTATTTGTCTGCGAGTAAAATAAGAAATGTATAAGCGCGTAAAAGAGAAACAAAGAAAATTGTGCGATATATCGCTGAAGATTTCCTCCCACTCTTTAAGGCATTAGTATGATTGGATCTCGTTCTGAAGAGATTGTACTTTCCCCGAGGGAGCACGCGATTTAAGAAAAGTAGTATTTAGTACGCGAGCGCGCGCGTGTGTGTTTCTGTGCGTGTTCGTATATATGTGAGTCTGAGTGTGTGTGTGTCTCTCTGTGTGTCCGTGTGTGAATGTGTGTATGCGTAAGTGTGTGAGTGTTTGTGTGTGAGTGCGTGCGTGTGTGTAAATTCATGTATTTGTGTGGGCTTACGTGTATGTGTGTTAGTGTGCGTAAGTGTATGTGCGTGCATGGGTGTGTGTGTAAATATAAATGTGTGTGGTGTGAGTTTGTGTGCGAGTGTGTGTATGTGTGTAAATATAACTATGGGTGTGTGTTTGTGTGGTGTACACGTGCATGTGTGTTGTGTAAGTACAAGTGTGTATGTTTGCATGTGTGTGTGAATGATTGTGTATGTGTAGTATAAGTGTGTGTAAGTATATGTGTGTGTACGCGCGCGTGTGTTTGTGTGCGCGTGCATGAGTATGTAAGTGTGCATGTCTTTTGTGCGCGCGTGCGTGTGTGTGTGTGTGTGTGTGTGTTTGTAAGTATAAGTGTTTGTGTCTATAATTCTGTGTGGGTTTGTGTGCACATGCGTATGTGTGTATATAAGTATATCTGTGTGTGTGTGTGTGAGGGTATATTTGAGAAATTATGTGCGCACGTCCCTGTGTATGAAATGTATGTTTACCCAACCCCTCCACAGCGTGCAGAATATCACAATATGTTTGTTTCTTAAGTTCAACTGATTCGAATTCAGATTTGTCCTTTTCCTAAATTGGTTGCCTTTCTACAACCAAAGAACCCAGTGTTTCCTACTATTCACCCATACTTTAAGTGATGAACTTTGAACCCCCCCCCCAACAAGAACATATATACTACATCCGGGACACAAAAAAGAGCCTGGGCAGGACGTATGGAGGCCCTGGATTTCCCAAGTGACAGGGTCCCCTCTCTGCTTCGCTGGCATGATCCGAAGGAATGGTGAACCAATACATTCGGCACAGTTTGGCTGCAGGCGTTGCCAGATAATGTTTTACACACTGAACTGTCTAACGGATAAAGCCGTGATTTCTGTCAGGGTTTTCTCCCTTAGCTTTTTCCTATCCAGAGAATACCCACAAGGCAACGGGGGTTATTTAGACTATTACGTAAGATACCAACCCAGGTATTTCTATGTTCTAGCGTTAATGTGCTAGACGGTCGTTGAGCGAGAAGCTTCCTCCGCCCTTTCACAGGTTTTGTTTTTCGTCCTGCTGGCTGTTTAGCCACCCTCCTCGCCAGGTAAGCTTGGTTGGGGTACCGGTTTAGTCGCCGATGATCCGACTATGAAGCAGGTAGTACGGGGTTACATAATACCCATAGTGCTTTGTGCTACTTATATCTGTGACAACTCTTAACCCCCTCTTTCTCGGTATCTCCTCCGCTTTCTCCTTTTACCTTTTTTCATCTAAATACCTTTCTATTTGAACATAAGAAAAATTCTTTCTGATGAAGTTTCTGAAACTAACAGACACGAAATATTAATTGAATGTAAAAATTTGTCTACGTTATTCACTTTCCGAAACATTTCCTCACACATGTGTATGTTACGTTTAAGCAGCCAGAATTAAGTCAAAGGTTCCCTTTCTCAAAAATCTTATAAAACGATTTAATTGTTTGTTTTTTAATGTTCCGGTCGTATCTATTTTTAAAAATTCAATTTTTTGCAAAGACCCAACGGGTCAGAGTAGACCTTCAGTACATATTTCTAATGAATTGACGATGTCATTGATATAGTGCTGTACTTATGTATGTATGTATGTATGTATGTATGTATTAACATATGCAAATCTCTTGCAGGACTGAAAAACCATCAACGAGCTCACGGACGGTCAATGAATGAAGTAGTGACATTAGTCTAACAAGACGTCGAATTCAACATGTACATATTTAACAAACCCTCAGTATGCGCAGGTCGTGACACAAGGACAATTTCTAAAGCGGTGTTTAACGAGTTTGAATTCAGAGTTTTCATTCTCTTAGAATGGTTGCCTAACCAAAGTTAAAGAATCCAATCCACCCTATTATTTATCGGAGAGAGAAGAGTTGGATTCATAATTTCTTAAGGGTATTAGCCCTATGTGAAATGCAAACGGCCTCGTCCAGTATTTGTATGTATGCATGTATGTATGTAATTCATTTAATCCGTCCGCAGTGGAGAAGTAGGAATTACGCACCGTACCAACAAGGAAACCAACAACAGAGAATCCTGCTGGCGATTAATTAAATATCTACTGTTGCGGAAATTTTTTGAGCAAATTGTATGCGTTGAATCAATATCAATAAAGCAAGCTTTCGATACCTCTGTTCCGTGTTTGCCATCAAAAGATTCTTCTCTGTAATCATTATCAATATTTTCCTTATTAATCGCTGCTCATGTCAATAGGTTATAGTCGATATTAATGCGCACAGCTTGATAAAGCTGGGTCCTACAATGATGTAGGCTACATTACTCGCGCTGCAAATGCAAACATTAATAATTCAGTTTATGATATTCACATTAAGGGAAAAATATTAAAAATTAAGTATGAATTAATGTATATATATATATATATATATATATATATATATATATATATATATATATATGCACATATGTGTGTGTTGTTTGTGAATAATGGATATTTAATGTATTAGATTATTTTAAACGACTGGCTACATTGAAATTATTGAACATTATCAAACAAAGAAGATTAAATGTCGTTCTAGAAAGCTGTATGTCGACTAAAAGGCGGTGGGTCCGAGGTCAAATTCTGAACAAGGCTGTTTGCATTTCACCTTAATTGAAAAATATCAAAAATTAAGTATGAATTAAAAAAGATATATATATATATATATATATATATATATATATATATATATATATATATATATATATATATATCTTAGTTTGGAATAATGGGATATCTAGTATATCAGATTGATTTTATCAACGGCTACGTCGGCATTATTAAATAAAGAAGACGTAGTTCTAGAAAACTGTATGTTGACGAAAAGGCGTCTGATCCAAGTTCAAATTCTGAACGAGGCTGGTTGCATTACACATAGAGCTAAAACAGTTGACAAAGGTATGTATTCATCTATTCGTTCTCCACCTATGGGTTAATGGTAAAGCCGACTGGGGTCGTTAACCTCGGTATACAACCAGTCTGTCAGAAGTAAAATTAGAATTCAAGCCAAAGGAGTCCTCTTCCCGTTTGTCAAAGTAATTTTTCTTCATCTCCTACCCAATTATCTCATAATTATAATAATAATGAAACGCATAAAATTCTCTGGGACTTCGAAATAAAGACGGATTACCTCATCCCAGCAAGGAGTCCAGACCTAGTGTTGATTAGCAAAAAAGAAAGTACTTGCTAACTAGTGGATGTTGTGGTTCCAGCAGACCACAGTGTGAAGATGAAGGAAGACGATAGACACATACCTGGACCTTGCCAGAGAATTGAAAAAGCTATGGAATATGAGGTCAAAGTAATACCAATTGTAGTTAGTGCACTTGGAACGGTCTCAACATGCTTGGGAAAAAGGCTGGAGAATCTGGACATCAGAGGAAGAATTGAGACCATCCAGAATACTGCATTGCTGAGACCTGAGGAGACTTGTTGTCACTCAGACTCCAGTGAAGTACCATCAGCTAACGCTGGTGTGAAAAACTATAATAATAATAATAATATTAATATAATAATAATAATTCGTTGGAATAATGTACTGTTGGTTTCTTCGTTGATTAGTTGGTTAGGTTTACGGGATTTCAACCTTTGTTGGTTTATTATATCTCGAAGGCGTTTTGTTTTATTCATTCATTATGTGTATTCATTTTTTAACTCAATTTTTTAAGACATTTTTAGATTCGTTTTTTTTAAAATTTAACGCATACATGGATCCCTAACAAGTTCTACCGCTCCAAGTCAGGGAACCTCGGAAGTAATGGTCATAAAGGAGTACTCCATATTTCCAGAGCTGCTGAATTTGAACCGCACGATCAGAGTTTAACGTCATACCCAGAACACTAAAACACTCAGACACAGCTTTCTAGCACACATATGATAAAAAAGGGTGGGGGTTTGTCATAGAACGATGTGGTCGAGAATATCATATAGGTGCTTGGGCTTGACATGGCCAGACAATTTTTTGAGGGGCCCTCTCCGACCCCCGACAAGAAACGCAAGGAGAAATATAAAGGACATCGGGTAAGTATACCATATGTACAGAAAAAAGAAGCTGGTGGGAGAGGTGGTTAATAAATGTACCGGGAATTACCTGAACGTGCAGAAATATGCGCCCTCTGAGCACAAATATTTAAGTTCTAATATAATCAAATATCATATTGAATTAGAAAAACAAATGAAATTAAATAAGAACACAAACATGATTACACTTATTTTTACTTTATTCTAATTGATTTCAATAAAAAAAAGTTATGCATAGGGTTGCTTTTAATACACTTGAGAAGAAAGCAATAATATTAGAAATCAATAACACCAATATTTATTAAACACGGTTTTGTTAAAACCGGTATACAAATTATTCAGACCATATACTATGTAAATCTTTATGATACATAACACCCATTGCAGGATCTTAAAAGAAATATTAATAAAATGGGCTGTTTAGTGGAAAATCTATCTCAGCTGGATCTTAATAGAGACATTGTTAATAAATAAGATGCTAATTACAATAAAATAATGATTATTTAATAGCCATTGAGAATATAAAGTAAATAACTAAGGGAATTGTGTCGCTCGTGAGGACTTAGTATCCGTTAAAGATAGGCACATAATCTGCATTATATTAAGATAATTGGTGGTTAGTTGGTTGGGGAGATAAAAGGAGTTAGGTATTGGTGGAGAAAACCAAAGCATTTTTTAAAGATAATCTTGAAAGCATTGGTCAAAGAAATCACCTCTAGCCACCATACATTTAGCAAAGAGCATACTGTTACAGTTCTGCGATACAGACATTTCTCAAGGAAAGAAATCTATTGAGGGAATTTTAGATCATCACACATTCTTACTGAGGAACCGAGCACATTCTTCTATCACTTATCGCACTCAGTGGACTAGGAAGAAACCCCTCTTGCTCCCAAGTTAGATTGATATAAGTGTGATAATCCCGACTTGAGAATGTTAGAATAAATGAGCCAATGATAAAATATATTTATGTGAGTGTCCAAGAATACTCCACACACACACACACACGCATGTATATATATATATATATATATATATATATATATATTATATGGTATTTGTGGAAAAAGTGACTTACCGGTGAAAATGGTCACAGTGGTTAGTTGATTCAAGTTTCACAATGATATAACAGCGATATAACAAATATAAAGTGCTCAATACGTTAGTAGAGCAAATTTATTATCGTAATGGTACACGGTAATAACCTGCTCGAATTTCACCGTAAGGATCTTCAGGGTTAAATCCACTGGATTAATCAAGATATTGATTAATTGCAGTCGATTTCACGTGTGTGTTTTTCCGCGATAAACGGTTGATTATATATATATATATATATATGTATGTGTGTGTGTGTGTGTGTGTGTGTGTGTGTGTGAAGAAATGAAGTAAATCCGACGGGATGTAATATATCAAGAAAATGAAAAAACACAGGTTTAAATAAGTGGTGAGTATTGGCCGACGCTGCAGTATTAATTAGATCATCTTCAGGGCATAAGATAATAAATTATTTATCACAGAATAATGAGAAAAGCGAGTGGTAATCCTTGTCATTCAGTCTGTTTTAAAAATTTCAGAAGTTGAAAAAGGAGACGGTTTGAAATATGACATCAAATATTTTATTTTATGGTGAGTATGTAGCGCTGTAAGTGTGTGTATTGAAAGAAACATTGTGCATTTTTTAGGTGTGTGGTTGTGTGTGTCTGTGATAAATTTTTCTGTTGCGATAAACGACAGCGGAAGTGAAAACTCAAGGTTATATATATATATATATATATATATATATATATATATATATATATATATATATATATATATATATATATATATATATATATGTCGGATTTATTCATTCCTTCACACCTTATATATATATATATATATATATATATATATATATATATATATATATATATATATATAAGGTGTGAAGGAATGAATAAATCCGACAAAATCTAGTCGAAAATAGAGGGAAAAGTGGATATAACAACACATCAACTAAATTCAATTGAATTTAGTTGATGTGTTGTTATATCAAACTTTTCCTCTATTTTCAACCACACACATATGCACACACATACACACACACACACACATTACACATATATATATATATATATATTATATATATATATATATGTGAGTTTTTTCGAGTCACTCGGTCGAATTTTTTGTTCTGTTGTGAATTTGCAGGAAAAGCGAGCTTCAGAGAAGCTTATGATTATAATTTCACTAAAAAAATTAAGTTTCCAAATTTATTACGACAAATAAAAATTATCATTTATAAAATATAAACATCGAGCAATATTATATGATTATTCATTATCTTATGACAAAGGAGATTGTGTATTTTTGGTCTGTAACCGAAACTATATTACTACTCAGTTGAAAATTCCCTTACTTATTTACGTCCCATTATCCATGACTTTATTTTTTTTAAACCTCAATTATTAAAAAATTGTTTTACATTATTAATACCGTTGATAATATCTCCGTATTTATAACATGCAATTGTATTTATATATAAAACAAAATCGCGGTTTACAGTGTTAACGGGAAGGCTAATTTGTATATGGATATAAAAAATTTGATTTTAATAAATTTGTGCTTAGTATTATTGACTTCTAATTGTTTGGTTTTGTCTTAATGAATATAAGCAAAAATATATTCAATAAATTTTAAAAGAAATCATTAACAAAAAGAAATAACTGTAATTTTATTCTCTACTCCCTATTTTAATTAAATAGTTGAATTAAGAAAAATTAGCAATGAAAGACTGGAGTGATGGATGAGTACCTTTCAGTTGTTCATTTTTTTAAATTATATCCCCCTCTGTTTCAAATCTTTTATCTTCATTCTTATTTAGTTTCATTAGTCTTTCTAATTTAATATGATATTTTATTACATTAAAGCCTAAATATTTCAACCGGAGGGTGTATGTGTTTGCTAGCTTATTGTACTGATCTATTTTATTATGTTCTTATACAAAACCATGCTAGCAAATAGAAACAGAAATCTGACAAAAATTGAGTTAATACAATTCCATGTCGTAACTTGAAATGACAACTGCAAATAAAATGTATTTTCTTGCCTTCAGTACCACTGTACCACGAATGCAGTCTCCGGCAATGGTTCTCGCTAGAGTCATGAAAAATTAAAATATAATCATTGTCTTCATTTTACTGGTCGTAAGATGTAGTTCTGTTATTTCTTTTTGGATTTCCTTGTCAGCTTAGGATTTTTGAGACTAATTTCATTGTTTGAAGTCTTTTCAAAATTTAATCTGCGTTTCTAATTTCTGCTGGTCTTGATAAATATTGATTACTTCTGACGTATATGCTCCTCTTGCTTAATAAAATTAATGTAGTCCTTATTTATATACTTACTAGTGTAGCGTTGCAGTTTGGTTTGGTTTGGTTTACGGCTTATCAACCTCAGTGGGTCATTTAATGCCGACAAAGTTTTGAAATAAATGCATTCTTAATGGATACTCATTTTTTTTCAAACTAATGTATTTCAATTTAACCTGGAAACCCCACCATCAGTTTCAGTTTAGTCTGGAAGCCCCACCATCAGTTTCAGTTTCGTATCATATCAGCTCAGTTGAATTCCCTGCTTTCCATCTAGAAGGGTTAGCCTATCTACAAGGTTAGATGATAGATATCTACACTACTGTATACCATTAGCTAGAGGGAAAAGAGGGGGATGCATGCCTTTCCAAAGAGAATTTGTCTGAAGTGAAATGCAAACAGCCACATCCAGGATTTGAACTCTGATCAATGCACTCATATCCTTCTATGAATGTGCCTCCTCTATTCTCATTTTTTTCATTTCTTACATAATAGATAGGCATTATTGTAATGTTGCGTAATATTTGAAATTAACGGTTGGTCGTAATTCATGGAAATCACCCAGTACCGGATAAAGTTCCAGAAAAGCTTGACAGGCTGGGTTTCACTCTACCATCCTCGTTGATTAGCTTAAGAGGACTACGTGGGCGGGCTAATTCAATGAGAAAGTTAGAATAACTGAGAATCGGCGAGACAGCCCAGTGAGATTGACGTATATTGGGATCCTTCCTTGAGCTGCGCGTGAGTTAATGTTGGATTGAGTAATAAATGTGTATAGCAAAAGAATTAAGTCTCCGTGTTCCTTTTTGATTAATTAGAACCAAGATAAAAGTGGAGAGAGACGACACGAAATACAGTCACACTGAAGAAAATGCCCAAGAGAAAAAGCCATCAAGACCAGCGACGAAGAATAGCAAAGAAGGTTAAAAGAAGAAGTTGGGTGGATTTTACAGCATGTCAACCATTGGTTTATTTTATGCCAAATAATTTTTTTTATTAATTCTCGTTACGTTTTCATTCTTATAAAATAATTTGAAAGTCATGTTTTTATCTATTTAAACAATAGATGGGACCCAAACAGGTACCACAACTCCCGGATGTATGGATCAAGAAGAAATGGCAAAGAAGGGCTACTACACACTCCCCAAAGCTCCAGAATTAGAACGTTAGCACAAGATTAAATTTAACCTCATAACCCGGACACTAAGACCCTCAGACACTGCCTTTTGACATATATGATAAAAAGGGTTGCGTTTTCAGGAAACGATCATATAGGTACTACGATTTGATGTAACCGTCAGCCTAGCCTAATTAAGAGCCAAGTGGTGTGTTGTACATCATGGACTGCTCAGGCTCTAGGATTCCATCCTTAAACATCACGTTTCCCCCCACGGCCAACAGATGGCCCCGGTTTAGCTCAGTCGCTAGAGCGTCCGACTAGGAACCACAAGGTTTCGGGTTCCATGCCGGCCCTCGCCAACTCAGCATATGAGTAGCACAGGGATCTGTGCGCTAAAGTGAGGAGCTGATGGTAGATGTGGCTTTACACCTCAGACTCCAAAACAATCTCCTTGGTCTAGCGCTACTTAAAATTGGATAGACTCCTTCGCTGTCTGGCTGATACCAACTTTAGACCACCTCGACGACATTACCTCTCTACATAGATGCAGTCGGCGTATTCTATAGCCTCAGTCGACAGGTCTCTAAAAGAGGATGAAGCATAAATAATGTATGACATTAGGTATATAATAATTCGGTGAAGAGAAAGGCGTCATCCAAGGAATGTTGCCACGATGGTCTCAATTTCACCTCCGTATTCGTAAATTAGGACTTCGATGGATATAAATATATTATGGATTCGGAGTCTTTGAGGAAATGGGAAATGGCCAATTGCCGGTTGTCACCGGAAGATCGACCAATTAGTAGAAGAAATCACGTGACCAATGAGAGCGTGTTTGGAGTTTTGAACGGAAACGAATACAAAAGTATCAGACAGGGTTTGAACTCGAACGGATGTTGTCTTTCACTGTGATTCCGTGAGAAGGTGGTGTCGTACAAACGACTGTCACGTGATTTTGGTCCACCCTCCAACTCACTGCGAAGTTGTCTCCAGTATGAAGATACGTGTCCATTTTCTCCAGCATGGCATTAAACTGACAGATTAGTGGTGAAAATAAGAAGGTTTGGAAAATAAAATAATAATGCTGTGTGTCATACACTTACTTGCACAAGATTGGAGTAATAATATATATATATATATATATATATATATATATATATATATATATATATATATATATACCTTTGTATATATATATTTTTTTTTTATGAAATCGCTTTTAAACATTATGACACATACAATTGTTAAAGAGCTGCATCCGAGTAAATACATTAACACAAATCGATTCCAACTTATTGTTTACTTTTTGAATCTTACAAAAAATCAACTTCCGGTGTGAGACCATTTTGAATCGAAAGTCAGCGTTCCTTCGCAACGAAAATTTTAATGCAATGAACACAGACGTGAAATCGATTGCTATTAATCGGTGTCTCGATTAATTTAGTGGATTTGGCCCTGGGGATCCTTGTGGTGAAGCTCGAATGGGTTATCTCTTGTACCCATTTTATAATATATATTATAAGGCATGTGTTATTAAACAATACGGCGTATTCCTTTTTCATTTTTTGTATTAATATTTTTTCCAGACTTCTGGCGATCAATTTTGAGTCTGGATCGAGTTGATTTATGATATTCCCCATACTAATATCCCGAGCGCTTTCGACTGTTTCGCCAGTCGTCATCATGGGGTTACGTAATTTGGTTTTTTTAGGTAATTTTTTTTTAGTTCTGTTATCAATGTTTTTATCAAATTGAGAGAGTCTATTATTTTTAAGAATAATATTTTAATATTTTTGGTTTGTTTTGTTTTACGGCATATCAACCTCAGTGGGTCATTCAATGCCGATAAAGTTTTGAAATAAATCAATTCTTAATGGATAATACAATTTTTTTATAAATACAATTTTTCTATTTAACCCATAGATGGGACCCTAACAGGTACTACGACTCCGGGTCAGAGTGGACCAGAAAGCAATGGTGATGAAGGGGTGCTCCACATTCCCCAAACCTCCAAAACTGGAACCTCACCATCAGATAGTTTAACGTCATTCCCAGGACATGTAGACCAACAGCCACCACCTTCTAGCACCCATATGATAAAAAGGGTTGGGGCTTGCCATAAGGGCAATAGGGTTGGGAAAATCATATAGGTGCTTGACGTGACCAGCCGATTGATCGGAGAGGGCCTCTCCGACCGCCCGTCTAGCCCAAGATGAACTGCTCAACCACCTGGGCTCTATCCTTAAGCATCACGGGTCGCCACCCACAGCAAACAGGTGGCCCCATTGGGGGAGTCTTACCCCTCTGCAGAGGTGCAGTCGGTGCATTCTAACGCCCCAGCCGACAGGGCTGTATTTTAATATTTATATATATATATATATATATATATATATATATATACAAAAGGTTGAAGTATCCAACTGACTGGTATGTAGGGATAATTCTATTTGGGATCAGCAATATCTCCTGTACATCCACAATGCATGCTCATATTGATGTAAACTGATAGAATTATACAGAGATTTTTACAAATCTTTAGGAGACATCAATCTATAAACATTAACACATTATTTATATACAGAGCATTATTTATACCTTAAATGAGAAAGAAAAAAATAACAAACCGTTATTTGGTTATTATAAATTTATTTCGACCATAACAATGACCCTAATCTAATTAGATAGACTACTACATAATGACCGAGAAAACAAACTAGAATGGAGACAATATTTTTTTTTATTTTATAAGACTAGAGAAATCTCTCCTCTTCGAACAGACCCTCATAAAAAACCTATATATGTTGACAATAATAACAATAAGAGAAAAGCAATAAAATTACAGATTATAAATGTACATTTATTATTATGAAGGTATTATTATTATGATATTATTTATTCTTAATTATTGCTTAAATAAACATTATTATTTTTGTTAATTATAATATTATTAATTAAATTATTGCTTTATATATATATATATATATATATATATATATATATATATATATATATATATACTAAACTTATTGGAAAATCCTTGCAGAAAGAAAAAAAACCGGCAAATAGTTTGATAGTAAAAAAATACTACCAACTTCACCTGGGGATAAATGAAAAAAAAAAGGACCAAAAGGGCCGTACCAACGAAAATAATGGATATAAAATCACACTTGGCCAAAATAATATATATATATATATATATATATATATATATATATATATATATATATATATATATAAAACCGCTAGTATTATCTAAAGCTAAAATGTAAAATGTGCTCAATACCTAAGTAGACCAAATGATAAAGTTAAATCTAATGAGTCAGATATACTTACTAATAGTTTCACTTAGTAGCTCATGAGGGCAAGAATATATATTGTGGATGAATTGCGTGCTATATTCCTAAGCAGACAGTGCTCAATATCATTGATAGTGTGTTTATATTTGATTTAAGTTAGCGTAGACATGGAATCAACACCTGGTTACTGAAAATATCTTGCCTATGTGATCATCAGACCAAATGGCCAATGAACTTAGTGTCCGGCACTCTGAGGGATAACACGTGGTCAATCACACTAAATATCTCGGTGAGTACGAGAAAATTGTATACGTGAGCATTTTAAAATTCTATTACTAATTGGCAGAGAACAAAAAAAATATATTTTGGAGCTAGTAAATCCGCACTCTTGCGTCGAGCGTTATGCTCCAATAAAAACCATATCTTCACCGACTCAAAAATATATTTCATGTGTTCTTGATTTGAGACCGTCCGTGTTACTTGAAAGAAAACAACCAACTTAGGGCGTTAAATGTATTTTAGAGGGGGGAGGGGCTTCTTTTTTGCGTAATTCTTATTTATTAATCGTAATTTGTCGTAATTCTTGTTCATTTATAGAAATTTGTCGTAATTCTTGGTCATTTATAGAAATTTGTCGTAATTCTTGTTTATTTATTGTAATTTGTCATAATTCTTGTTTAGATATGTAGATGGATCTATAGTTTCGAATAGACTGAGATAGATAAACAAAATAATATAGATAGATATGAACAAATGGAGATAGATAGATAGATATTTTCTATAAGTAAATGTATTTGTAAAACATAAAATGGGTAGTATTTTTTTTTTTGTGGCCATGTCTTTCTTTTTTTAAGTGAACTAATTGTCATCACTTCCTCTCCTCATTGTTTCCGGCAACTCCCCTCCCTTGACCCCGCAACGTAACGATACGCTATGTATGTAAATCATTTGACGGAAAACAATCTTTTATATATCAATACTCGTGCTCTAAAAAGTACGACTGTTATTATCTTGCCACACCATCTTGACAAAAATGAGACCGTTATAAGATAAAATGCAAAAATGTAAATCCTGATTATATGCTGTTGCTTATCCATCGAGTTCTTATTTCGTATGAGTGTCGTCACCTCAAATAAATAATTCCGTTTTTATTATTTATTCATTATCATGTCCACACATTGCACCTTCTGTATATCTTTTACAATTTAATCGACTAAAAGGTAGATTATTCAGAGCTTTATCCCCTATGTAAAATGGACATTCTACACAAAAAATATCATAAGAAAGAAAAAAAGAGTGTAGGAGAGAGAGAGAGAAGAGAGAGAAGAGAGAGAGAGAGAGAGAGAGAGAGATGTAGAAGGAGAGGGAGGAAGAGAAGGGGGAGAGAGAGAGAGAAGATGATAGAAAGAGGCCGAAGCGATAACACTGATCTGTTTCAATCGAACATAACGAACAGATAAAAAGAAGGAAAGAAAGAAAAAGAGATAGAGAGAGTTAAATCACGATTATTATACTTTTTACATATTGAACTATTTCGCAATACCTCTTTAGCAAACATCAAATGCTGTAATAAACAAATTATCATACTATAGGGCTTGATGTGACGAGTTAATTGATCGCAGGGAACCGATCTAACCGCCGGTCTAGTTCTTCCTGCTAGTTTCAATAAATACGCGATTTCATAGTCCACAGGCCAGAATCATTAGTAGAATTAGTTCTATAATAAGTTTTCACGAAAATGACTATTTACTTTATCAGTCTAGGAAGATTTACAAGTTCCATAAGCATTATTATTATTATTATTATTAGTAGTAGTAGTAGTAGTAGTAGTAGTAGTAGTATTAGTAGTAGTAGTATTAGTAGTAGTAGTAGTAGTTTTTTTACACCAGCATTAGCTGATTGTATTTCCCTGGAGTCTGAGTGACAATAAGTCTCCTCAGGTCTCCTCAGGTCTCCAGGACTCTTCTGAGTATTCTGGCAGATTACAGCAGTGCAGAATTCTGGATGGTTTCAATTCTCCCTATTATTATTATTATTATTATTATTATTATTATTATTATTCACTTAGAGTTTTTCACGCCCACCTTAGCCGGTGGTTCACTGGAAACTGAGTGAGAGCAAGTCTCCTCAGGTCTCCAGCACTCTTCTGAGTATTCCAGCCGATCTCAACAATATTGTAGTCTGGATGTTCTCGATTTTTCTTCTCATTTACCTTTTATCCAGACTTTTTCCAGACTTCTGGGGATCGTTCCAAGGGCACCAATTACAAGTGGTACGTCCTTTACCCCTCATGTTCCACAGTTTTCGCAGTTCTCTGGCAAGGTCCGATATTTGTCTATCTTTTCGCTTTCTTTCATTTTCACTAGGTGATCGACCGTGGCGGCAAAATCCACTAGATGACAAGTTCCCCTCTTCTTGTTGATTAACAGCAGGTCTGGTCTCCTGCTGAGGTTAGGTGATCCGTCTCTACCTCAAAGTCCCAGAGAATTTTGTGCGTCTTATTCTCCAGGACAGACGCACATGTGCATATACCATTTAGATGAATGGTGAAAATTAAATTTCTTGCACAATTTCCAGTTATTATTATTATTATTATTATTATTATTATTATTAATTCTGCCATGAGAAAAGCAACAACAAAACAACAAAAAAAAACCGTCGATTCCACTTGGGGATGAAAATTCTAATCGAATATTGAATTAGTGCGACATTTTCCCTGTCATTTACTGAATAGTACCATAATCGATAAAGCTAGAAATCGATCATCGATCATTGCTTTTTGTTTTGTCGAGGCTCTTAATGGAACTGACAAAGAATTCTGGTGTCGCCATGGAGACCTGAGGCGTCAGGCTTTTAACAAGGCAAACAATGAGCGAATTGCACAGGGAATTTCAGCAATGGAGTCGACTAGAGAAAAACAGAGAAAAAAGTAAAAGAAAAAAAAGAAAAGAAACAGAAAAGTGAAGCAGCTCACAATATTGTTTAAAGGTACAAAGGGAATTTGAATGAATCTAAGAAAATAAGAATAAATTACACAGTGTTCGAGTAATTTTCTTTGTGGTGACCTATCGATTTTTTGATAACGAGATTTCTCGTTAAGTAGTGAACGGAGTTCTCGTTATAACGAGATTTACAATAACAATGGTATTCACTTAAGAGGCTGATCGCTAACCTTTTTAATATTGTCCTCAAATATTTGATTAGGTCACAAGAAACTGCATTCAACGATATATATATATATATATATATATATATATATATATATATATATATATATATATTAAACAGACTCTGTTAAAGACCACATACTATTTCTTCTTGGTGATCTTTAAGTGTAAACGTTCAAACATGAATATCAGGGTTCAGATGCTGTTACATAATTGATAGGTAGCCTATTGATTATGTACAGCAAGTGTTGTGTCAATTCGAAATAACGATTAGTGGAAAAATAGGGGAAAGTGGGTGACACTATGTAACCCTCTATTGACCCCTTCTCTAGTTAGCCTGTACAAAAGTGGGAAGTAAAATAATAATATGAGCTCGAAACAAAAAGAAAGTATTGTGTTGTTAAATATTAGGCATGATTAGACCCGTTGGAGTCTTTCAATAAATACCAAATTCAATGTTATTTTATTAATTTTCAATATTGCTACACACGTTTTTTTTTGTTTTTTTCTAATAGCGCGCTTGGATGTAAAAACAAAAGAAGCTTTCAAAGCGTGATTGTAAACTTCCACTATACCAACTATCAGGTAAGGTGTCCGGCCATGGACCCTTGCTAGAAACAACCGTTGGGACGTTAATTTTTTTTAGTTTTAAGGAGTTCTACAAGAGTTTTAAGTTGTTGTTTTTTTACATGCGTCAAAACATAGTCAGAACAGGTCGATTTTGCCGGGTTTTTTGCAAGTGATTTTGTCTTGATTTTGAAGTATATGAATTTAAGCAAAATTTTCAAAGTTAACCAACATTTTCAAAGTTGCAAACTATCAGGCATTGTTGCATAGCCCTCATTCGCTACTCTGAATCGTATACGTTGCTGGTATACAGCAGAGATCGTTTCTAACCCCTAGACGATGTATCTAGTGGTCGCTTAAATGGAATCAAGGCATGCTTTATGTAGTAGGAGATTTGACTTTATTTCTCTCATCTCGGCTGTACGTGGTGTGTGTGGGTGACGGCATTGACAATGGGAACTACTACTGCTGGGATCTCAGGCACAGAGGGGAGAATGAACCTCACTGCCCGCTGGCAGCGATGGTGTGTGACCGCGGTCAAGTACGTTCTCGTCGGCTGTCTCTCTCCTGACTGCCCCTGTGGCTGACTGACGACCGCTTAAGTATTGACGACCGCCCCCGCATTTTAATCTTTCTCTTTGTCCCTCAACCGGAAGTCCTTACTTCCCTTTCCACTCTCTTTGTTCAATTTTCCGCTTTGTACAGAGGAAGTCTTTTGTTATACTAGACTTTCTGTCTACCTTATCCATTGACTTCCCAGTTCAATTTTTCCTTGTCTGTTCGTACTTCCCGCGCAAAACAAATGCGACTATCACCAAACCATAACAGCATGATTAGGCTCGTTGGGGGCTTGATAAAAATACCGTGTAACTGCCTATATGTGCCATACTTTAATAACCCCGATCCAGAGCAGTTTCATGACATGCATCATACCACATTTTATTGCAACTCACAAGCTTATACTGCTGAAGCAACACTTAAATACATAAATAGATTTAGCCAAGTCGGCTGGGGCTTTAGAATACACCGACTGCAACTCTGCAGAGAAGTAAGACAGACCCAATGCGACCACTTGTTAGCCGTAGGTGGTGACCCGTGAGACTAAAAGCGTGGGACCCTACTGGCTGAGCACTACGTGACATACATCATTCCACTTTGGTTTTTACTCAAGCTAGGCAGACTGTCGAAGCCACTGAACCCCCATGCCGAGGGCAGGGTGGCTCTATCTACCTACTACTAATATATATATATATGTAAAAAAGTGTATTTATATATTCAACAAAATAGCAGTTTACAGTGTGAACGAGAAGGTTAATTTGCATACTGAAATTAAAAATTTGATTTTAATAAATACGTGCTTAGTATTATTGATTTCTAATTATTTGATTTTAACTTAATAAATATGAGCAAAAATCTTTTCACTAAATATTAAAAGAAATTGATTAACAAGAAGAAATAACTATAATTTTACTCTTTACTTCCTATTTTTGGTGGTTCCTATTGTCGGTGAAATCTCCTACCTTAGTCAATATCTGTAGTTTTAATGACTCTATCGTCTGGCTTGTTAGACTCAACTTGACAACTGACTTTGTGTCACATCCTGCTCGTGTTGGTAAATGCATAATAATAACACTTATAATGCTTTTTACTTGCTCTTTTTATTTGTCTATAATAATATTTTGATTGCACATTTATAGGACAACACGTATTGCTATCTAATACAAACAATTTGCATAGAGTCGTATATATTTCTATCAGATGTAGTATAGTCAGAGACATATGTCAGGGGGCATGAAAGTTGATATGGAACAAGCAAGTCAGCCGCTGGACTTCCTGTCTTCTAAAATCCGAATTCCTTCTTTACTTCAGCTTGTGGGGTTAGGAAAGTCTCACATCCGTTTCCGGTTCTTCTGGTGTTTCTACACACAAAATGGGAAGCTTCAGATTTTGGTTTAGTTATCTTAATTACAGTAGTCATTCACCCGTAAGTGGCTGACCTACAAGGAGTGCTCTGAACTGACTCACTCACGGGCCAATTTTCAACTGTTTTCCCATATTTTGTGGTATAGTAGGTGAAATCTACCTTAGTCAAAATCTTTAGTTTTACTTACTCCATTGGCTTGCCTGTTAAACTGCGCTTCAAAATTGGCCTTGTGTCACGTTCTACTCGTTGGTAAATATATAATCATAAAATCTATAATGCCAATAACTTTGCAACTGATCCTTTTATTTGTTTATAATAATCCCATGATTGCACATAGTTATAGGATAATAAGTATTACTATCTAATCCAAACAATTTTCTCTTTTGAAAGGGTCCAAAATTCAAGGTAATATCAATCCTTTGAAAGTCTCTCCGAACTGAACAAAATGCAATTCCTTTCCAATCGAACACACCACTCTCACATCAAATAGCAGTCGTCAGATTTCACTTGCCGTCCAAACACTTTCTTCCTCACTCGCCCTGTCAGCGACAGTCCGTCTTTATTTCTGCTGGTTCGGATGCGCTTATACAAATTCGGATATACTTTATTTGGGTCTACTAACAACACCTCAGCTACGTGGAGGTAGCGAATTCGAGTATCCGTAGCCGCTCGCCACAGGCCAAACATATCCTGACGCGCTTTGTTTGTGGGGGCTGGGAATCCGCTTGTTCATAGGGCTGCCTTTCAGTCTCGTCACATTTTCATAGCCTTATATATATTTTTTCTATCAGATATTAATGCAATGTGGTCAGGGGCATATATCGGAGGGTTCAAAGGTTGACATGGAACAAGCAACACGCGAACATAGTAGTACATTTTCAATTCAGGCGTAAGTGTTTATTTCTGGCTCGCTACTGGTTATCCAGTTAGAGAGAGAAAGACTCTCTAACCTTGTCTACTAATAGGGCAGTTTGTTCTCACTATTTTCTGTACCTCTGAAGGACCTTATCTCAGACTCTCTCAGGACCCAACAGAGACTCGACCTCTTTCTTAGTCGGCCGCTTGACTTCTACTGTCTTCTATAAATATTGTAGCCAAATGACTCTCTGAACTTGTTTACCAATAGGGCCGTTTGTTCTCACTATTTTCTGTATCTCTGGATGACCTTAGCTCAGCTTCTCTAGGGACCCAAATGAGACTCGACGTCTTTCTTAGTCGACGGCTTGGCTTCTACTGTCTTCCAAAATCCGAGTTGCTCCTTTACTTCCGCTTGTAATGCCGAGGGAAGGAACATATCGTATCCGGTTCTTCTGGTGTTTCTAGACTTGCGTACACAATTTGACGTTTCCGAGGTATATCTAGTTATTCTAATTACAGTAGTCATCCAATCATGACTGGCTGACCTACAATGGATGCTTTGACCTGACTCACTCGGGGGCCAATTCTTAACTGGTTGCTCGCGATTCTCGGGTTGCTAAAAGCATTACTTCTCTTTCACTTTTTTCACTTTTCTCTCCAGAATTTTTTTTTCTATAAGCCAATTATTACGTTACACTAATAGTTTGTGACACAACGACGATGTCTACCGGTGTCTGATTTTTCTTAACGATAAGAGAAATGTCATTAAAATGAAAAAAATATGAAAACCAAGATTTTTGATAAAGGTTAATTCTTCTGACTGAGTTAACAAATTCAAGCAAAGGTCACTGGAACTACTAAGTGGTTGGTTTTGTAAAATCTGTCAAAAGTGCAGGTGCAAAAAAAAAAAAATTGCACGGCATTAAAACTCTATGCAGTTACAGATCGTTTTCTGAACCAAAAGGGTAGGGGTCAAGTCTAATTGTGCTTTTCCTCCTCCCACTCAATTTGATATACGAAAATGCGCTATCCAATATTCGACTTCTGTGAGTGATAGATAAGTACCCATTGGCTGACCAATAAAAATATGTAGTTTTAGTATTTTCTTCTATGAAATATGTGTAGAATAATTAGGGATCTCAAGCAATTATTTAAATTATTGTTAAGATGCAAATAGTCTCGTCCAGGATTTGAACTCGATTCACCGTGTCCATTTCAAACGATGATATCCCTTAAACAGCGAGAACCTCCTAATATATTTGTTTATAAGCTTTTTATTTACGTATTAACAATTTCTTTAGAAGCTAAAATTCCCCTACAACGTATGCCTCTGAAATCCTATATATTCCCTATTTTATTCGCCTGTTTTTTTCCGTTTCATTTCCTCTCACGGCACACAAGCACACGTTCGCTGTCTCCTTATAATCATGTGCTCACCTGTCGCTTTGTAATAACTGCTATTTTTACCCCAACTTTATTCAAGTGGATGCTGGTTGGATTTTATCGCTCACAGCTTAGCGGATCAACAAGCCAGTCACCCAATACATTAAAGAGGTCATTTAATCCACTTTGAGCAACGGCCAAAAATATCTCTTATTATTTCAAGATGAGCGATCATTATAAAACTTAAGACCACAAGATCAAGCGATCTATATTAATGGTCGTCTTTTTTATGATCAACTTTTTAATCATTTATAAGAATCCGACTCTTTGAATCTTACCGTTCTCCAGTGGAGTGGTCTTTTATTTTTCTCCTTTTTTAATTCTTTCTTTTTTTTATTTCGAAGTTAATGTAACAAGGTGTGATCAAAAACTATAGAGATTGAATTGTATCTACTAAGAAAAAATGAACAATGGATGAAACTTTTTATTAAGCTCTTCTTTATTTAAGTGTTCAAATTACAGCCAATCCTTCGAATAAAGCTCTTCTTTTAAAATCTATGCATTTTATGCTTCGAAATCTATCAATAATGCCGATTAAATCCATATCTAATATTTCAACGAAATTCGAAAAATTTTCAACACTATAATAGGTGATTAAAGTGCTCATATCTCCGCCAATTCTTAATCTAGAATGTGTCATATAGAGATAATCGTCGTATATTTATCTCATTTTCTGTGTTACGTGGAGAGGCTCAAATCCGGCTGCTGAGCCGATTTTGAGTTGGCTGACAATTCTTTGATGTTTGGGGACGGGAAACCAACTTGGGATACTGGATGACATATTGCCTTGTGCCATTTATAGTTTTTAGTAATAACACAAAGTGACATTTTTTCTCATGAGATTCTTATTTTCGCACAATTCAAAACTGTCCAGAGCAAAACCCGCGTCTCACTCAGTGAGCGCATTGTTCCAAACCCCCCTCACATTTTTACCTCTCACTATTACTCTTTTACATTTTCGCCACGTGACGAGAAAACCCATGTTGCGTTGTGCTGATTCATCCTAAAACTTTTCCATGCAAACCTACTGGCTCTTTCCATTCATTCATTTATTCTCTCTCTCTCTCTCTCTCTCTCTCTCTCTCTCTCTCTCTCTCTCTCTCTCTCTCTCTCACGTTACTGGCTTTTTCCATTCTCTCTCTCTCTATTATGTTACATCAATAGATGGTCTCACAGGTCCATTTTACTGATCCAGTACTTAATAGGGTGGCTACTTAAACAACTTTAGGCACTGTAAGCGACCTAAATCCTTTTTATAAAAAAAAACGGGATTTGGCACTAAATGACCCGAAAAGTTTTGATATGCCTTAAAACAAACAATGAACCTACCATTACTACTGAATAGTTAGTTCTATCCTCCCTGGGCGCCTTAAACTTGCTATATTATCACATCCTACTCATAGTGAACGTGTTGGGCAAATACATACTTTATTGATCCGTGATGAACGAAATACAGAAGCACATTTTACATCTTCTAGCTTCTATGCTAACCAACGTGGCGTGATGGAATATTTCATACTAATGACCAATAGTTGAATAAGAATTAGCGAAGCGTTAACCTCAGTCCTATGGAGTAGGATGTGAAATTATAGCAAGTTTAAGGCGCCCAGGGAGGACTAGAAACTAACTACTTCAGTAAGTAATGGTAGTTCATTGTTTGTTTAAGGCATATCAAAACTTTTCGGGCGTCATTAGTGCCAAATCCCGTTTTTTTTTATAAAAAGGATTTAGGTTCGCTACAGTGCCTAAAGTTGTTTAAGTAGCCACCCTATTAAGTACTGGATCAGTAAAATGACCTGTGAGGCACATCTATTGATGTACATAATAGAGACGGAGAGAGAATGGAAAAAGCCAGTAACGTGACGAGAGAGCAGAGAGAGAGAGAGAGACGAGAGAGCAGAGAGAGAGAGAGAGAGAGAGAGAGAGAGAGAATAAATGAATGAATGAAAGAGGCCAGTAGCGTTTGCATTGGAAAAGTTTTTTAGGATGAATCAGCACCAACGCCAACATGGCGTTTTCTGCGTTCACGTGGCGAAATGTTTAAAAAGATAAGAGTGAAGAGGTAAAAATGTGAGGGGGGTTTGGAACAATGCGCTCCTGGAGTGAGACGCGGGTTTTGCTCTGGACAGTTTTGGAATTTGCGAAAATAAGAATCTCATGAGAAAAATGCACTTTGTGTTATTACTAAAAACTATTAAATGGCACAAGGCAACTATGTCATCCAAGTTATCCCCAAGTTGTTTCCGCGTCCCAAACATCAAAGAATTGTCAGCCAACTCAAAATCGGCTCAGCAGCCGGATTTGAGCCTCTCCACGTAACACAGAAAATGAGATAAATATACGACGATTATCTCTATATGACACATTCTAGATTAAGAATTGGCGGAGATATGAGCACTTTAATCACCTATCATATAGTGTTGAAAATTTTTCGTCCGAATTTCGTTGAAATATTAGATATGGGATTTAATCCGGCATTATTGATAGATTTTCGAAGCATAAAAATGCATAGATTTTAAAAGAAGAGCTTATTCGAAGGATTGGCTGTAATTTGAACACTTAAATAAAGAAGAGCTTAATAAAAAAGTTTCATCCATTGTTCATTTTTTCTTAGTAGATACAATTCAATCTCTATAGTTTTGATTCACACCTTGTTACATTAACTTCGAAATAAAAAAAAAGAAAAATTAAAAAAGGAGAAAAATAAAAGACCACTCCACTGGAGAGAACGGTAAAGAGTCAAAGAGTCGGATTCTTATAAATGATTAAAAAGTTGATCATAAAAAAGACGACCATTAATATAGATCGCCTTGATCTTGTGGCTTAAGTTTTTATAATGATCGCTCATCTTGAAATAATAAGAGATATTTTTGGCCGTTGCTCAAAGTGGATTAAATACCTCTTTAATGTATTGGGTGACTGGCTTTGTGATCCGCTAAGCTGTGAGCCGATAAAAAATCCAACCAGCATCCACTTGAATAAAGTTGGGGTAAAAATAGCAGTTATTACAAAGCGACAGGTGAGCACTAGATGATATATAAGGAGACAGCGAACGTGTGCTTGTGTGCCGTGAGAGGAAATGAAACGGAAAAAAACAGCGAATAAAATAGGCGAATATATAGGATTTCAGAGCATACGTTGTTAGGGAATTCCTCTTAAGAAAAATTGTTAATACGTAAATAAAAAAGCTTATAAACAAATATATGAGGTATGGTCCCGCTGTTTAAGGATATCATCGTTTTGAAATTGGACACGGTGAATCGAGTTCAAATCCTGGACGAGACTATTTGCATTTTAACAATAATTTAAAAAATTGCTTGAGATCCCTAATTATTCTACACATATTTCATAGAAGAAAATACTAAAACTACATATTTTTATTGGTCAGCCAATGGGAGTATACTTATCTATCACTCACAGAAGTCGAATATTGGAAAGTGTCGCATTTTCGTATATCAAATTGAGTGGGAGGAGGAAAAGCCAATTAAGACTTGACCTCACTATCCCTTTTGGCTTCAGAAAACGATCTGTAACTGCATAGATTTTTAATGCCGTGCAATTTTTTTTTTTTTGCACCTGCACTTTTTGACAGATTTTACAAAACCAACCACTTAGTAGTTCCAGTGACCTTTGCTTGAATTTGTTAACTCAGTCAGAGAATTAACCTTTATTCAAAAAAATCTTGGTTTTCATATTTTTTTCATTTTAATGACATTTCTCTTATCGTTAAGAAAAATCAAGACACCGTAGACATCGTCGTTGTGTCAAACAAACTATTAGTTGTAACGTAATAATTGCTTATAGAAAAAAAAATTCTGGAGAGAAAAGTGAAAAAACTGAAAGAGAGTAATGCTTTTAGCAACCAGAGAGTCGCGAGCAACCAGTTAAGAAATTGCCCCCCGAGTGAGTCAGGTCCAAAGCATCCATTGTAGGTCAGCCAGTCATGATTGGATGACTACTGTAATTAGAATAAACTAGTAATTAACCTCGGAACGTCAAATTGTGTACGCAAGTCTAGAAACACCAGAAGAACCCGGATACGATATGTTCCTTCTCTCGGCATTTACAAGCGGAAGTAAAGGAGCAACTCGGATTTTGGAAGACAGTAGAAGCCAAGCCGTCGACTAAGAAAAGAAGTCGAAGTCTCATTTGAGTCCCTAGAGAAGCTGAGCTAAGGTCATCCAGAGATACAGAAAAGTGAGAACAACGGTTTCAAGTTCGAGCCTTCTATTGGTAAACAATTCAAAGAGTAGAGGCTACAATATTATAGATAGCAGTCAAGCGGCCGACTAAGAAAGAGGTCGAGTCTCTGTTGGGTCCTGAGAGAGGCTGAGGATAAGGTCCTTCAGAGGTACAGAAAATAGTGGAGAACAAACTGCCCTATTAGTAGACAAGGTTAGAGAGTCTTTTCTCTCTCTAACTGGATAACCAGTAGCGAAGCCAGAAATAAACACTTACGCCTGAATTGAAAATTTACTACTTATGTTCGCGTGTTGCTTGTTCCATGTCAACCTTTGAACCCTCCGATATATGCCCCTGACCACATTGCATTAATATCTGATAGAAAAATATATATAAAGGCTATGAAAATGTAGACGAGACTGAAAGGCAGCGCCTATGAACAAGCGGATTCCCAGCCCCCACAACAAAAGCGCGTCAGGATATGTTTGGCCTGTGACGAGCGGCTACGGATACTCAATTCGCTACCTCCACGTAGCTGAGGGTGTTGTTTAGTAGACAAATAAAGTATATCCGAATTTTGTATAAGGCGCATCCGAACGAGCAGAAATAAAGACGGACTGTCGCTGACAGGGCGAGTGAGAAAAAGTGTTGGACGGCAAGTGAAATCGACTGCTATTTGATGTGAGAGTGCGTGTTCGGTTGGAAAGAATTGCATTTTGTTCAGTTCGGAGAGACTTTCAAAGGATTGATATTTACCTTGAATTTTGGACCCTTTCAAAAGAGAAAATTGTTTGGATTAGATAGTAATACTTATTATCCTATAACTATGTGCAATCATGGGATTATTATAAACAAATAAAGGATCAATTGTTCAAGTTATTTTCATTATAGATTTTATGATTATATATTTACCAACGAGTAGAAGGTGACACAAGGCCAATTTTGAACCGGCAGTTTAACAGGCACCGATGGAGTAAGTAAAAATTAGATTTTGACTAAGGTAGATTTCACCTACTATAGGATCACAAAATATGGGAAAACAGTTGAAATTGGCCCGTGAGTGAGTCAGTTCAGAGCACTCATTGTAGGTCAGCCACTTATGGGTGAATGACTACTGTAATTAAAATAACTAAACAAAATCTGAAGCTTCCCATTTTGTGTGTAGAAACACCAGAAGAACCGGAAACGGATGTGAGACTTTCCTAACCCCACAAGCTGAAGTAAAGAAGGAATTCGGATTTTAGAAGACACGAAATCAAGCGGCTGACTTGCTTGTTCCATATCACTTTCATGCCCCCTGACATAAGTCTACATCTGATAGAAATATATACGACTCTATGCAAATGGTTTGTATTAGATAGTAATACGTGTTTGTCCTATAAATGTGCATTCAAAATATTATTATAGACAATAAAAAGAGCAAGTAAAAAACATTATAAATGTTATGATATGGATTTATCAACACGAGCAGGATGTGACACAAGGTCAGTTGTCAAGTTGAGTTTAACAGCCAGCCGATAGAGTCATTAAAACAACAGATATTGACTAAGGTAGGAGATTCCACCGACAATAGGAACCACCAAATAGGAAGTAAATAATAAAATTATAGTTATTTTCTTCTTGTTAATCAATTTCTTTTAATATTTAGTGAAAAGATTTTTGCTCATATTTATTAAGTTAAAAATCAATAATTAGAAATCATAATAATACTAAGCACGTATTTATTAAATCAAATTTTTAATTTCAGTATGCAAATAACCTTCTCGTTCACACTGAAACTGCTATTTTTGTTGAATATATAAATACACTTTTTTACATATATATATATATTAGTAGTAGGTAGATAGAGCCACCTGCCCTCGGAATGGGGGTTCAGTGTTCGACAGTCTGCCTAGCTTTGAGTAAAAAACCAAAGTGAATGATGTATTCACGTATTGCTCAGCCACTAGGGTCCCACGCTTTTAGTCTCACGGGTCACCACCTACGGCTAACAAGTGGTCGCATTCGGGTCGGTTTTACTTCTCTGCAGAGTTGCAGTCGGTGTATTCTAAAGCCCCAGCCGACATGGCTAAATCTATTTATGTATTTAAGTGTTGCTTCAGCAGTATAAGCTTGTGAGTTGCAATAAAATGTGGTATGATGCATGTCATGAAACTGCTCTGGATCGGGGTTATTAAAGTATGGCACATATAGGCAGTTACACGTATTTTTATCAAGCCCCAAGAGCCTAATCATGCTGTTATGTTTGGTGATAGTCGCATTTGTTTTTCGCGGGAAGTACGAACAGACAAGGAAACATTGAACTGGGAAGTCAATGGATAAGGTAGACAGAAAGTCTAGTATAACAAAAGACTTCCTCTGTACAAAGCGGAAAATTGAACAAAGAGAGTGGAAAGGGAAGTAAGGACTTCCGGTTGAGGACAAAGAGAAAGATTAAAATGCGGGGGCGGTCGTCAATACTTAAGCGGGTCGTCAGTCAGCCAGGGGCAGTCAGGAGAGAGACAGCAGACGAGAACGTACTTGACGCGGTCACCACATCGCTGCCAGCGGGCAGTGAGGTTCATTCTCCCCTCTGTGCCTGAGATCCAGCAGTAGTAGTTCCCATTGTCAATGCCGTCACCCACACACACCACGTACAGCCGAGATGAGAGAAATACAGTCAAATCTCTACTACATGAGCATGCTTGATTCCATTTAAGCGACCACTAGATCATTGTCTAGAGGTTAGAAACGATCTCTGCTGTATACCAGCAACGTATACGATTCGAGTAGCGAACGAGGGCTATGCAACAATGCCTGATAGTTTGCAACTTTGAAAATGGTGGTTAACTTTGAAAATTTTGCTTAAATTCAAATACTTCAAAATCAAGACAAAATCACTTGCAAAAAACCCGGCAAAATCGACCTGTTCTATGTTTTGACGCATGTAAAAAAACAACAACTTAAAACTCTTGTAGAACTCCTTAAAACTAAAAAAATTAACGTCCCAACGGTTGTTTCTAGCAAGGGTCCATGGCCGGACACCTTACCTGATAGTTGGTATAGTGGAAGTTTACAATCACGCTTTGAAAGCTTCTTTTGTTTTTACATCCAAGCGCGCTATTAAAAAAAACAAAAAAAGACGTGTGTAGCAATATTGAAAATTAATAAAATAACATTGAATTTGGTATTTATTGAAAGACTCCAACGGGTCTAATCATGCCTATATTTAACACACAAACTTTCTTTTGTTTCGAGCTCATATTATTTTTACTTCCCACTTTTGTACAGGCGAACTAGAGAAGGGGTCAATAAAGGTTACATCGTGTCACCACTTTCCCCTATTTTTCACTAACGTATATTTCGAATCGACACAAACACTTGCTGTACATAATCAATAGGCTACCTATCAATTATGTAACAGCATCTGAACCCTGATATTCGTGTTAGAACGTTTACACTTAAAGATACCAGGAAGAACTATTATGTGGTCTTTAACAAAGCTGTTTAGTATATTATATATAATATATATATATATATATATATATATATATATATATATATATTATAATATATATCGTTGAATGCAGTTTCTTGTGACCTAATCAAATATTTGAGGACAATATTAAAAAGGTTAGCGATCAGCCTCTTAAGTGAATACCATTGTTATTGTAAATCTCGTTATAACGAGAACTCCGTTCACTACTTAACGAGAAATCTCGTTATCAAAAAATCGATAGGTCACCACAAAGAAAATTACTCGAACACTGTGTAATTTATTCTTATTTTCTTAGATTCATTCAAATTCCCTTTGTACCTTTAAACAATATTGTGAGCTGCTTCACTTTTTCTGTTTCTTTTCTTTTTTTCTTTTTTTCTTTTACTTTTTCTCTGTTTTTCTCTAGTCGACTCCATTGCTGAAATTCCCTGTGCAATTCGCTCATTGTTGCCTTGTTAAAAGCCTGACGCCTCAGGTCTCCATGGCGACACCAGAATTCTTTGTCAGTTCCATTAAGAGCCTCGACAAAACAAAAAGCATGATCGATGATCGATTTCTAGCTTTATCGATTATGGTACTATTCAGTAAATGACAGGGAAAATGTCGCACTAATTCAATATTCGATTAGAATTTTTCATCCCAAGTGGAATCGACGGTTTTTTTTTGTTGTTTTGTTGTTGCTTTTCTCGTGGCAGAATTAATAATAATAATAATAATAATATAATAATAATAATAATAATAACTGGTAATTGTGCAAGAAATTAAATTTTCAGCATTCATCTAAATGGTATATGCACATGTGCGACTGTCCTGGAGAATAAGACGCACAAAATTCTCTGGGACTTTGAGGTAGAGACGGATCACCTAACCCCAGCAGGAGACCAGACATGGTGTTGATCATCAAGAAGAGGGGGACTTGTCATCTAGTGGATTTTGCCGTCCCGGTCGATCACCGAGTGAAAATGAAAGAAAGCGAAAAGATAAACAAATACATGGACCTTGCCAGAGAACTGAGAAAACTGTGGAACATGAGGGTAAAGGACGTACCACTTGTAATTGGTGCCCTTGGAACGATCCCCAGAAGTCTGGAAAAAGTCTGGATAAAAGGTAAATGAGAAGAAAAATCGAGAACATCCAGACTACAATATTGTTGACATCGGCTAGAATACTCAGAAGAGTGCTGGAGACCTGAGGAAACTTGCTCTCACTCAATTTCCAGTGAACCACCGGCTAAGGTGGGCGTGAAAAACTCTAAGTGAATAATAATAATAATAATAATAATAATAATAATAATAATAATAATAATAATAATAATAATAATAATAGGGAGAATTGAAACCATCCAGAATTCTGCACTGCTGTAATCTGCCAGAATACCCAGAAGAGCCCTGGAGACCTGAGGAGACTTATTGTCACTCAGACTCCAGGGAAATACCATCAGCTAATGCTGGTGTAAAAAAAACTACTACTACTACTACTACTACTACTACTACTACTAATAATAATAATAATAATAATAATAATAATAATAATAATAATAATAATAATAATGCTTATGGAACTTGTAAATCTTCCTAGACTGATAAAGTAAATAGTCATTTTCGTGAAAACTTATTATAGAACTAATTCTACTAATGATTCTGGCCTGTGGACTATGAAATCGCGTATTTATTGAAACTAGCAGGAAGAACTAGACCGGCGGTTAGATCGGTTCCCTGCGATCAATTAACTGGTCATATCAAGCCCTATAGTATGATAATTTAATTATTACAGCATTTGATGTTTGCTAAAGAGGTATTGCGAAATAGTTCAATATGTAAAAAGTATAATAATCATGATTTAACTCTCTCTCCCTCTTTTTTCTTTCTTTCCTTCTTTTCATCATTTCGTTATGTTCGATTGAAACAGATCAGTGTTATCGCTTCCGCCTCTTTCTATCACCTTCTCTCTCTCTCTCTTTCCTTCTCTCTTTCCATCTCTTTCGCTCTCTCTCTTTCTCTCCTTCTCTCTTTCTCCTACACTCTTTCTTTCTTATGATATTTTTTGTGCAGAATGTCCATTTTACATAGGAGATAAAGCTCTGAATAATCTACCTTTTAGTCGATTAAATTTTTAAAGATATACAGAAGGTGCAATGTGTGGACATGATAATGAATAAATAATAAAAACGGAATTATTTATTTGAGGTGACGACACTCATACGAAATAAGAACTCGATGGATAAGTAACAGCATATAATCAGGATTTACATTTTTGCATTTTATCTTATAACGATCTCATTTTTGTCAAGATGGTGTGGCAAGATAATAACAGTCGTACTTTTTAGAGCACGAGTATTGATATATAGAAGATTGTTTTCCGTCAAATGATTTACATACATAGCGTATCGTTACGTTATGGGGTCAAGGGTGGTGGAGTTGCCGGAAACAATGAGGAGATGAAGTGATGACAATTACTTCACTTAAAAAAAGAAAGACATGGCCACAAAAAAAAAATACTACCCATTTTATGTTTTACAAATACATTTACTTATAGAAAATATCTATCTATCTATCTCCATTTGTTCATATCTATCTATATTATTTTGTTTATCTATCTCAGTCTATTCGAAACTATAGATCCATCTACATATCTAAACAAGAATTATGACAAATTACAATAAATAAACAAGAATTACGACAAATTTCTATAAATGACCAAGAATTACGACAAATTTCTATAAATGAACAAGAATTACGACAAATTACGATTAATAAATAAGAATTACGCCAAAAAAGAAGCCCCTCCCCCCTCTAAAATACATTTAACGCCCTAAGTTGGTTGTTTTCTTTCAAGTAACACGGACGGTCTCAAATCAAGAACACATGAAATATATTTTTGAGTCGGTGAAGATATGGTTTTTATTGGAGCATAACGCTCGACGCAAGAGTGCGGATTTACTAGCTCCAAAATATAATTTTTTTTTTTGTTCTCCAATTAGTAATAGAATTTTAAAATGCTCACGTATACAATTTGTTCGTACTCACCGAGATATTTAGTGTGATTGACCACGTGTTATCTCTCAGACTGCCGGACACTAAGTTCATTGGCCATTTATTCTGATGATCACATAGGCAAGAAATTGTCAGTTACAAGGTGTTGATTCCATGTCCACGCTTACTTAAATCAAATATAAACACACTATCAATGATATTGAGCACTGTCTGCTTAGGAATATATCACCCAATTTATCCACTATATATATTCTTGCCGTGGTGAGCTACTAAGTGAAACTATTAGTAAGTATAGCTGACTCATTAGATTTAACTTTATCATTTTGTCTACTTAGCTATTGAGCACATTTTACATTTTAGCTTTAGATAATACTAACGTTTATATATATATATATATATATATATATATATATATATATATATATATATATATATATATTATTTGGTCAAGTGTGATTGTATTAGTCCATTATTTTTCCGTTGGTACGGCTCTTTTGGTCCTTCTTTTTCATTTATCCCCAGGTGAAGTTTGGTAGTATTTTTTTACTATCAAACTATTTGCCGTTTTTTTTTCTTTCTGCAAGGATTTTCCAATAAGTTTATTATATTATATATATATATAAAGCTATAATTTAATTAATAATATTATAATTGACAAAAATAATAATGTTTATATAAGCAATAATTAACAATAAATAATATCATAATAATAATAACTTCTTAATAATAAATGTACATTTATAATCTGTAATTTGATTGCCTCTCTGTTATTGTTATTATTGTCAACATATATAGGTTTTTTATGAGGGTCTGTTCGAAGAGGAGAGATTTCACTAGTCTTATAAAAGAAAAAATATTGTCTCCATTCTAGTTTGTTTTCTTGGTCATTATGTAGTAGTCTATCTGATAAGATTAGAGTCATTATTGTGGTCAAAATAAATTTATAATAACCAAATGACGGTTTGTTAATTTTTTCTTTCTCATTTTAGGTATAAATAATGCTCTGTATATAAATAATGTGTTAATGTTTATAGATTGATGTCTCCTAGAGATTTGTAAAAATCTCTGTATAATTCTATAAGTTTACATCAATATGAGCATGCATTGTGGATGTACAGGAGATATTGATGATCCCAAATAGAATTATCCCCTACATACCAGTCAGTTGGATACTTTTACCTTTGTATATATATATATATATATATATATATATATATATTAAAATACCGCCCTGTCGGCTGGGGCGTTAGAATGCACCGACTGCACCTCTGCAGAGGGGTAAGACTCCCCCAATGGGGCCACCTGTTTGCCGTGGGTGGCGACACGTGATGCTTAAGGATAGAGCCCAGGTGGATGAGCAGTTCATCTTGGGCTAGACGGGCGGTCGGAGAGGCCCTCTCCGATCAATCGGCTGGTCACGTCAAGCACCTATATGATTTTCCCAACCCTATTGCCCTTATGGCAAGCCCCAAACCCTTTTATCATATGGGTGCTAGAAGGTGGTGGCTGCTGGTCTACATGTCCTGGGAATGACGTTAAACTATCTGATGGTGAGGTTCCAGTTTTGGAGGTTTGGGGATGTGGAGCACCCCTTCATCACCATTGCTTGCTGGTCCACTCTGACCCGGAGTCGTAGTACCTGTTAAGGGTCCCATCTATGGTTTAAATAGAAAAATTGTATTTATAAAAAAATTTATTATCCATTAAGAATTGATTTATTTCAAAACTTTATCGGCATTGAATGACCCCACTGAGGTTTGATATGCCGTAAAACAAAACAAACCAAAAATATTAAAATATTATTCTTAAAAATAATAGACTCTCTAAATCTGATAAAAACATAGATAACAGAACTAAAAAAAATACCTAAAAACCAAATTACGTAACCCCATGATGACGACTGGCGAAACAGTCGAAAGCGCTCGGATATTAGTATGGAGAATATCATAAATCAACTCGATCCAGACTCAAAAATGATCGCCAGAAGTCTGGAAAAAATATTAATACAAAAAATGAAAAAGGAATACGCCGTATTGTTTAATAACACATGCCTTATAATATATATTATAAAAGGGTACAAGAGATAACCATTCGAGCTTCACCACAAGGGATCCCAGGGCCAAATCCACTAATTAATCGAGACACCTATTAATAGCAGTCGATTTCACGTCTGTATTCATTGCATTAAAATGTTCGTTGCGAAGGAACGCTGACTTTCGATTCAAAATGGTCTCACACCGGAAGTTGATTTTTTGTAAGATTCAAAAAGTAAACATAAGTTGGAATCGATTTGTGTTAATGTATTTTACTCGGATGCAGCTCTTTAACAATTGTATGTGTCATAATGTTTAAAAGCGATTTCATTAAAAAAAAATATATATATACAAAGGTATATATTTTATATTTTATATATAATATATAGTATATATATATATATATAATAATATATATTATTACTCCAATCTTGTGGAAATAAGGGTATGACACACAGCATTATTTATTTTATTTTTCCAAACTTCTTATTTTCACCACTAATCTTGTCAGTTTAATGCCATGCTGGGAGAAAATGGACACGTATCTTCATACTGGAGAACTTCGCAGTGAGTTGGGGGGTGTGGACCAAAATCACGTGACAGTCGTTTGTACGACACAACCTTCTCACGAATCACAGTGAAAGACAACATCCGTTCGAGTTCAAACCTGTCTGATACTTTTTGTATTCGTTTCCGTTCAAAACTCCAAACACGCTCTCGTTGGTCACGTGATTTCTTCTACTAATTGGTCGATCTTCCGGTGACAACGGCAATTGGCCATTTTCGCATTTCCTCAAAGACTCCGAATCCATAATATATTTATATCCATCGAAGTCCTAATTTACGAATACGGAGGTGAAATTGAGACATCGTGGCAACATTCCTTGGGATGACACCTTTCTGTTCACCGAATTATTATATACCTAATGTCATACATTATTTATGCTTCATCCTCTTTGAGACCTGTCGACTGCGAGCTATAGAATACGCCGACTGATCTCTGTAGAGAGGTAATGTCGTCGGGTGGCCTAACTTTGGTATCAGCCAGACAGCGAATGAGTTCTATCCACTTTTAAGTAGCGCTGAACCAAGGAGATGGTTTGTAGTCTGAGGTGTAAAGCACACCTACCATCAGCTCCTACTTTAGCGCACAGTCCCTGTGCTACTCATATGCTGAGTTGGCGAGGGCCGGCATGGAACCCGAAACCTTGTGGTTCCTAGTCGGACGCTTTTAGCGGACTGAGCTAAGGGGCCATCTGTTGGCCGTGGGGGGAAACTGAGTTTAAGGATGGAATCTAGAGCGAGAGTCCATGATATACAACACACCACTTAGCTCTTAATTAGGTTAGACGGACAATTACATCAAATCATAGTACCTATATGATCGTTTCGGGACACGTCGAGACACCTTTTTATCATATATGTCAGAAGGCGTGTCCTGAGGGTCCTGTAGTGTCGA
>CM042145.1:123346987-123396987 GCA_023376005.1 Doryteuthis pealeii
CAGGACAGCAGTGAAAGGTTTAATAGCGTGCTTTTAGCGCCGAAGGGTTAATATTCTTTTGGTAAAACCACAGCATAAAATGCGAGAACGTTTCTGCTGGTGGCCAGGCGTCTTCCGCAACCACGATAATTGATTCAAGGGATAGTTAACGTCTTTATGACCTCTAGCTAAAAATCCCTCATTATATTCGCTTTAATTATATCGTTATTAGGTGCGGTGGATAGTCCTAAACTTTAATCAATGACAGCCATCGTTACAAACGGAGGTTGAAAATTTCACTGACGAATTGTGATCACGCAGACCCTGTTGTATCCTTGTAAAGCGTACATTTCTATTGGAATCAGAGTATCTTAGAATCTGTGTTACCCCTCAAGATACGTGGTTCAAATTTAACTGACCTGAAAAAATTTATTTTAAAATAAAATAACTGGTGATTATTTTTATTTAATTGAATCTATCAATACTGAAAATTCATTAAATTCGGTATAATTTCCAGATTTTTGATATTTTTTATTTTTTCGCGGGGTTGATAGCTCCACAACTTATCATGACAGCCTCGTTAAACGGGTGAACATTTCACTGACGAATGTGATCACGCAGTTTCCTGTTTTCTTTCCTGGTAAAGAGTAAATTTATGGAATCAGAGAATCTTGAGAATCTGTGTTACCCTCAAAGATACGTGGTCAAAGTTAACTGACTCTGAAAAATTATTTTAAAATAAAATACTGGTGCATTATATATTTATTCATTAATATTGTTGAGATTTTTCTATAATATGTGTGTGTTAAAGCCTCCTTCCTATTTAGTACACTCGGCAGAAACCACGTGATATCTCTTGGCCAATCACTGGCAGTACTCTGCTGCTGATACAATACTTAAACTGCCATACTGATCATATATTTACAGACTGTCGTGGACGACGGATATAGATTAAATCACTGGACCTTTAACAATACGCAGGATAGGACTATTTTCGCTTACAAAGGATTCCATAACTTGGTCTACTTCTTTTAGCCCTTTTCACAAGGACAAGGATGGCATTAAAAACTTTACAAATTTATCAATACTGAAAATTTCATTAAATTCGGTTAATTTCCGATTTTTGGTAATTTATTCTTTACTCTAACTTTAATCTGGCACTCTCGTTACCGAGGTGACCAATTTTCACTGAATGGACTGTGATCACGCACTATCTGTTTTTCATTGTAAAGGAGTAAATTCTATTGGATCGAAGTTGGGAACGTTTTGGGTTAATCAAAACTTAACAGACCTCAATTTCACAATTGTATGTCACCCCGCGAAAGTTTTTTAAAAAATTACAAAATCAGGGAATTAACGAATTTAATGAAATTTTCAGTGTTGATATAATTACATGAATAAAATATTATAATGCACTTTTTATTTATTTTGAAACTTTTTACTTTTCCAGGTTCAGCAACTTTGAACCAGTATCTTTAAGAATTCTGTGTTACCCCTCAAAGATACGTAGGTTCAAAGTTAACTGACCTGAAAAAATTGTTTTTTTAAATAAAATAAACCGGTGATTATATATTATCATGATATATCAACTGAAAAATTTCATTAAATTCGATTCCCAGATTTTGGTATTATTTTCTTTCGGCGGGGTGACTACGTGGTGGATTAAGTCTGTTAATTTTGATTTAACCAGTTTTGTATTTTGTAACAACAATATATTTGATGTTATTGGGATGAGAAATAGGACTGTTGACAATTGGATTGGAAGAAAAATCATGACCCTCTAGCTAAAACCAACATATAACACTAATCGTTATTACGTCGGTGGATAGCTCCTAAACTTTAATCATGGCAGCTTCGTTACAACGAGATGAAAATTTCACTGACGACTGTGATCACGAAGTACCCTGTTCTTTCATTGTAAAGAGTAAATTCTATTGAAATCGGAGTTGGGAAAGTTTTGGGGTTGATCAAACTTAACGGACCTAAATTCCACAATTGTATATCACCCCGCCGGAAGTTTTACAAAAATACCAAAAATCAGGGAATTAACCAAATTTAATGAAATTTTCATTGTTGATATATTAATGAATAAAATATAATGCACTTGTTATTCTTTTTTAAAAACTTTTACATTTTCCTGGGAAGTGAATTTTTTAACACGCTATCTTTCAGAATTCTGTGTTACCCCTCAAAGATACGTGGTTCAAAGTTAATGACCAGATAATTTTTAAAAAAATAAAAATAACTGGTGTATTTTTTTCATACAATTTTCTATTAACCCATACGATGGGACCCTAACAGGTACTACGACTCCGGGTCAGAGGGACCAGAAAGCAATGGTGATGAAGGGGTGCCTTCCCATTTCCCCAAACCTCCAAAACTGAACTACCAATCAGATAGTTTAACGTCATTCCCAGGAATGTAGCCAACAGCCACACCTTCTAGCAACCCATATTGATAAAAAGGGGTTGAGGGTTGCCATAAGGGCCAACTTAGGGTTGGGAAAAATCATATAAGGTGCTTGAACGTGACCAGCCGAATTGATCGGAGAGGGCCTCTCCGACCCGCCCGTCTAGCCCAAGATGAACTGCTCAACCACCTGGGCTCTATCCTTTAAGGCATTCACGGGTCGCCACCCACAGCAAACGGTGGCCATTTGGGGGAGTCTTCACCCCTCGCAGAGGTCGCAGTCGGTGCATTCTAACCCCCAGCCGACAGGGCTGTATTTTTAATATTTATATATTTATATATATATAATATATATATATTATATATACAAAGGTTGAAGTATCCAACTGCTTGGTATGTAGGGGATAATTCTATGGGATCAGCAACGCTCCTGATACATCCACAATGCATGTCATTTATTGATGTTTAAACTGATAGAATTATACAGAGTTTTTTTACAAATCTTTAGGAGAACATCAATTCTATAAAACATTAACACATTATTTATATAAGAGCATTATTTATACCTTAAATGAGAAAGAAAAAAAATAACAAAAACCGTTATTTGGTTATTATAAATTTTATTTCGACCATACAATTGACCCTAATCAATTAGATTAGACATAACAATATGACCGAGAAACAAACTAAGAATGGAGCAATATTTTTTTTACTTTTATAAGACTTAGAGAATCTCTCCTCTTCGAACAGACCCTCATAAAAACCTATATATGTTGACATAATAAACAATAAGCGAAAAGCATACAAATTCAGATTATAAAACTGAACATTTATTATTATGAAGGGTACTTATTATTGATGATATTCATTTATTCTTAAGTTATTGCTAAAAACATTATTATTTTGTTAATTATCATATATTAATTAAATTATTGCTTAATATATATATATATTATTTATATATACTTATATATATATATATATACCTATATATATATATAATATTACTAAAACTTATTGGAAAATCCTTGAGAAAGAAAAATAAACCGGCAATAGTTTGATAGTAAAAAAAATACTACGAACTTCACCTGGGGATAATACCGAAAAAAAAGAAGGACCAAAAGGCACGTACCAACCGAAAATCAATGATTGATAAATCACACTTTGGCCAAAATAATATATATATATATAATTATATATATATATATATATATATATATATAATATTAAAACCGCTTAGTATTATCTAAAGCTAAATGTAAAATGTGCTCAATACCTAAGTAGACCAAATGATAAAGTTAAATCTAATGAGTCGATATACTTACTAATAGTTTCACTTAGTAGCTCATGAGGGCAAGAATATATATGTGGATGAAATTGCGTGCTATATTTCCTAAGCAGACAAGTGCTCAATATCATTGATAGTGTGTATTATTTGATTTAAGTTAGCGTAGACATGGAATCAACACCTGTTACTGAAAATTCTTGCCTATGTGATCATCAGACCAAAATGGCCAATGAACTTAGTGTCCGGCACTCTGAGGATAACACGTGGTCAATCACACAAATATCTCGGTGAGTACGAGAAATTTGTATACGTGAGCATTTTTAAAAATTCTATTACTAATTGGCAGAGAAAAAAAAATATATTTGGAGCTAGTAATCCGCACTCTTGCGTCGAGCGTTATGCTCCAATAAAAACCATATCTTCACCGACTCAAAATATATTTCATTTGTTCTTGATTGAGACCGTCCGTGTTACTTGAAAGAAAAAACAACCACTTAGGCGTTAAATGATATTTTAGAGGGGGGAGGGGCTTCTTTTTTCGCGTAATTCTTATTATTAATTTGTAATTTGTCGTAATTCTTGTTCATTTTATAGAAATTTGGTCGTAATTCTGGTTCATTTATAGGATTTGTCGTAATTCTTGTTTATTTTATTGTAATTTGTTTCATATTCTTTGTTTAGATATGTAGATGGATCTATATTTCGAATAGACTGAGATAGATTAACCAATAATAATAGAAGATATGAACAATGGAGTAGATAGATAGATTTTCTATAAGTAAATGTATTTGTAAAACATAAAATGGGTAGTATTTTTTTTTTTGTGGCCATGTCTTTCTTTTTTAAGTGAACTAATTGTCATCACTTCATCTCCTCATTGTTTCCGGCAAACTCCCTCCCTTGACCCCGCACGTAACGATACGCTATGTATGTAAATCATTTGACGGAAAACAATCTTTTATATATCAATACTCGTGCTCTAAAAAGTACGACTGTTATTATTGCACACCATCTTGACAAAAATGAGACGCTTATAAGATAAAATGCAAAAATGTAAATCCTGATTATATGCTGTTGGCTTATCCATCGAGTTCTTATTTCGTATGAAGTGTCGTCACTCAAATAATAATTCCGTTTTTATTATTTATTCATTATCATGTCCCACATTGCACCTTCTGTATATCTTTACAATTTAATCGACTAAAAGGTAGATTATTCAGAGCTTTATCCCCTATAAAATGGACATTCTACACAAAAATATCATAAGAAAGAAAAAAAGCGTGTAGGAGAGAGAGAGAGGAGAGAGAGAGAGAAGAGAGAGAGAGAGAGAGAGAGAGAAGATAGGAAGGAGAGGGAGGGAGAGAGAGGGGAAGAGAGAGAGAGAAGATGAAGAAAGAGGCCGAAGCGATAACACTGATCTGTTTCAATCGAACATAACGACAGATTTAAAAAGAAGGAAAGAAAGAAAAAGAAGGAGAGAGAGTTAAATCACGATTATTTATACTTTTTACTATTGAACTATTTCGCAATACCTCTTTAGCAAACATCAAATGCTGTAAATAAAAATTATCATACTATAGGGCTTGATGTGACGAGTTAATTGATCGCAGGGAACCGATCTAACGCCGGTCTAGTTCTTCCTGCTAGTTTCAATAAATACGCGATTTCATAGTCCACAGGCCAGAATCATTAGTAGAATTAGTTCTATAATAAGTTTTCACGAAAATGACTATTTACTTTATCAGTCTAGGAAGATTTACAAGTTCCATAAGCATTATTATTATTATTATTATTAGTATAGTATTAGTAGTAGTAGTAGTAGTATTAGTAGTAGTAGTAGTAGTAGTAGTAGTAGTAGTTTTTTTACACCAGCATTAGCTGATTGTATTTCCCTGGAGTCTGAGTGACAATAAGTCTCCTCAGTCTCCTCAGGTCTCCAGGACTCTTCTGAGTATTCTGGCAGATTACAGCAGTGCAGAATTCTGGATGGTTTCAATTCTCCTATTATTATTATTATTATTATTATTATTATTATTAATTATATTCACTTAGAGTTTTTCACGCCCACCTTAGCCGGTGGTTCACTGGAAACTGAGTGAGAGCAAGTCTCCTCAGGTCTCCAGCACTCTTCTGAGTATTCCAGCCGATCTCAACAATATTGTAGTCTGGATGTTCTCGATTTTTCTTCTCATTTACCTTTTATCCAGACTTTTTCCAGACTTCTGGGATCGTTCCAAGGGCACCAATTACAAGTGGTACGTCCTTTACCCCTCATGTTCCACAGTTTTCGCAGTTCTCTGGCAAGGTCCGATATTTGTCTATCTTTTCGCTTTCTTTCATTTTCACTAGGTGATCGACCGTGGCGGCAAAAATCCACTAGATGACAAGTTCCCCTCTCTTGTGATAACAGCAGGTCTGGTCTCCTGCTGGGTTAGGTGATCCGTCTCTACCTCAAAGTCCCAGAGAATTTTGTGCGTCTTATTCTCCAGGACAGTCGCACATGTGCATATACCATTTAGATGAATGTGAAAATTAATTTCTTGCACAATTTCCAGTTATTATTATTATTATTATTATTATTATTATTATTAATTCTGCCATGAGAAAAGCAACAACAAAACAACAAAAAAAAACCGTCGATTCCACTTGGGGATGAAAATTCTAATCGAATATTGAATTAGTGCGACATTTTCCCTGTCATTTACTGAATAGTACCATAATCGATAAAGCTAGAAATCGATCATCGATCATTGCTTTTTGTTTTGTCGAGGCTCTTAATGGAACTGACAAAGAATTCTGGTGTCGCCATGGAGACCTGAGGCGTCAGGCTTTTAACAAGGCAAACAATGAGCGAATTGCACAGGGAATTTCAGCAATGGAGTCGACTAGAGAAAAACAGAGAAAAAAGTAAAAGAAAAAAAGAAAAGAAACAGAAAAGTGAAGCAGCTCACAATATTGTTTAAAGGTACAAAGGGAATTTGAATGAATCTAAGAAAATAAGAATAATTACACAGTGTTCGAGTAATTTTCTTTGTGGTGACCTATCGATTTTTTGATAACGAGATTTCTCGTTAAGTAGTGAACGGAGTTCTCGTTATAACGAGATTTACAATAACAATGGTATTCACTTAAGAGGCTGATCGCTAACCTTTTTAATATTGTCCTCAAATATTTGATTAGGTCACAAGAAACTGCATTCAACGATATATATATATATATATATATATATATATATATATATAATATATATTAATATATATATTAAACAGACTCTGTTAAAGACCACATACTATTTCTTCTTGGTGATCTTTAAGTGTAAACGTTCAACATGAATATCAGGGTTCAGATGCTGTTACATAATTGATAGGTAGCCTATTGATTATGTACAGCAAGTGTTGTGTCAATTCGAAATAACGTTAGTGGAAAAATAGGGGAAAGTGGGTGACACGATGTAACCCTCTATTGACCCCTTCTCTAGTTAGCCTGTACAAAAGTGGGAAGTAAAATAATAATATGAGCTCGAAACAAAAAGAAAGTATTGTGTTGTTAAATATTTAGGCATGATTAGACCCGTTGGAGTCTTTCAATAAATACCAAATTCAATGTTATTTATTAATTTTCAATATTGCTACACACGTTTTTTTTTTTGTTTTTTTCTAATAGCGCGCTTGGATGTAAAAACAAAAGAAGCTTTCAAAGCGTGATTGTAAACTTCCACTATACCAACTATCAGGTAAGGTGTCCGGCCATGGACCCTTGCTAGAAACAACCGTTGGACGTTAATTTTTTTAGTTTTAAGGAGTTCTACAAGAGTTTTAAGTTGTTGTTTTTTTTACATGCGTCAAACATAGTCAGAACAGGTCGATTTTGCCGGTTTTTTGCAAGTGATTTTGTCTTGATTTTGAAGTATTGAATTTAAGCAAAATTTTCAAAGTTAACCAACATTTTCAAAGTTGCAAACTATCAGGCATTGTTGCATAGCCTCATTCGCTACTCTGAATCGTATACGTTGCTGGTATACAGCAGAGATCGTTTCTAACCCCTAGACGATGTATCTAGTGGTCGCTTAAATGGAATCAAGGCATGCTATGTAGTAGGAGATTTGACTTTATTTCTCTCATCTCGGCTGTACGTGGTGTGTGTGGGTGACGGCATTGACAATGGGAACTACTACTGCTGGGATCTCAGGCACAGAGGGGAGAATGAACCTCACTGCCCGCTGGCAGCGATGGTGTGTGACCGCGGTCAAGTACGTTCTCGTCGGCTGTCTCTCTCCTGACTGCCCCTGTGGCTGACTGACGACCGCTTAAGTATTGACGACCGCCCCCGCATTTTAATCTTTCTCTTTGTCCTCAACCGGAAGTCCTTACTTCCCTTTCCACTCTCTTTGTTCAATTTCCGCTTTGTACAGAGGAAGTCTTTTGTATACTAGACTTTCTGTCTACCTTATCCATTGACTTCCCAGTTCAATTTTCCTTGTCTGTTCGTACTTCCCGCGCAAAACAAATGCGACTATCACCCAAACCATAACAGCATGATTAGGCTCGTTGGGGGCTTGATAAAAATACCGTGTAACTGCCTATATGTGCCATACTTTAATAACCCCGATCCAGAGCAGTTTCATGACATGCATCATACCACATTTTATTGCAACTCACAAGCTTATACTGCTGAAGCAACACTTAAATACATAAATAGATTTAGCCAAGTCGGCTGGGGCTTTAGAATACACCGACTGCAACTCTGCAGAGAAGTAAACGACCCCAATGCGACCACTTGTTAGCCGTAGGTGGTGACCCGTGAGACTAAAAGCGTGGGACCCTAGTGGCTGAGCAATACGTGACATACATCATTCCACTTTGGTTTTTACTCAAGCTAGGCAGACTGTCGAAGCCACTGAACCCCCATGCCGAGGGCAGGGTGGCTCTATCTACCTACTACTAATATATATATATATGTAAAAAAGTGTATTTATATATTCAACAAAATAGCAGTTTACAGTGTGAACGAGAAGGTTAATTTGCATACTGAAATTAAAAATTTGATTTTAATAAATACGTGCTTAGTATTATTGATTTCTAATTATTTGATTTTAACTTAATAAATATGAGCAAAAATCTTTTCACTAAATATTAAAAGAAATTGATTAACAAGAAGAAATAACTATAATTTTATTATTTACTTCCTATTTTTGGTGGTTCCTATTGTCGGTGGAATCTCCTACCTTAGTCAATATCTGTTGTTTTAATGACTCTATCGGCTGGCTTGTTAAACTCAACTTGACAACTGACCTTGTGTCACATCCTGCTCGTGTTGATAAATCCATAATCATAACATTTATAATGTTTTTTACTTGCTCTTTTTATTTGTCTATAATAATATTTTGAATGCACATTTATAGGACAACACGTATTACTATCTAATACAAACCATTTGCATAGAGTCGTATATATTTCTATCAGATGTAGACTTATGTCAGGGGGCATGAAAGTTGATATGGAACAAGCAAGTCAGCCGCTTGATTTCGTGTCTTCTAAAATCCGAATTCCTTCTTTACTTCAGCTTGTGGGGTTAGGAAAGTCTCACATCCGTTTCCGGTTCTTCTGGTGTTTCTACACACAAAATGGGAAGCTTCAGATTTTTGTTTAGTTATTTTAATTACAGTAGTCATTCACCCATAAGTGGCTGACCTACAATGAGTGCTCTGAACTGACTCACTCACGGGCCAATTTTCAACTGTTTTCCCATATTTTGTGATCCCTATAGTAGGTGAAATCTACCTTAGTCAAAATCTAATTTTTACTTACTCCATCGGTTTGCCTGTTAAACTGCGGTTCAAAATTGGCCTTGTGTCACCTTCTACTCGTTGGTAAATATATAATCATAAAATCTATAATGAAAATAACTTTACAATTGATCCTTTTATTTGTTTATAATAATCCCATGATTGCACATAGTTATAGGATAATAAGTATTACTATCTAATCCAAACAATTTTCTCTTTTGAAAGGGTCCAAAATTCAAGGTAATATCAATCCTTTGAAAGTCTCTCCGAACTGAACAAAATGCAATTCCTTTCCCAACCGAACACGCCACTCTCACTTCAAATAGCAGTCGTCAGATTTCACTTGCCGTCCAAACACTTTCTTTCTCACTCGCCCTGTCAGCGACAGTCCGTCTTTATTTCTGCTCGTTCGGATGCGCTTATACAAATTCGGATATACTTTATTTGGGTCTCTACTAACAACACCTCAGCTACGAGGAGGTAGCGAGTTCGATTATCCGTAGCCGCTCGTCACAGGCCAAACATATCCTGACGCGCTTTGTTTGTGGGGGCTGGGAATCCGCTTGTTCATAGGGCTACCTTTCAGTCTCGTCACATTTTCATAGCCTTATATATATTTTTTCTATCAGATATTAATGCAATGTGGTCAGGGGCATATATCGGAGGGTTCAAAGGTTGACATGGAACAAGCAACACGCGAACATAGTAGTAAATTTTCAATTCAGGCGTAAGTGTTTATTTCTGGCTCGCTACTGGTTATCCAGTTAGAGAGAGAAAGACTCTCTAACCTTGTCTACTAATAGGGCAGTTTGTTCTCACTATTTTCTGTACCTCTGAAGGACCTTATCTCAGCCTCTCTCAGGACCCAACGGAGACTCAACCTCTTTCTTAGTCGGCCGCTTGACTTCTACTGTCTTCTATAAATATTATAGCCAAATGACTCTCTGAACTTGTTTACCAATAGGGCCGTTTGTTCTCACTATTTTCTGTATCTCTGGATGACCTTAGCTCAGCTTCTCTAGGGACTCAAATGAGACTCGACTTCTTTCTTAGTCGACGGCTTGGCTTCTACTGTCTTCCAAAATCCGAGTTGCTCCTTTACTTCCGCTTGTAATGCCGAGAGAAGGAACATATCGTATCCGGTTCTTCTGGTGTTTCTAGACTTGCGTACACAATTTGACGTTTCCGAGGTATATCTAGTTATTCTAATTACAGTAGTCATCCAATCATGACTGGCTGACCTACAATGGATGCTTTGACCTGACTCACTCGGGGGCCAATTCTTAACTGGTTGCTCGCGACTCTCTGGTTGCTAAAAGCATTACTTCTCTTTCAGTTTTTTCACTTTTCTCTCCAGAATTTTTTTCTTTCTATAAGCCAATCATTACGTTACACTAATAGTTTGTGACACAACGACGATGTCTACCGGTGTCTGATTTTTCTTAACGATAAGAGAAATGTCATTAAAATGAAAAAAATATGAAAACCAAGATTTTTGATAAAGGTTAATTCTTCTGACTGAGTTAACAAATTCAAGCAAAGGTCACTGGAACTACTAAGTGGTTGGTTTTGTAAAATCTGTCAAAAAGTGCAGGTGCAAAAAAAAAAAATTGCACGGCATTAAAACTCTATGCAGTTACAGATCGTTTTCTGAAGCCAAAAGGGTAGAAGGTCAAGTCTAATTGTGTTTTTCCTCCTCCCACTCAATTTGATATACGAAAATGCACTATCCAATATTCGACCTCTGTGAGTGATAGCTAAGTACCCATTGGCTGACCAATAAGAATATGTAGTTTTAGTATTTTCTTCTATGAAATATGTGTAGAATAATTAGGGATCTCAAGCAATTATTTAAATTATTGTTAAAATGCAAATAGTCTCGTCCTGGATTTGAACTCGATTCACCGTGTCCATTTCAAGCGATGATATCCCTTAAACAGCGAGAACCTAATATATTTGTTTATAAGCTTTTTATTTACGTATTAACAATTTCTTTAGAAGCTAAAATTCCCCTACAACGTATGCCTCTGAAATCCTATATATTCCCTATTTTATTCGCCTGTTTTTTTCCGTTTCATTTCCTCTCACGGCACACAAGCACACGTTCGCTGTCTCCTTATAATCATGTGCTCACCTGTCGCTTTGTAATAACTGCTATTTTTACCCCAACTTTATTCAAGTGGATGCTGGTTGGATTTTATCGCTCACAGCTTAGCGGATCAACAAGCCAGTCACCCAATACATTAAAGAGGTCATTTAATCCACTTTGAGCAACGGCCAAAAATATCTCTTATTATTTCAAGATGAGCGATCATTATAAAACTTAAGACCACAAGATCAAGCGATCTATATTAATGGTCGTCTTTTTTATGATCAACTTTTTAATCATTTATAAGAATCCGACTCTTTGAATCTTACCGTTCTCCAGTGGAGTGGTCTTTTATTTTTCTCCTTTTTTAATTCTTTCTTTTTTTTATTTCGAAGTTAATGTATCAAGGTGTGATCAAAAACTATAGAGATTGAATTGTATCTACTAAGAAAAAATGAACAATGGATGAAACTTTTTATTAAGCTCTTCTTTATTTAAGTGTTCAAATTACAGCCAATCCTTCGAATAAAGCTCTTCTTTTAAAATCTATGCATTTTATGCTTCGAAATCTATCAATAATGCCGATTAAATCCATATCTAATATTTCAATGAAATTCGAAAATTTTTCAACGCTATAATAGGTGATTAAAGTGCTCATATCTCCGCCAATTCTTAATCTAGGATGTGTCATATAGAGATAATCGTCGTATATTTATCTCATTTTCTGTGTTACGTGGAGAGGCTCAAATCCGGCTGCTGAGCCGATTTTGAGTTGGCTGACAATTCTTTGATGTTTGGGGACGGGAAACCAACTTGGGATACTGGATGACATATTGCCTTGTGCCATTTATAGTTTTTAGTAATAACACAAAGTGACATTTTTTCTCATGAGATTCTTATTTTCGCACAATTCAAAACTGTCCAGAGCAAAACCCGCGTCTCACTCAGTGAGCGCATTGTTCCAAACCCCCCTCACATTTTTACCTCTCACTATTACTCTTTTACATTTCGCCACGTGACGAGAAAACGCCATGTTGCGTTGTGCTGATTCATCCTAAAACTTTTCCATGCAAACCTACTGGCTCTTTCCATTCATTCATTCATTCAATCTCTCTCTCTCTCTCTCTCTCTCTCTCTCTCTCTCTCTCTCTCTCTCTCACGTTACTGGCTTTTTCCATTCTCTCTCTCTCTATTATGTTACATCAATAGATGGTCTCACAGGTCCATTTTACTGATTCAGTACTTAATAGGGTGGCTACTTAAACAACTTTAGGCACTGTAAGCGACCTAAATCCTTTTTATAAAAAAAAACGGGATTTGGCACTAAATGACCCGAAAAGTTTTGATATGCCTTAAAACAAACAATGAACCTACCATTACTACTGAATAGTTAGGTCTATCCTCCCTGGGCGCCTTAAACTTGCTATATTATCACATCCTACTCATAGTGAACGTGTTGGGCAAATACATACTTTATTGATCCGTGATGAACGAAATACAGAAGCACATTTTACATCTTCTAGCTTCTATGCTAACCAACGTGGCGTGATGGAATATTTCATACTAATGACCAATAGTTGAATAAGAATTAGCGAAGCGTTAACTCAGTCGCTAACAGCCGTTTCTCATAATGAATTAGGTTATCTAAAGGAGTGTAACCTAACACAGAACATATACATTGAACAGAATCTGATAAAGAGTTATAACAAATAGACTTTATTGTCTAAACAAAGTTCAATAGAAAGAATACAAAACGGGATAAATAAATGTCCTGAAGAAAAGAGCTTTTGTAGATAGGCTGGTGATATCAAATGAAGAATGGAGGCGCGTGGCATAATGGTTACAGTTGTAGGAAATGAACTCGTCGACCCGAGTTCAAATCCTAGACAAGTCTATTTGCATTTCACATAGCGCTAATATCCTTGGGAAATGTATGAATCCATATATTCTCCCTCCATCTATGGGTAAAATAGCAGGAGAGACTGGGCTCTTTAATCTTGCATTGGTAACCAGTCTAGGAGAAGGAAAACCGTGAATTTGAAAGATCTGATGTCAGTCGTTGATTGGTTTTGTGGCATTCCTTGTGCACCAATTATTTCCTATGACTGTGCCAAAAAGTGCGGATGGTCCAACACAAGCGATTACCACTATAAACAAAACAGTGTGTGGTTGTTCATTGGATGAACCCTCATGCGCCGGAATAGATGGAGAATCCATTTTCCTTTGATTCAACTGTACTAGCAGGACCTTGATTTGATTAATAAATATCGCAAACAGGAATGTTTATAATATCAGCTATTTTTTTTTTTTTTTATGCGTTAAGTTTCTTCAAATATTTTATGTGGAGATAATAGCAGATATTTTCTCTGCTGAATTCTTAAACACCTTTTTATGAGATGAAAACCTGTGTAGGTTGTTTATTGGATGAATCCCCATGCGTGGAAATCGATGAGAGAGTCCAATATAAAATGAAGAATAAAGTATATGACTTAATGTGCACTACATGAGGGATGCCACGTGCGTCGCTAAATCTCTATGAAATAGACTATATTATTAAATGCAGGTGCTTTACGTAGTAAAGACCGGTTACCGGTGAGCTAAAAAAGGGGCCGCATAGAGTATAAAGCTAAGCCCACCTCCCACCACCAGTCCAAATGGACGGAGATACAAACCGTGCGTCGTTCTGAATTCTGGAGATTCCACGAGACATAGAGTTTAATTTTAACGGCTGTCATTTATATATCTAGGGTGGCAAAAGGTTTAAGGTTTTAGGTTTAAAAGGTGAATGTGGTTAATCCTGGTGCGTGTTTGTAGGGTTGGCTTTTTACCCCATCTTATTTGGTGGTCGCGCTGAAAAGGAGTTTAAAAAAAAGAACGAATAGACACATACAAAAAGTAGTTTTATGATTTAGGCTTTATTCACGGGTCCTAGCCACCACGTGACAAGGAAATATCTCCCTGGCCAGTAATATGTCTAGATGCAGTTACGGTCTAAGTCAGAATGCCAGAGAGATTTTATTGGGGGTCGGAAGTGGGTACTTTTTCCCGCACATGATCGGAATGTTCTTCCGGTGAAGGCTCATAGGAGTTGTTTTTTTTAATCTTATTTTAATCCCTACAAATGTTCTGCACGCAACGTCACATAACGGCAAACCATATCAAGTAAGGGAAGATAACCCCTATAAAGTAAACAACATAATGACCCACATATTTAGATTAAGTGAATGGGGAGAGTAATGCTCTAACTCAATTATATGTTTAAAGAATATCAAGAATGTATTTTTATTGTTTGTTTTTTGGGGATTGTCTTTTTTGCTAAGAGGAATTTTTGACGTCTAGACAGCTAGACAGCAAACCTAATCAGTTTATCATATAAGTTGCTCGACTCTACACACGTCTTCATTTCAGCTTGGAAGCAATACAACAACAACAAAAATAAAAGATACAGAAATAGGATAAAATAAATAAAATAAATAAAATTGAATAAGGTACCTTAGTGCATATATATATATATATATATACATATAAAAATGTTGTTTTGGTTCCAACGGGAGAAAATTCAATATTTTATAAAAAAGAAGGTCGGCAAAATGTATTATGTTTTCAGAAAAAAATGTTTTAAAATTCTTTTTATCTTACATATGCAACACATGTTTCAGATCTTCTGGTATCTTCTTCAGGCTTTGATTGATAATCAAAGCCTGAAGAAGATACCAGAAGATCTGAAACACGTGTTGCATATGGTAGATAAAAAGAATAAGAACAATTTTTTACTGAAAACAATACATTTTGCGGACCTTCTTTTTTATAATATATATACATATATATATATATATATATATATATATATATATGTGTGTGTGTGTGTGTGTGTGTGTGTGTGTGTGTGCACACGTGTGTGTAGGGTATCCAAATGACTGGTAGTTAGGGATGATTGCACCTGGGATCCTCAAAATCTCACAGTAAAAACATACTGTATGCTCCTGTAGGTGCAAACCTATATTCATACAAGGATTTTCATAAATCCCCCAAAAGAGCTCAATGTATAATAATCAATAAACTAGATTAAATGCAGGGTAATATTCAACTTTTAAAAAAAGAAAAACTTAACAAACCGTCATTCCGTAATAAATTTATTTCGACCAAAAGCTCAAGTGTTTAAAAAAATTTTACAACATTTTTAAAACTCCTTACGAGACTGGCCTCTTCAGACGAAAGTTACAAATATATATATATTATATATATATATATATATATATATATATATATATATTGGCGGCATTTTTTCTTTTATGCATGTTTTGGTTGAACTCGACGGACAGTTCTTGTCTGGCGAGTTTTTTTCCAAACCTTTCTCATTATCTGGCCATTTTTTTAATATCAGGGTGGAATTGGTGTATAAATCCACCAAAGGTTCTAACACAAGTACTTTCTTCATACTTAGTACCATCATCATGTGTGATATTTCCATTGTATCTTTTTAAACAAACATTAGCATTAGGAATAAGTAGAAGGAGGGCCTCACAATTTTATAAGAATGTGATGGGAAATGTTGGGAGGAGAAATGGGTGGGAAATTATGCATATATATATGCCTGTGTGCGTGTTTGTAGGCGACAAAAGTGGGAATGAAACCGATAGTGTTTAAATGAGTGAGAGGGAAGAAAAAAAAAAAAATGAGAGTGATTTATTGATATTTGAGAAAATTTCTCGACACATATTTAAGATAAATATGTATTAGGTGTGTGTTTCTAATCTTCCTTAAGCAAAAAATATCATCTGCTGATGACGTCAGTTTCTTTTCAGTAAATAACAAGAGAACGAAAGAGATTATGCCATAGCATAACAGCGTTTATGTTTGAAAGAAAGTAAGTTAATTGTGTGTAATAGTTCAGTATTAAATTTTATAAATGTGTTTAAAATTCGTGTAATGGTGAATTTGAATAGTTTAATTGGGTGTAATAAATCAAAATATTGTGTGTAATAAAATTAGAATATGTTAAACTTTATTGTGTGTTATAATTGATGTAATTTAATTGCGTGTAAATGAATTTAAAACATGTTAAAATAAATTTTTGTAGTAGGTGTTCATAAAATTATGAAGGAAATTGGGTGAGAATATTCATCTTATTCTATCAAACAATTACATTTATGATTCAAAATTATTTTAACATATAGGGCCGGGTTAGCTCAGTCGGTAGAGCGTTCGGCTAGAAACTAAAAAGGCTCCGAGTTCGATTCCGGTCCTCGCCAACTCAGCGTTATGAGTAGTGCAGGGATCTGTGCGGTAAAGTAAGGAGCTGGTGGTAGATGTGGCGCACCACCTCAGATGCAAAAACAATCTCCTTGGTCTAGCGCTAGTGAAAAGGGGATAGACTCCCTCGCTAATTGGCTGATACCGACATTAGACCGTCCCAACGGCTTTACTTTTCTTTTTTTTTTTCAAATTTTTTTTTGATCGATTGGTTTGATGTATTTTACGGCATGTCAACACTTGTTGTGTATTTTACGCAGAAAACATTTTGTTCTGTTCATGGTTGATGTGTGTTCATTTTTTAAATTAGATTTTTCTACAGGACATTTATTCAAAACTCTTTCTATTTAACGCATAGATGTGACCCTAAAAGGTACTGCCACTCCGATTCAGGGTGGACCTGGTAGTACTGGTAATGAAGGGACACTCCGCACTCCCCAGAGCTCCAAAATCAGAATTTCACTACTAGATGCAGTTTAACGTCATAACCAGGACATTAAGACCCTCAATCACCGCTTTCTAACACCTATATGATAAAAAGGGTTGATGCTTGCCATGATGGTAATAGGATTGGGACAATCATAGGTTGTGGGGATTGATGAGACCACCCGTCTAGCATAGGTAAATCTTACGTCTGTTAAGTGCTGGATATTTTATAGTGATTAGATATGATGTCAAACTATTCCTTCACACAGTTGATTTTGTTTTGTTACAAGGCAATTTCTTATGTCTTTTTCTTTTCAAGCGTAGAAATGTAATTCTGTATTATTAGTTGGATCTTGCAGCAACATGAATTAGCATTGATTATTTATTTGATTATATTGGAGTCCTTCCTCTCCTAAACAATTGTGGAGCGTTTTACCTTTAAATTTTGCATTCAAAATATGCATAGCAAACCATGTAAGCCCTGTCAATGGGGCTGTAGAACACACCGACTGGGTCCCTGCAGAGGGGTAAAACAGACCAGAATTTGGCTAACAATTGCCCATGGATGGCGACCCGTGAGGCATAAGGACAGAATTTTAACTTATTGTTAACTATATGGTGTTGCAAATTATAATGGTCGGAATTTTAGGAGCACTAGTTTACATAACATATATATTATTGTTAATGCTCATAGTCAGGTTTATAAACTATCAGTTTTGTCTACTAGCTCATCAGGTCAAGAATCTAATTGTTGATCTTGTAGCGAAACTGTTAGTTGGTTGACCTGACTCATTTGGATTAATGTTACTATTTGCTCTACTTAGGTATCGTGCACTTCTTAAATTCTAGTTTTAGACAAACCTAGCGGCATATATATTTTGTTCTTTTGGCAAAATGATATAGTGTTAATCAATTATTTTCGGTTAGTGTGGCTCTCTTGGTCTTTACTTTCTTATTTTCTTCCTTGGTAATTTTTGTAGTATACTTTTACTACAAAATTATTTGCCGGCGTTTTCCTTACCGCAAGGGTTTACCAATAGGATTCGTATTGTAATATATATATAAACATATATATAGTTGTAAAAAGGTTTCCGCGTATGTTATACATATGAAAAAAAAATTTTTAAATACTGTTTTTTTTTTAATCATGAATTCATAAATAAGTATTTAAACTAGACTAATGTTTAAGAAATTCAGATGACTTACCATTTGTGTTAGAATTGGTATTAAAAGTGATATTATACTCGGGAGATTTTTAATACTTGTTATATTGTCGGTTAGGGCAAATGTAGTTAATGGATTTTATTGGAAGGTGGTTTATGCATTATAAATATTTAGAAAATTATTTACTAATGAAGGTTACTAAGGAATTTAATATTTTAATAGTGAATTCTTAGATTGTGGTAAGTCATTTGGTTTAGTTTGTTTTGATCATATTAACCTCGGTGGGCCATTCAATGCCGAAAAGTTTTGAATAAATGCATTCTTAATAGATACTCAATTTATTGTATGCCCATTTTTTCTATTTAACCCATACATGGGACCCTAACAGGTACTACCACTCCGGGCCTGAGTGGACCAGGAAGCGATGGTGATGAAGGGGTTCTCCAAATTCCCCAAACCTCTAGAACTGGAATCTCGCCATCATATTAACGTCATTCCCAGGACATGAAGACCCTCACCCACTGCCTTCTAGAACATAGATAATTAATAGGATTGGGGGTTGCCATAAGGGCAATAAGGTTGGGTCAATCATATTGGTGCTAGAGCTTGACATGGGCAGCCGATTGATCGGAGGGGGTCTCTCAAACAGCCCGTCTAGTCTAAGTGAAGTTCTAAGAGGAGTGTTACATTTCATGGACTGCAAATCCTCCAGGATTCCGTCCTTAAGCATCATGTGTCGTCACTCACGGCAAATAGATTGCTACAATGGGAGGGGGTCTTAACCCTCTGCAGAGGTACATTCAGTGAATAATAAAGCCCAAACTGACAGGGCTGATGGTGGTTACTCGTAGGTAATTTTTTAGATTTTTTGTATATAGGGTATTGAGTGGGGTTAGGTAGTGATGTGTGATTTGTTTTTGGGAAGGGCGTGACAGGCTGTTTTGGGGGTACTCATTTCAATTGTATTTAGACAATTAGAGATTGTGTATGGTATATGGTGTGTTTTACGTAGGATTCGTTCTAATAGAGTCTTCATCAGATTATATATATATATATATATATATATATATATATATATATATATATAACATAATACATATACATATATATATATATATATATATATATATATATATATATATATATATATATATATATATAATTATTTCGTTTACCTGATGTGGCAGGAAACCATTGGTTGTAATATCTTTCCCAAATAAATGAATAAAAGCTAAACCTTTTATTTGTCACTTCATTCAACTATATATATATATATATATATATATATATATATATATATATATAGTTCAATGAAGTAACAAATAAAAGTTTTTGCTTTTATCTATTTATGCTTTTACACCATTTCTGTCATTTTCAAAGGAACCGTTTCGTTTTACCTAATGAATGCTTTCAGCAAGAAACCGCTGGTTGTAATACCGTTCCGAAATAAATAAATAAAAGCAAAAACTTTTATTTGTCACTTCATTCAACTATCAATGCTCTATCACAGATATTGAGCACTCTTCTAATAACACTGTACGTTGGATTACTATTACTTTTTCTAGTATACTAGTGCCAACCATTCACATTAATAATATATATATATCTTATTATAATGGAGATTGTGAGTTTGTCTATCTGTAACCGAAACTATATTCCTACTCAAGTCACAATTCCCTTAGTTATTGGTGGACATCACATTCTCCATGATTTTATTTTTATCTAAACCTCAATTATTAATAAAATTGTCTTACATTATTAATACTGTTAACTATGTCTACATACTATCAACATGCAATTATATTTATATATACAAAAAAATATCGGTTTACAGTGTGAACGGGAAGGCTAATTTGCATATTAATATTAAAAAATCGAATTTAATAAATATGTGCTTAGTATTATTGATTTCTAACTGTTTGGTTTTATTTCAATAAATATAAGCAAAAATCTCTTCAATGAATCTTAAATGAAATCCATTAACAAGAAAAAATAACTGTCATTTTATTCTTTACTTCCTCTTATAACTAAATGATTAAATTAGAAAAAATAACAATGAAAGACGAGAGTGATGGAAGAGTAAGTTTCAGTGGTTCCATTTTTATTATACTCCCTCTGTTTCAAATCTTTTATCATACTCCCTCTATTTCAAATGTGTTTATCTGTATTCTTATTTAGTTTCATTAGCCTTTCTAATTTAATACAATATTTTATTACATTAAAACTTAAATACTTGCACCCAGAGGGTGCATATATTTGCTAGTATATATATATATATATATATATATATATATATATATATATATATATATATAGAGAGAGAGAGAGAGAGAGAGAGAGAGAGATTTAAACACTTGGACTCACCCTAGTAAGTATAATTTATTCAGGTACTGTTGGTTACTATTATTAATAAAACTAAAATATTTCCTTTTAATTCTTCCAATTTAACTGAAAGCGTTAAAATATACTCCACTGCAATTCACTGCGTTGAAAATTCTGTAGCTTCGTGGATGTGAGGAGACGTAGCGCCAGGTTGTCAGACGTGAGGATGCTGAAAAATAATTTAATTATGAATTATCGTCAGTGGAGAAAATAAATTCAACTTGTTATCTTTTCGAAGAGGATTACAAAAAGAAATCAATTGAAATCCAATTTTCCATTTCCCGTTTTCATCCTTCACCCGATCCTCAGTCTGATAGTCGACTGGAGAGAAAAAAAATGGTTTGATATCGCATGGTTTTACATAGACATAGAACACACAGTCAGAACAGCACTCGCATCACGACGCATCCATTCACAGTAACCACTAAAGATAATACACACATACACACATTCATGCACATAGATTAACCTATATATCTACTTACAACACATGCTATTCAATAACCATATTTAGTATTAATAAAAATCATTACAGCTTGCCGATAAATTTACATATGCCCATACACCTAGAAAAGTACACACACCTTTATGCGCACTATATCATACAAACTATCATATAAACATCTATATAAGTAATTTATATGTTTGTTCTTCTGGGGTTAAGGATTGTATGTCTGCAAGACTTGGTCAGTTGGTTGGTTGGTTGGTTGGTTGGATTTTTACAGCATATCAACCCTTGGGTTTACTTTATGCCGAATACGTTTTTTAAAATTTTTTTTATTCATTTTGTGTATTCAATTATTTTTTCAACTAATTTTTAAAATCCATTTCTAAAACTCATTTTTGATCTATTTAACCCATAGATATATATTTACCGACCACTGCGCACGAGCAGGATGCGACACAAGGTCAATTTCTTAAGCGGAGTTCAGCAGGTTTGAATTCAGAGTTTTCCTTCTCCTAGATCGGTTGCCTAACCAAGGTTAAAGAGCCCAGTCTGCCCTAGTATTACCCATAGCTGGAGGGAGAGTAGGATTCACACCTTTCCCAAGGATATTAGCACTAAATGAAATGCAATTACCACGTCCAGGATTTGAACTCGAGGCGACAAGTCCATTTCCCATGACTTTAACCATTACACCACGCGCTTCCTACATTTAACCCATAGATAAGACCCTGAGAAGTAATATCCTTCTGGTTCAGGGTGGACCTGGGAGTAATATTAATGAAGGAGTACTCTAGAATTTGAACCTCCATACTAGATACAGTTTAACGTCATACCCAGGACACTAAAACCCTCTGCCATCACGGTCTAGCATATGTATGATAAAAAGGTTGGGATAGGGGCTACATGGATTTTGTCCTTAAGCATCACAGGTTACCACCTAAGGCCAACAAGAAGTACAGACGTAATGTTCTACATTCCGAGATGATAGGGCTTACAAGGTGTGGTATGCATATTATAAAGGCAATGTTTAAATATTTGAGTACAATATATAACCTTCGTGTTGCATTTATTGTCTTCAGTTTTGCCTTTTATCATTTTCATTGTTAAAATCATTCTTTTATGCTCTTTCGCTACTGCTTGGTTAACAGCTGCCCAACCCGTTCGTTTAAATGGATTAAGGGAGCTCTGATCGGAGAAATGACTTCTATACAATGAAATAAAAATCTATGCGAAACCATGTTGCCGCAAGACTTAACTGATAGTACAGAAATTAATTTTCAATACTTGAAAATAAGGGAATGTCTTGTAACAAAACAACATAATCATCTATGCGAAGAAATAGTTTTATATTATAGCTAACTAGCAAATATATGCACCCTTCGCGTGCAAGAATTTAAGGTTTAATGTAATAAAATATTGTATAAAATTAGAAAGGGTACTTAAGCCATATAAGAATGCAGATACAAAGATTTGAAATAATAATTATGGAGAATGTGACGTAAATAACTGAGGGAATTGGGACTTGAGTAGTAATATAGTTTCGGGTATAGACAGAAAATCACACAATCACCATAATAATTGATTTCTAATTGTTTAGTAGTCAGTGATGTAATTTTGCGTGGGCCATTGGAAAGTTTCGGGTCTTTCAACATCATACTCCCTCTCGCCAAGCTGACCCTATAAGCGATGATCAAACTCTGATTTATCTACCACCTTTGAAACGCTAAAAGACATTTGACTTTTATTGATTTTGGACGAGTGTAAAATTATCTAACGAGCATTTGATTGGCTGTTGCAAGCAACCAGTCAAATGCGCTGCACGTGGACATTGTCACTTTTTTCTTCATCGAAACGGATTAGAGGGGAAAATATTAGGTAATCCTTATTAATACTAACTTGAGAGTCCTATTTTTCTTACTAATTTTAACGTTTGGTTTTATTTCTATTTTATTTTTCTTACTTCATTTTAAATATTTCATCTTATTTACTATTTATATTTTTAGCTTATTTTGATATCCCCATGTTTTCCTACTTGCACCAAAAAACATATATCATCTTCATATATCGACTATTTTTAAACGAAATTATAGCAAAAGTAATTGCACACACACACACACACGCACACACACACACACACACACACATATATATATATATATATATATATATATATATATATACATATATATACACATATATATATATATATATATATATATAATACATATATATATACACACATATACACACACACACACATACTAATAATATATATATAATATATATATTGTAAACAAGGTTTGTTTAGAATGGATTGTTGCCGATAATTTTTGGGAGAATAAGTGCTTAATTGAAGTCGGACCTAATTTTGAAAAGTAATTAATTAATAATGAATTAGGCGGGAAACAAATCATAAAATCTAAGAGGTCCGTTTAGTGTAGAGGTTATGGGATCGGCCTGTCAGCTTGGCCGTCCGGTTTCAAATCACGCACAGGGCGGTCTTCCGATCTATAGCTCTGCTGATGAGGCCTAATAGGCCGAAATGTACATACAGAGATTGATTTTTCTCGATTTGTTTAGCCATACATTTAATAGGTATTCCCGCCTAATTCATTATTTAATTTTCAAAATTAGGTCCGACTCCAATTAAGCACTTATTCTCCCATATATATATATATATATATAATATATATATATATATATATATATATTTTAAGTTTTGGTGGAAGATTTAGAGTTATTGATACTAATTATTTCAACTACTATTTCCAAACAATGGGAAACATTCGCCTCGTCTTAAGAATAATCTATCAGAAGATTAAATTCCTATTTGTTTGCTATAAGTAAATAGAAGAACGAAATTAAGTCGGTTCAACCAATTCCCCACACGTGCTCGGCGCATTGCATGTATTCTTCCATGACCTTCTGAGCCAACAGCCAAATAGAGTGAACGAAGCGGCCAAGTAGAAAATTGTTTGTAAATAAGATAAATAAATAGATACTGTCTTATTCTGACTAAACATCTTACCTTCCTGAGTATCTCAATCAACCCAGCCTAAACAGCTTTCCTCGTTTCAACTGAGAGCTAAACAACACAATAGTAAATAAACTTTTAATGAGAAAAAACGAGATTACTAATCGGGTTGATTTTTACAAAAATACCATTTATACATCTGTTTCCATTAATTTATTGATTTTTAAGGACATGTAACCCCGTTAGGGTTATTTTGGCGTGAGTCGCGTTCATTGCACAATGTGACTGAAAATTAACTCCCTATTTAAACTAGTTATAATTTTTTATATGCAGTAACATTTTCTCATGACTTTTGAGTTTTATGCAAGATGGTACTCATGTAACATAATAAAGTGCAACAAAATCTTACGTTTAGTTACTAGTGGCATTAACCGAATTTGATGAAATTTTCTGTATTGATATATTAATGAATAAAAGATATAATGCACCATATATTTTATTTAGAAACTTTTACATATTTTTAGGTCAGTTAATTAGAACCACGTATCTTTGAGACGAAACACAGATATTCGAAGATACGTGGGTCAAAGTTAACTAACCTAAAAAAATGTAAAAATGAAGTTTTTAGATGAATAACTGGTTCATTATATATTTTATTCATTAATATATCAACAGTGAAAATTCCATTAAATTCGGTTTATTTCTTGATTTTTAGCATGTTTTTTTGAGTTTTATGCAAGATGGTACTCATGTAACATAATAAAGTGTAATAAAATCTTACGTTTAGTTACTAGTGGCATTAACCGAATTTGATGAAATTTTCTGTGTTGATATATTAATGAATAAAAGATATAATGCACCATATATTTTATTTAGAAACTTTTACATTTTTTAAGTCAGTTAATTAGAACCACGTATCTTTGAGACGAAACACAGATTCTCAAAGATACGTACGTGTTCAAAGTTAACTAATCTAAAAAGATTTAAAAAAAGGTTTTTAGATAACATAACTGGTTCATTATATCTTTTATTCATTAATATATCAACAGTGAAAATTCCATTAAATTCGATTAATTCCTTGATTTTTAGCATGTTTTTTTTCTTTCAGTGGGGTGACAAAAAATGATGGAATTTAGGTCCGTTAAGTTCGATTTAACCAATTAAATTCCCTGGGTAGACGAATACACCGATCATAGCTAATTTTGACGTGATACATTTCTAGCGAATTAAAAAAAAACAACGAATAATTGATTTTTTAAAACTATTTAGTTGATTAAATCCATAGAAATGCTTAGCAGTGTTTATCGGTTTTAACAGAGGCTTCCTTACTTTATCCTATGGAGGTTTATATTTTCATCTATTGAAAGTTACAATTACTAGATAATACACAGAAACTAGAAACACTACTACTACTACTACTACTACTACTAATAATAATAATAATAATAATAATAATAATAATAATACCTCTATGAAGAAGAAGAGGAAGAATATTGAGAAGGAGTCCCATGTGGTGCAATGTTTATATTCATAGAAAATGGACACGGCATCGCAATTTCAAATCCTGGACGAGCCTGGTTGCATTTGGCATTAAGCTAATACCACTGAGAAATATATAGATTCAATTATTCTTGTTACATAATTATTAGATTCCTAATATCTATGTACAGTAGTGTAGAAATCAAAATGGTTGCTTTACGTTGCAGCCGGTGGCATTGAAGGATGAGTGACAAGGCTTGACCAGTCCTAATCCTTCCGGTGGATACCACGAGAATCAGTGGAGAAGGCCGGTTTAGATTAGAGAGAGTTTTAGTCAGATTGGCCAAAGATCGGTGGTAAGTCGTGTTATGCACGCGGCCAGCTCAATCTGCGCAGTTAGTCTGGTGGGGATTTCAGAAATAAATATGATCTAAGTAAATCGAAGTCTTGTGTTATTATCTAAAAACTACCAATGACACAGGGCTTCTGATAAAGAGAAATCCCCAAAGGAAGACCAGACACGAAGTCCCCAGACGAAGTCCAGACGCTGGAAGAGACGCTAGAAGAATAGAGGAAGTAAGAGAGTAAGAAAAGAGGTATACAACATTCTCTCACCAGTTATAGATAGATAGTAACACAGACTGATCCCTTTTACCTTGGTATAGCAACACATTTATGAGAAGGAAAAAGGACAAATACATTTGTCACATAGTCCCGCAAATTTGTTTACACTTTCTTAAAATTTCTCATAATAAAAAAAGGCTAATACCTTTTTATTTGGACCATGAACTTTTTAGGCCCGCATATATATATATATATATATATATATATATATATATATATATATATATATAAATTTTATATATATATATATATATCAAAATGAATAACAAAACAGTTTTAGAAGTTCCTACAAATGAATCCTTTTGATGAAGCATCTAAAACCAACCAAGGCGAAACATTATTTGAATATAATTGTTTGTGTTTTATTATTCCCTATTTTCTTAATTTTCTTCAAATTTTTTTTATTTTTCCAAATCTGTTATTCTCTTCATATATATATATATATATATATATATATATATATATTATAATAATGGTACACAGTAAAAACCTACTCGAGTTTCACCATAAGGATTTTCAGAGTTAAATCCACTGGATTAATCAAGATATTGATTAATTGCAGTCGATTGCACGTGTGTATTTTTTTGCGAAGATGGTTGGTTAACGCTGAAGATCCTTATGGTGAAAATTGAGTAGGTTATTACTGTGTACCATTATTATAATAGATTTGCTCTACTCACATATTGAGCACTTTATATTTGTTATATCGCTGTCTTATCATTGTGAATCTTGCATCAACTAACCATTGTGACCATTTCCCGGTAAGTCACCTTTTCCACAAATACCATATATATCAGTCATCCACAGACACGTGTTTCGAAGTTTACTTCTCACCAGTGCGGCTTGACTTTTTAACAGCTACTAGAGGGGGAAGAGGTTAAATCTATCTGATACAATAATTTTCAGCCTCTTAGCTTTTTCCTATCTGATTTTTTAAATCTAAATCTGATTTGAAAAAAGCCATGTGGCTGATCAACCACAAATGTGATTAAAAGGGTTGGGGGTTTGTCGTAAGTGCAATAAGGTTGGGACAATCATATAATTACTAGGGCATTATGTGTCCAGCCGATTGAACGGAGAGGGTCTCTGCGACTGCCAGTCTAGCCTAAGTAAGTTGAGTGTTACAGGTCATGGACTGGTCAGCCACTAGGATTCCTTCCTTAAGCATCACGATTAAACAAAACACGGCTACCCCTCTGCAGAGGTGCAGTCGGTGCATTTCAAGCCAGGATTAGGTGGCCTACAGGGGCAAATATGGCATTAAAAAAATGATTAACCAAATAAAAACTTTGATAAGTCTCTTAACTGTCACTCACTTAAAAACTATATTTATTTACGTCCGTGTTTGTAAATTTGTCTGTCTGTGTGTCTGTTCATATGTGTGTGTGCTCGTGTGCCTGAGTGCGCATATGTGAGCGTATCAGTAGTGTAAGGACCTCTTGTTTGCACTGTCAAATTTACCCCCTATATTTAACACAATGAAAATTGCATAAAGGTTATATCATCTTAATATCTTTTAAACTCTTCAATGAAGAAATAAAAAAAAAACGGTTGATGATTAAAAAAAAAAAATTCAGTTACAGAAATAATGAGAATTATGTACGAAAACAATGTTTACGTTTTCGCATCGTTAAATAAATTGTAATTACCGTAGCCAAAAAGAAGTTATGACTACCGGCTTTTTAAAAAAATTCTATGAAAAATCGACTAATAGACAAATTTCGTTAATTATTTATATGTTGATGAAATTATGTTTAAAATAAGTTTTTCTAAAATATATTAGGGGAAATATTTTTACGAGGTCACCCCTATTTTATTTAATGAAATCTGAAAAAATCAACGATAAAAAAACGATTATTATTTTTTTCTATAAAGAAAAGAGTCTGAATAATTATATCAGAAAGTTTTTATATTTTCTGTACGGGAGTTTGTTTAGTAAAAGAACCATGAATACAGAATTCTGCTAAAATTATCAATAAAGAAACCGACCCTGCTGTAAAATAAATGGACTGTTTTACTTATTTTTCAAGATAACGGCGAGTAATTTTTTCCCAATCGGATAACTTGATCATTTAATTAACTGTTTTTCTTTGTAACTATACTTTATGTTCGTTATTTTTTTGCGAGATTTTTTAAACAAAGTTTTTAAAAAATATATATTCGTTTCTTCCTTCAGGGCCGGTTTAGCTGAGTCGGTTGAGCGTGCGTCTAGGAATCACAAGGTTCCTGGTTTGATACCGGCCCTCGCCGACTCAGCATATAAGTAACACAGGGATATGTGCGGTGAAGTAAGGAGCTGATGGTTGGTGTAGCGCTCCACCTCAGACGTAAAAACAATCTCCTTGGTCTAACGCTAGGGAAAGGGGGGTAGACTCCCTCGCTGTTTGGCTGATACTGACTTTAGGCCACTCCGACGACTTTACTTACTTAGAGTAGCGAGAGAAAGAGAGAGAGAGAGAGAGAGAGAGAGAGAGAGAGAGAGAGAGAGAGAGAGAGAGAGAGAGAGAGAGCAATGATCTGGAATAGAAAATGAATCAATTCTTTCTTTGCAGTTTCTTTGCATGGGTTTCTTGGCAGCCAGTCAGTCAGTTAGATAACATGTGTTATCAAGAGGGGAATCACTGCCATTCAAGTAATTGACTCACTACTCTGGCAAGCGAACACTTTTGTTAGACGTAGGTAATTGCTCACTATTTACATGCAAATCAAGGTAGACGCTCATCGTTTTCCTTTTCCCCTCCTCTTCATCATCGTCATGCACTTCCTCTCAATACATTTTCCAGCGTCAGTGTCCATCTTCCAATTGCTCCAAACACGAAAACCACCATCGTTTTTTTGTCTATTCGTTTTCGTTTTGCGTTCAGCAAATGCGGTTGTAACAAATTTAGCACGTAGAAAGAGAGACAGAGAGAGAGATAGGGAGAAAGAGAGACAGAACAGAGACAGAGACAGGGAGAGAGAGAGAGAATAAGGGAGAGTGTGTGTGTGTGTCTGTGTTTGTGGTGTGTGTGTGAGTGAGAAGGAGTGTATGAGAGGGAGTGTATGTGAGTGCGTGAGATAGATTGATAGATAGATAGATAGATAGATAGAGAGAGAGAGAGAGAGAGAGAGAGAGAGAGAGAGTGAGTGAGTGAGTGAATGAGAGAGAATGACTGTCTGTGTATGTGTGTGTGAGAGAGAGAGAGAGACAGAGACAGAGATAGGAGAGAGAGAGAGTGAGAGAGAATAAGGGAGAGAGAGAGTGTGTGTGTGTGTGTGTGTTTGTGGATGTATGTTTGAGTGTGAGTGAGAAGGAGTGTCTTAGTGTATGAGTGTGAGTGTGTGTGAGTGCATGAGATAGATTGATAGATAGATATATGGATAGAGAGAGAGAGAGAGAGTGAGTGAGTGAATGAGAGAGAATGACTCTGTCTGTGTGTGTGTGTGTGAGAGAGAGAGAGAGAGAGAGAGAGAGAGAGAGAGAGAGAGAGAGAATGTGATTTTCGTTTTCACCCGAGACATTTTCAGCAAATGCTGTTGTAACAATTTTAACAGAGAGGGAGAGAGGGAGACAGACAGACAGACAGAGAGTGTAGGAGAGATTTACAGAGATAGACAGTAAAAAAGAGGAAGAGAATGTGTGTGTGAGTGTGTGTGAGAGAAAGAGTGTGTTTGAGTGTTTGAGAAAAAGTGTGAGGATGTGAGAGAGGGGGCGAGAGATGCGTAACCTTGGTGCTATCTCACGTGTTTTCGCTGGCAGGATGAGAAAATGGGTATTGTCCAGAAGTGCTTAATTACAGACTTTTGGCAAACACTCAGATATGGTCCCCAAGTGAGGATTGATAGTAATTGCTGTTTTTTTCCATTGTTTTTTTTTTGTTGTTGTTTCTTTTATTGATGGATATAGTTATGGTAGACAAGAATTGTTTATTTTAGAACACATCTCTTTCACTTTTCTCTGTCTGTCTATTGATTGATTGATTCTAATGACATGTCAACTCGTCAAGCATTACGGGTAACAACCCACGGCTAATAGGTTGTGTTGTATAGGGCTCGACTAAGGCCACACAATCGTACATGTTGCTATACTGTTGCTGGGTCGTAGGTGTTAGTAATGGAGTATAAGGATTCACACGTAGACATATGTAGTAGTAAGACTTTTAACGTTTATTTAATTCCCTCGTGGTCGGTTGGGTGACGGCGCTGACAATGGAAACTACTACTGCTGTTACTATTAGGATCTGGGGCAAAGAGGGGTGGGCGAACCTCACTGACGCTGGCTGCGATGGTGCGTGACCAGCGCGGTCATGCACGTTCTGTCTCTCACCTTGACTGCCTTGTTCGCCGTCTCTCTGGGGTGTCCCGATGACCGCTTAAGTACTGACGACCGCCCACACATTCTTTTGTTCCTTGACCTGAAGTCCTTTCTCTTTGTTCAAATTAGCGTTTGTCCAGATGAGTCCTTTGTCACACCTCTTTTGTTATACTAAGATTTCTGTCTCGCCTATCTATTGTTTTCTCTGTTCCATTTTCCTTTGTCTTTTCGACTTCCCGCGCAAAACAAACAGTCAATCTGCAACAGTTGATCAATTGGGAAGTCTTACCGCCGTACAGATGTATGAAAAATATGGGTTAACCTCCCCTGCCAGATCCCGGATATAGGACTAGCAGTGGCCGAAATCCCCAGAAAAGTAAAGCTACACGGAGAAGGCAGATGTCCCTACCGGGAGAGCAGTAAGAGTAGTCAGAGAGAATACACGGCCGAAATCCTTAGCGGCAGAAACGTTGACAACTAAAACGACCAAAATAGATTACCCCCAACAATAAATGCAGCAGACCCAACAATAAATGAGCCTACAATCATTATTCTTCACCCCAAAAGAACTCTCCAAAAGTGTTCAGAACTTGTATATTGACTTAAGACCGCTAAATACAATACAATAAACCCTTTTAAACAAAATACTTGTCTTGTCTTTATTCCTTTCTTATGACAGTATTTATGCTTAATGTGCTGTCGGCATATTCTACTTCACCTGATGATTGCATCGCAAGAAACCAATATGGTCGTGAATGTTATTTTGTCACTAATAAATAGATATGTAAAACATTTATATATTTATTTTATTATATATATATATATATATATATATATATATAATATATATATATATATATATATATACATCTATCTCTTTCTGTTAATATCTATCTATCTATCGAACTATATATCTGACTGTGTATCTAATTCCAGTACTATCTATCTATCCATCTCTGTCTCTTCCTATATATATATATATATATATATATATATATATATATATAATATATATATCACGGGGATACAATTGTGTCATGTGCTAGCCTCACTCGAGCATTCATTCTTTTATGTTGTTTCAATCATGCTTTTAAGGACGTATGTGCGTTTTTTTTGTTGATACTTTTGTTTATCGTGAAGACTTATTTTTCATGGAAATCTTATAGACGCCTGAAAGCGAAATTCATTTTTAGATTTGTAGAATTAATACTAGTCGATAATACTTCGTTTGCTTGGTAAAGACAGACTTTCAGAATATGAAACTAGATTTGTTATAATCAAATAATCAGCTTAAGGAAAATCACTTTCAACATCTGTGTAGAAGCAAAAAATGAGACAAGGCTGTTTGCATTACACATAGTTCTAATAAGCTTGGGAAAGGTATTAATCCAATTATATAATCTCCTGCTATGGAGAATTAATAGGGCAGACTAGGCTCTTTAAAACCTGTTTAGGCAAAGAGTCTAGTGTTACATATTAATTGGATCCCTATTACTTTTTAAGGTAGTATAGAAATCCTTATGGCGATCAGTACAGCTGATGTCCTTGAGAGTGAGTGACAATGCTTGACCTCACTCTCACCTTGCTTTCTGGGGATAGAATCGTGAGAACGGAACCCCGATAGAAAGCCCCCCTTCCGGTTTAAGGTGGGCAACTCAGTAAGTTAGTTGCAGTAGTTAGTTGCAGTAAGTTAGTTGCAGAGTTAGAAGCTAGCAAGATGTGACTCTCAGCGCGCAGTTGTCTGGCCTGGGGATCCTGAATAAAATAACATCAAAGGTAAATCGAAGTCTTGTTGTTATTACTAAAAGCTAACAATGACACAAGGCTTCTGATAAGAAATGGTCCCCAGCAGAACCAGACACGGAATCCCCAGATAAGAAGACCAGACGAGACCTGTAGAAGATATACCAGACCATTAGAAGATAGAAGAAGCAGATCCGGCCAGAAGAATAAAAGAGGTATATAACACTAGGAGAAGGAAAACTGAGTGCAAACCTGTTAAACTCAACTTAATTAATTGACTTTGTGTCGCATCCTGCTCGTGCGGAGGGGTTGGTGGTAATATATATGAAAAAAGTAATTTGGTTGTTTTCGTAATTTGAGTTATCTAACATACGTGTTAAATTACATCATTCAAAATGTGTTGTTCAACGACACTAGAACATTTGATATATGTACTTCAATTATATTACGTCATTTAATATACGTATTCAATTACATTACTTCATTTAATATACGTAGTTCAATTATATTACGTCATCTGAAATACGTATTTCAATTACATTACGTTATTTAAAATGCATAGTTCAATTACATTACATCATTAAAATACGTAGTTTAATTAAATTGCGTCGTTAAAATATGTAGTTCAATTGCATTACGTCATATATAGTTCAATTACGTCCTCAAAAGCATATTTGTAAGTTTTAAACACATTCTGTCTATCTTTATCACAATAGCTGAGGGAAAGGGGGAAACCAAAATGACCCACAATTTTTGTTTTGTTTACATGTGTTTTTCAGTTTCTTGGGGTTTTTATTTTCAATTTTTTCCCACCCCTCCATTGCCAATCGTCAATATTGGGAAATTTTTAAGTAGGATACATGCATAGAGCGAATGAGGTATTTTGGTGAAAGGGAGCTGCGCAAGGAGAGAATGCAAGAATTTTATTTTTATTTTTGAATGAATCGGTCGGCGAGTGAGCCTAGCTAGATAGATCCGTGTAGTGATATGACCAGTTTTATCACCCCTCCCCCAAAACCAAATTTCCGGCTACATGCTGAGTTGTGTGCACATACGTTGTATCTCATTTCCAAATAAAGAAAAAGTTTATTTGGAGTGAGTGCACGTATGTGCTCACTTCAAATATATCTCTATCACTCTCATTCTATCTATTTCTATCTCCTTCTATCTATCTATCTCTATCTCCTTCTATCTCTGACTCTGTGTGTGTGTGTGTGTGTGTGTGTGTGTGTGTGTGTGTAATAGATCAAAGGGTTTTGCTCGTTAGAAGAATTAGATGCGTGTATCGCAAAAAGTATTTTCGTCTGACTTTTCGTTACGAGTTGAACATCAAGTGTTTGAATTTTGAGTTTCAAAAAACACAGACAGACACTCCCCCACCCAGGCACTTGGGAGACCGTCGCCATATCGTATCTGATTTCAACTTCATAGGCATCCTCCCTCCTTCACTTAATGTGACGAACGTAACACACATATCGTGTAGGGTAACTTTAATACAGATTAATAATACATTTCCATCTATGGGTCAAATAGCTCTTTTAGAAAATTGTAATTTGAATACTAAAAAAACATTTAACTGTGAAAGAATTAGTAGTATTAAATAGGAATCTAAATATTAATACTCGTGTTCCTTAATTGTATGACCGTTATCATCTTGCAACACATTCTGATTAAAAACGACACTCCAAATCATCCAAGCTGAAATGCAAAAATGTAAATACTAATTATCTGGTGCTGCTTATCCACCGAATTCTTATTTCTTATGGGTACCGACACCTCAGCTATGTACCATTCTGTTTTATTTTAAAGGAAGAACGAGAGGACAAAAGAACATACTACACAGAAAAAATATAATTATAAAGAAAGAAAGAGAATATAAGAAAGAAATAGAGGGGGCGCGACGAACCGATAACGCTAATCTGTTTCAACATAATAAAAATATGAAAAGAAAGAAAGAATGAAAAAAAAGAGTGAGAGGGTTAAATCAAGATTATTATACTTTTTACATAATTAACTATTTTAACACTAGCTCTTGAGTAAACATATCAAAGTTTGTATTGGTTTGGTTTGTTTTGTTTTACGGCATATCAACCTCAGTCGGTCATTTAATGCCGATAAAGTTTTGAAATAAATCAATTCTTAATGGATAATACAATTTTTTTATAAATACATTTTTCTATTTAACCCATAGATGGGACCCTAACAGGTACTACCACTCCGGGTCAGAGTGGACCAGGGAGCAATGGTGATGAAGGGGTGCTCCACATTCCCCAAAACATCCAAAACTGGAACCTCACCATCGAATAGAGTTTAACGTCATTCCCAGGACATGTAGACCCGCAGACACCGCCTTCTAGCACCCATATGATAAAAAGGGGTTGGGGCTTGCCATAAGGGCAATAGGGTTGGGAAAATCATATTGGTGCTAGGGCTTGACGTGACCAGCCGATTGATCGGAGGGGGCCTCTCCGACCGCCCGTCTAGCCCAAGATAGGGCCAAAGTGGAGTATTGCATGTCATGAACTACTCTTCCACCTGGGCTCTATCCTTAAGCATCACGGGTCATCAGGTGGAAATAAAGATGGGGATTTCATTTTTCAGTGTAAACAAAACCAAACAAAATCATAATCATTCCTTGCAATTTATCTACTTACAATCGTCTGTGAGTTTTGACTGTGAAATAAGCTGCTCCTCGTAGAAGCCCTAGTGTATATTAATAGGCTTAAAGTAGCATAAAAAAGTAAAGTCATCAGAATGGCCTAAAGTCGGTATCAGCAAGACAGCGGTGGATTATATCGTCTTTCACTAGCGCGTGACCAAAGATATGGTTTGGGCGTCTGAGACAGTGCGTCACACCTACCACCAGCTCCTCACTTTACCACACAGATCCTTTTACTACTCATACTCTGAGTTGGTGAGGGCCTGTATCGAACTTGGAACATTGTGGTTCCTAGTCTGACGCTCTAACGACTGAGCTAAACCGTATTAGGTGGACCGATACAAGATCAAACTCATTTCATCGAATCGTTCACGAGATATCAATAGAGAAGATAGTCAAATATTTACTAAGTTCAACGTACCCTGTCATATATGTTTACTTTCCATCAATCTTTTCTTGAAGATGATTGATACATCAATATATCTCAAGTCCCAAACTTAGTTTACTTAGAAAATATACACCATTGGAGTTTATGCAAAGTGATATCATAATATACTAGTTGGATGTTACAATTTTTGTGGCTGTCCTTAGGCATCAAGCACTGTCCAGCGGATATTCCTTGTGTTTAGCAGAGCCCAATCCTTAGTGAAGAAACCGTTGGTTGCTCCTTGTTATCCCTCAGTGCTGGGTATGATCCATTGGGTGTTCCTTGGTGTCCCTTAGTGTTGTAGGTCCGTTCGTCAATGTTGAATTAAGTGCAATGAACGGCTGTCGATATCAGCGATTAAGTAGCTAACTAACCACGTATTCGGGCTGTTGATAGGCTGGGGTTTAAACCACGTGACCTCGCTTAGTCTATAAGTCGTGGATTACAGCAAGCCTTATATATACAGAATATATTTCAACAAAAGTTGTGTTGCCCTACGCGCTCCTTTCGGAATGGTGAGATGACGTGTCAACGTTTGTTACGTTCTGGCACTCATTTCCGAATGTAGTGATGATGTTTCATAGGACAAATAACTGTGTACTTATCTCTCTGGATCGGTACTAAATTTGAAGAGGCTTGAATCCACGTTGCTGGGTCGATGTGCTGGAGTTAACTGACAATTCCTGGATGTTTGGAGTCTGGAAATCAACTTGGGGTACAGAGGGATATCTTGACTTGTGCCATTTAGAGTGTTTTTTTTATTTTTATTAATAACACAAGGCGATTTATTTTTCTCATGAGATTTTTATTTTCCCCAAGTCACACCAGCCGAGAGCACGTCTGGCTCTTTCAACTCTTAATTCCAAACTCAATTCCGATTTTGACAACTCATTCCTCTTTCTGCCACTTTGCTACGTCTCATCGGCTCGTGCAAAGGGAGAATGCTATATGGCATTGATGATTCATCATTAAACTATTCCATTCTCATTTAACACATAATTCTTGCTACAAACATTTCCGCGCTAATTTACATATTAGGTTACTCTCATGGCTCCAACCTATTTCCATTATGTTACAGGTTGAACCATTTTTTGGAAACCTTACTTTATTAGAGAAACACCGTTCCTCTAGTAACACCTTTGAATAGGCCCGGCAAAATGCAGTTATCAAATAAGGAAGTTGTTTAGCATATTCTTTAGGATGAATAAAAGTCTCCGGAGTTACCTATTGTTGCTACCATCAGCCAAACGTCCTTAAGCATCACGAGTAGCTACCTACGGCAAACAGGGTGGTCCATTGTTGTGAATTTACGTATTTGCAGAGATGCAATCGGTGTATTCTATAGCCTCAACCAACGGAGCGGTTGTAAGTCAAGAGTAGCGGAATTTTTATGGTCTGCGGAGGATTTGGAACTGAAAAGAAAACGGAAATCGGATTTCTGGAGAAATAGAAGAAAAAGAAATAAGAACAGAAAGAAGATAAAGTTTGGAATTCTAGTCAATCAACGTGTGCCAGCCAGTGACCGCCAATGACCCCTGAATTAGATTTTGAAATAAAAATGGAAGTCCCAGGTTTTCTGCGGAGGGGTGGAAGCGGATAAGACCCTTCCCCTAACCCCGGGACCACAAACGGTAGTAAAGAAAATTCGGTCTCTTTTTTGCTCGGTCCGATAAAAGATTGTGTTTTTGGGCTCTGTCGAGATGTGATTTGGCTATCAGCTAACAGTGCGCATGAAGGTGATTTATGATAGAACAGCTTGACTCTTTGAAGAAGAAGAAGAAGAAGAAGAAGAAGAAGAAGAAGAAGAAGAAGAAGAAGAACTATAGAGTATATTAAATGAGGATATTAAGAGAAATAATACACAACATGTTTCGAAGTATGATGAAGACTTTATTAATTTGCCCGTTAAGTCTCAACGCTAGCGTCCAGACGCTCAGAACTTTTTAATTAATTTTAAATCCCACAATACATCCCCACCCAAGTAGCGGAGCTACCGTAAGGATGCATCAGTGAGTTTCTTTTTTTTTTTTTTTTTTTGGAGTATAGATGAAGACTTTATTAATTTGCCTGTTAAGTCTCAACGCTAGCGTCCAGACGCTCAGAACTTTTTATTTAATTTTAAACCCCCACAGAACCCACGAGCATAGAAAGAAATAACCTGTTGTTTTTTGAGCTAACGACTACTGATACTACGTGACTTGGGCCCCTACGCTACACAAGGTACGGCTGTATATTTTATATTGTCTGTAGAATTTTATAACCTGTTATTTAACTACATCTAGAGCAACAATTTTATATTTCCGGCTATATTCTTTACTTTTCCTGTAATACCAAGCACGATTATGAGATAAACCTAAGAATAAACCAACGTCTTTGATAATTAGTGACGGTTATTAAACTCTTCTTTAAAGCCATTAGTGATGTGTCGTTCACATACGAACCGTTGAAAACAGACGAGTCAGTTAAATGTACAAGCGATCTGGCCCTGGTGAAAAAGACGACACGGGTTTTTTGTGCGTCTTTAACGATGTATATAATTCTATTTTCATAGAAAATAATTTAAAATCAATTATACTTTAGATTAAATATTCTATAAAAGTTTCAGAATTTATCTAGAAAAAAAAGAAAATTAATTAAATAATATTGTTGGTATCCTTCCGTCTACGAGACACGATGGCGTAGTGTCCAATTTTAAAATAACTAAATAGCCTGGGCGGGTTCATATGGAGGATGAGCTGTTGCCCATGCAGCAAATCCTCCCTCTGCACACCATGCTGCTATGATCCAAAGAAAAGGTAAGGAACCAATGCAGTTTGGCAACGGTAGTGTCGCAAGAGTTGCTGGGTAACACTGGTTTTTAGCATCACACCACCTTAGGGACTGAGGCTCCTGTTTTGCTTTCGGGGTTTAGTAAATAATGAGAATGGATATTCAATATATTAAACAAAAATAGAATGCCTGATTGTCCTAAAAAATTTTCGTGGTAGTAGATTCATGAATAAAATTGAAATTAAGATTATCATTAAAGAAAATGTCCACTCTGACCGAAGATCCGTATCTTCCCGTATTAAGTCAGTTACAGTGTTACTAAGTGTATGAGACGCCTGACGGCTGCAGTAGAGGAATACACCGACTGCACCTCTGCAGACGGGTAAAATCCCCCATCAATGGGGCCATCTGTTAGCTCTGGGTGGCTACCCGTGATGTTTAAGGACGGGGTCCTGGTGGCTGAGCAGTCCATGTCATGCTACACACCAGTTTGGCTATTACCTAGGCTAGATGGGCGATCGGAGATGCACCCTTCGATCAATCGACTGGTCACGTCAAACCCTAGTATCTATATGATTGTCCTGATCCTAGTGCCCTTATAGCAAACCCCAACACTTTTTTATCATATATTTACTAAAAGGCGGTGGCTGAGGGTCACTGTGCTGGGTATGATTACTGCATGTAATGATGAAGTTTCAATTCTGGATCTCTGGGGAGTTTGGATTAACCCCTGATCGCCCTAGATCCACCTATCCCAGATTGGAAGTACCAGCTAGGATCCTATCTATGGTTTAAATAGAATACAATTAGTTAACAAAAATTTGTTTACAAAAATTAACTTTAAAAAATTTTTGATTAACTATCAAGGATGAATAAAACAATGTTTAGGTATAGAATAACACAACAAGGGTTGACATGCCGTAAAATTATTATATGATGGAATATTCTTTTAACTTTTAAAAAATTTCGAGTAACCATCAAGGATGAATAAAACAATTCTTTTAACTTTAAAATTTTTTCGAGTAACCATCAAGGATGAATAAAACAATTTTTAGGTATAGAATAACACAACAAGGGTTGACATGCCGTAAAATCCAAACCAACCAAAGTTTATGTGGGTGTTATTATATGATGGAATATTCCATTTCAAATAACTTTTTTTCTGGATTTTGACAAAAAATAATATTGGCAAAGAAAACGTCTTTAAAAAATCAACTCCTCTAATTATGGTATTCAGTGGGACTAAGAAATATCGACAATATTCAATTAGTTTATTTGCGGTTGAATGGGAATTCAATTTTGTTACAGGGGTTGCATCAAGTAAAAAAAGTTTGAACACAATAACCCCTTCAACAGAGCAGGTTTTCATTTTCGAAGCGAAAATTCTCCACAGAGAAGAATCTCTGAAGATACTTTTTCACCAGCGAAAAGCAAGAATGTTGCAACCTGCGCCTAAAACGAGTGTCGCTCCAAAAGTAATGCGTCCTATTCTAATACAGGGTGACACCCAAGAAACAGAACCCAATTAAATGTTATTTAATCTCATCTAACGTAATTGGATATTTGACGCAAGTGGTTCTGGCGGTCCGAGAGAAATAATTAAATTCCCATTACTAGCTAGTAATAAAAGAAAGGCGTGGGGGGGCAAATGTTTTTTTGGTTATAAACAAAAGTTTAATTGTACAAATAATTCCGAAAAAAACCCCAGACTGAACGGTGACTATCGGGGTCAGTTTCTTTGATCTGACTCGCCAGATGGTTTAGGAGTGATCGCGGGGTAACATGTGTTCGGAGGTTCCGGAAACTGCAAGTATTTGATAGAAAGTCATGGAATGTGGTGGAAGATTCGAGAACGGTCTCTGTTCTGGAAGGTTCGAAACCAGAAGATACTTAAGCACCTGGCCTGGATAGAGTTAGTCAATTGGGCCGAGGAATTAGGCGAAGTCAGTTGAAGCTAAGGTCTAGAGGGAGCCGGATCGAGGCGCTAATAGCAGGGAACGGACTAAAGCTAGTTGAGAGTCAGTTGAGGCTAGTGTCTAGAGGGAGCCGAACCTAGGCACTAGTAGAGAACGAACAACCAGAGCTAGTTGGGGTCAGATGCCTGGACCAACTAAGTAATTATACCCGAAGAAGATTAATTAAACCGAACTTAACGAAAAGATACAATAAGACCTCCCTTTTCTCTCTCAAGAATAAGAAACGGCCTGGTTTAATAAATTCATGAAAAACAAAGAAGCTTTTGTTACTATCTTTTGCCACTACGAAAAGTTACTACGAAAAGAGTTTATGAATGAACAAATCATAAGAAAATTGAGCGTAAGGAACTTAATCGCCCATCACGAAATGCACGCGCTTCCATTGACCTCTTCTTCCCTGTCCACTGTCACTAGACCGATCTCCCTGGTCGAGAGAAAGAGGGAGGCTCTCCTTAGGGTGAAGACTGACAGACCACCGACAACTAGAAAGTTGTGTTGATAAACAAACCCCAGAGTTTGCGCCTCGACGTGTTGCGACGGCGTGCCTTGTAACCGCTTTCTTAGTGCAGTAGCCAGGGGCTAGTGCAGCTGCAGAGCAGGGAACGTTACACTTATCAACGTCTATAAAATTTCAAGAAAATGGTTGGACTTAAACTTCAGTCTTTGTACAATCATTATTTTTACAATATGTTAAGCACCGTTGACTATATATTCTGAAAAAAAATTAACAGTTTTATTTCAACATTTTTTGGGGGTCAGCCTATATGTTGTTGTTGGCAGATGGTGGTATCATGGCCATAGTGGTTGAAACCTAAAGCCAATAATGTTACATAATTAGGGGCTTGGATAATTAAAGGGTGCAAAAGAATCAGTTTAAGTAAAAGTAAATTATGTGCGAAAAAGAAAGAAAGAAATATTTTGGAAAAATAATTGAAAAGGAAGAATCTAATTGGAATGCATATGGGAATTGTTTGTTTGAATTCAAAACCAAAGAAAATGCCAAAATATTTTTTTTTAAGAATTAAAAACATTCTTGAGAGGAATAATGTTGCCAGAGAAATGTCGAATTCTTTGGTTAAAATTACAATGTACTTATATAATACATAATAACACTATACAATGGAATGAAAATATATAGAAATGATGTCGTAAGAAAATAATCAGCTGATTAACGGTAATTATAAAAGAAGGTCGAATAGTCGACGGGAAGTGAAGCGAAGGCCAGAAAGGGTCTGGAGAAGCAAGCGCGACGTAGAACTTTTAGCCTGTCCGATAAAGTAGGCTTTCTTTCATTCTTTCTTTTTTTCTTTCCTCTCCCAAGTTTCACAGTCAACTGACAGGCGGGAGAGTCATAAGTTTACAATCTCTAATTATGCCGATTCTGTTATTATAAACATCTTTCTATCTCTCTTTGCGATGACGATTACTAAAACCGTTCACAGCCATAATAAATCAGTTGACAAAGAAAAAAGTTGCGCTCGCGTTTGTTTTTAACCAGCACAAGTAACCGTCAATCTTAATTTAAGGGTCGTTTTCCCACACAAAGAAACTAGCCCATTTATTTAAAAAAAACGAAGACCCAGTACGTAACAATAATACACCTTCTTTGTAATGTTTTTTTTATTCATATCAAGCTGGAGACTCTCTGGCAAAATTTCGTTCGGTATTTGTAACAATTGACATTCACCCGATTCGAAGTACCAGCGTTGCCTAGAGTGTCTGACTGCTGTCGCGGATGCATGCTCGGTGTTAAGATTTGGTGTGGGCGGTGGTTGGTTTCATCGTGGCGTGAAAACCAGGATGTCAGAAACGGCTAATCGAAGCACCCGGATTTAGTGCGACCGCCTGCTTATTTAATGCGGTTCGCAAAGGTTGGAAGAGAGACGATTCCAATTCTCCGCAAGCGAGACGCTTATGACGTGTCTGAAGACTTCTAGAATATTGTTGCAGGAAAAAAGACTTAGTAGATCTTTGCTGTTGGGAAATTGATTAATCGAAACAGTTGTTCTTTTTTAATTACTCGCAATAGCAGGAAAGTAGAATTCACACACGGAAACGTGTTGAATATTTACCAATTCGAAATAGTTTATATGCAAACAATTGAGTGTGAATTATGACTTTTTACCAGCACGGGCATCGATTCGTTTGACGAGGTGTGATCAGCATATCTGTGCACACACAAAATTACGAGCGTCTGGAACAGTTTATCCAGTAGAAACCAGTCGATGAAATAAGGACTACTGGGCGTGATTCACGAGTAGGGAGAAGGACGTCCGTCAAGCTCCATCACGGATGAAAAGATTCAGCAAACTCGAGAGATGGCGTGTGCGAACCGGCGATTTATCATTTAATAATAAAACAAGAGCACACATAATTTTGAATTTCCCTCGTATATATATAAAGTAAAGACGTCGGGACGGCCTAAAGTCGGTATCAGCCAGTCAGCGAGGAAGTCTATCCCCTTTTCAATAGCGCTAGACCAAGGATATTGTTTTGGCGTCTGATGTGGAGCGCCACACCTACCATCAGCTCCTTACTTTAACGCATAGATCCCTGTGCTACTCATACGCTGAGTTGGCGAGGACCGGTATCGAACTAGGAACCGTGTGGTTTCTAGCCGAACGCTCTACCAACTGAGCTAACAAGTTGCCTGGCCAGTTTTTCATGCTTGTGTGGAGTAAGTTAATAAGTCCACCGAAAGATTTATCCAAAGTACTTTCGGCACCTCGTAGTGCCATCTGCCGGTGTAGAGTATTTGAGACATTAAAAAAATTGGTCAGACAACTTGAAAATATCGGAAAAAAACTCGTCGGACATGTAATGTCTGTAGTTTTCAACCAAACATGTATAAAGGAAAAAAACTCTGCCAAAATATACTTTTGTGTTTGTATATTTATGTGTGCTTTGGTAGTCAACCAAGCTAAGTCAGTACAAATATGCTATCTCCTGCAAAGCTTTTAACGAATAGAAAAATATGCACAGAAAGAATGAATATAAATCATATATAGAGAGAAACATCGTGGAAACATTTAAAGAACGAAAGAAGAGGATATTTGCGATAGCTCTTCGGTTCAAGTTACGCAATTTATATGACTGGTGGAATAAATTATTCAACGTTATTTATTTATCCACTGTTGGAAGCCATGATGCCTTTATGCAAACTAAATAAATAAACAAATAAATAAGAGCAAAAAAATGAGGTTCTGTATCAACGGGTCTCGTGGAGTATCTATCAAGTTTTAATGTCTGCGTTTTAGAATCAAGAAAACGAATACGACTTGTGGGAAATAACATAGGAAACAGAGAGCGTAGAATGAATGAATAACATCTAAAATAGACGGATAAATAAATAAAATTATGCCAAACTCTAATAGATTACGATGTTCTCCCGTGAGGCTTTCTCAGTTTACTGTAAATATTTTAAGTGGCCGCCTACTTTGACAGAATATTGGTTAGACACAAAAAAGATAAAATGGCGACCGTTGGCGGGAGAGAAGTAAGGAATGAATCACGGGAGGTTTTAATTCTTGCAATAAAAAAAAAACGTAACAAATGAAATAAAAATAAACAACAAGGTTGCAATAAAAATAGCATGGATAGTTTTTTTTTCTTTTTTCTTTTCTCGAGCAGTTTATTTTAGGCTAACTGAATTTTTTCTCGACAAGGCTACACCCTTCAATTTTTTTAATATCTATGTCCGAAGTAGGTACTGTTTGAACCATCTATACATAGAATGGAAAAGGCAGTCACAATTACGAACATAAAGTTTATAACCACTTATTGGTTATTGTATATCGGAATACAAAGGAAGTCTAATCCACATATACAAATGCACTATATATATATATATATATATATATATATATATATGTATGTATGTATGTATATGCGTATGAAAAGGTGGAATGAAGACATCACACAATGCTGATAAAGAGAAAACAATTCATAACATAATCATAGCTGATATTGATCAATATCCGTTTAATCCGTGGTGTTTGTGATCGGAGATAAAAGTCAAATGAGTTCAAAAAACAAAAAACCTTTTGCAAAAAAGAGAACAAAAGTTGTTACTTTATTTTCCAATGCGGGCATTCCCGCCATATTTTTATCGGTCATATATATATATATATATATATATATATATATATATAGAGAGAGAGAGAGAGAGAGAGAGATTGTAAATCCACTGGATTAATCAAGATATTGATTAATCCAGTAGATTTAACCCCAAAGATCCTCATGGTGAAACTCGAGTAGATTATTACTTGTATCTGTATTACACTAAATTTGCTCTACTAACGTATTGGGCACTTTTTATTAGTTATATCGCTGCCAACCTTTCTGAATTTTGCATCAACTAACCATTGTGACTATCTTCACCAGTAAGTGATCTTTTCCAAAATAACATATATATATATATATATATATAGATGGATGGACGGATGGATGGATGGATGGATATATAGATAGATCGATAGATAGATAATATCGTTTCCTATGTTCATAATTAATGAGTGCGAGATATCATTGATACAGAATATATATATATATATATATATATATATATATATATATATATATATATATATATAAGGTGTGTCATAAAGCTGTATTAACCACGATAGAAATGAACAATGAATGGAACGTTAATACTTCCAGATACAAAGTGTGTCAAAAAGTACAAAACATCCTGATACTTTTTCGACACACCTCGTATATATATATATATATATTATATATATATATATATATATATATATCAGAATAGGCAGCGTCCCGTCGACTGGGGCTGTAGAATACACCAACTGAATCTCTGAAGATGGGAACCAACTTTTGGACGTAGGTGGCGACCCCTGACCTGATAAGCCGATTGACTGGAATGAGCGTCTCCAACCACTCTCAAACCTAAGTGAAGTACAAAATGGTGTGTTGCATCTCATGGACTGCTCAGCCACCAAGGTCCTATCTTTAAGCATCAGGGGTCACCATCCATGGTCAACAGATGGACCCATTGAGGTGTCTTTCTCCACTGCAGAGGTGCAGTCGGTGTATTCTAAAGCCTCAATCGACAGGGTTTAACCCAACAGGGTTGACATGACGTAAAACCAACCAACCAGCCAACCAACCTGAATAGGCAAGAGTTATTTACAGAAGAAACTGGTCTAATGGCTATACACATTTACTGCTACCGACAGGTCAGCAACGTTAGCAAATTTACATTATCTATCTGAAGAGGGTTAAAATCCGAACATTGGTGCCACCTCTTGGTGGTGGGTGACGACTCGTGCTGCTTAAAGATGGATTCGACTTTGGTCCTTACTTAGGATTGATGTATGGTCGGAGAGACTCCTCTGATCAATCGGCTAGTCGCACAAATCCCTAGAACCTATATGATTGTCCTAAACTTATTACCCTTATATGCAAGCCCCAACCCTTTTTATCTTATATGTGCTAGAAGGCGTAGGCTGGGTATGATGTTAAACTGCATCTAATGGTGAAGTTTCAATTCTGGAATTCTAAGGAATGTGGTGTACTCATTTATTGCCATTACTCCCAGGTTGACTAGGCCCAGATTGGTATTACTCGCTATGTTTCCCTCTATATATTAAATAAAAATAGAAATTATTTTTAGAAAATGTGTTAAAAAATTTTAATTTGAAATAATTATTTAATACCCATCAAGAATTAATAAAACAAAACGTCTGCGGCATAAAATAACCTGACAAGGGTTATCATACCGTAAAATCCAACCAAATGATTTGGTTTGGTTTTGTTTGTTTTGTTTTACGGCATATCAAACTCAGCGGGTGATTTAATGCCGATAAAGTTTTGAAATAAATCAATTCTTAATGGATAATACAATATTTTTATAAATACATTTTTCTATTTAACCCATAGATGGGACCCTGACAGGTACTACCACTCCGGGTCAGAGTGGACCAGGGAGCAAGGGTGATGAATGGGGTGCTCCACATTCCCCAAACCTCCAAAACTGGAACCTCACCATCAGATAGAGTTTAACGTCATTCCCAGGACATGTAGACCCGCAGCCACCGCCTTCTAGCACCCATATGATAAAAAGGGGTTGGGGCTTGCCATAAGGGCAATAGGGTTGGGAAAATCATATAGGTGCTAGGGCTTGACGTGACCAGCCGATTGATCGGTGGGGGCCTCTCCGACCGCCCGTCTAGCCCAAGATAGGGCCAAAGTGGAGTATTGCATGTCATGAATTGCTCATCCACCTGGGCTCTATCCTTAAGCATCACGGATCACCACCCACGGCCAACAGGTGGCCCCATTGGGGGAGTCTTACCCCTCTGCAGAGGTGCAGTCGGTGCATTCTATCGCCCCAGCCGACAGGGAGGCCAACCAAAAATCTGTTAAGATGATCTTTGTTAATCTGTATACCCAACAATGAGTAAAAACAATCCTCTCTGGTATAAAATAACTTAACAAGGGCTGACATGCCATAAAATTTAAACAAACAACGAGAATAAACAAGAGTTATTTACAGAGGAAACTGATGTAATGGCCATTATAATATTGTTCTCACGTCATATAAACACATTTACTGCTAGCGACAGGTCAGCAACGTTAGTAAATTCACATTATTTATGTCTGTAATAATTTCCAAACGTTTGTGAAATTGCAAAAACAGCCATGCTGAAAACTAATTTATTATTCGCACTTCGAATTTGATTGAATAAATGAATCTAAAGATTTTATGCCGTTGTCGATTTAAAGTTATATTAAATTCCGTAGAAATTCCTTTTTTACTTTCTGTAATAGTTTAAATGTGCAACATGATGTTGGTGCCAATGTTAAGATGACATTACGCATTCAACTCGAGTTTAAATTCAACACTTAAGAATGAATGCACTGGCATGACAAATATATATATATATTGAGATAGAGAGAGAGAGAGAGAGAGAGAGAGAGAGAAGAGAAGAGAGAGAGTGAGAAAAAAGAGAGAGAGATACGGATTTGGTAAGATATATATATATATATATATATATATATATTGAGAGATGTGTATATGTATGTAGCATAAAAGATATATTAATATATATATATATATATATATATATATATATATATATGGTAAGATACACACACACACGCACATATATATATATATATATATATATATATATATATATGGTTTTGGTAATATATACATAGCATATAATATATATGTATATATATATATATATATATATATATATATATATAAAAGATATTTATATGCCATATAATCATAATATTATATATATATATAACATATGTATATATATTAAAATATATTTATATGCCATATAATCATAATATATATACACACACATATATATATATATATATATATATATATATATATATATATTATATATTATGTATATATATTATGATTATATGGCATAAAATATATTTTAATATATATACATATGTATATATATATATATATATATATTATGATTATATGGCATATAAATATCTTTTAAAATATATATATATATATATATATATATTATATATATATATGCTATGTATATATTACCAAAACCATATATATATATATATAATATTATATATATATATATATATATATGTGTGTGTGTGGCGTGTGTGCGTGTATCTTACCATATATATATATATATATATATATATATATATATATATATATATATTAATATATCTTTTATGCTACATACATATACACATCTCTCAATATATATATATATATATATATATATATATATATATATATATATCTTACCAAATCCGTATCTCTCTCTCTTTTTCTCACTCTCTCTCTCTTTTCTCTCTCTCTCTCTCTCTCTCTCTCTCTATCTCAATATATATATATATATATATATATATATATATATATATATTAAAATATATTTATATAATCATAATATATATATACACACATATATATATATATATATATTAAGAGTTATTTATATAGAATATAATCATATATATATACATATATTAAGATATATTTATATACCATATAATCATATATATATTAAGAGAATATCGATCTTTTTATTTAAGTATGATTTTTTTATCAAGCCTCATCTAAAAAGATCAGTGATATACCAAATTATACTGTTGTACTTATCTCTGTACTAGATCTAGTTCGGTCTCTGCTATTCTGGATTGAAGTAGCTGGGCTTGCCTGAATTCGTTGCTTATCTGACATTTTCTCTTGGGGATGTCTGGTCTTGTGCGGTTGGTAGTTTTTAATAACGAACACAATACTTAAAACAAATTTTTTTTCACTTAAACCGGAACTAAAAATGCCTTAGAAAACAGACACGTAATTTGCGTCTGTTCTCTTCAAACACTCATCCCAGACTCCCAAACACTTCAATCTATCTTCCTCTAGCACATATATCGTAAAAAGGGTTGGGGTTTGCCCAAAGCACAATAGGGTTGTGGAAATCATCTAGGTGCTAGGATTTAACGTGAACAGCCGTTTGAACGGAAGGACCCTCTCCAACCGCCCGTCTAGCCTAAGTAAGGGCCAAAGGGGAGTGTTAAATGTCATGGATTGCTCAGGCAGCAGCGTTCCCTATTAAGCCACTAGGGTCAATACCCACCGCTAACATGTGGCCCCATTGGGTGGGGGTCTTACCCCTCTGCAGAGAAGCAGTTGGTGTATTCTATAACCAAGCCGACAGGGCTGAGTAGGTATTAAACAAATTCAGACTAAATGAAAGAAGAAGAAGAAGAAGAAGAAGAAGAAGAAGAAGAAGAAGAAGAAGAAGAAGAAGAAGAAGAATCTAACCAACGAACCTTAACATGTAAACAAATAATCATATGAAACGGATGTATTGGATCCCTAGATAGGATCCTAACAGGTACTACCACTCTGCGTCAGTGAACCTGAAGTTACGGCAACGATGGGATGGTTTCACTCTCCCCACAGATCTAGAACTAGAAACTCACCACTGGATACGGTTAAGTTTCAAGTGAGATTGATTCTCACTAGGTGTCATATCTTTTCTGGCATTGTACCACTACTAAGTTATCGTCTTGTCGGCTGGGTCAGAACAATACACCGACTGCACCTCTGTAGAAGAGTAAAAGCCACCAATGCGGCCACCTGTTGACCGTAGGTGTAGACCCGTGATACTTAAGGACGGAATCCTGGTGGCTGAATAATCCGACATGCAACAGTCCACCCCGATCAATTGGCTGGTCACGTCAAGCCTTAGCAACTATATGATTGTCCCGATCCTGTTGCCCCTTATTGCTTCCAACCCTTTTTATCATATATATACTAGAAAACGGTTGCTGATGGTCTCCTGAGAGTTACGGTAACGATGGGATGGTTTTACCCTCCCCAAAAATCCACCATGGACACAGTTTATTTTCTAGTGAGATTGATTCTCTCCAGGTGTCTTATATATTGTCCGACTTTGCACCACAACTATGCTACGCTTCGCTACTGAAATAAATCTATTAATAATGGAGATTTGCTTCCTGTTTTAGTCTGTAACAAAAACGACGTCACTGATTACGTCACACTACCTAAAACGTTATAACGTAGAATAAATACTCTCAAAATTTAAGCATGCAATGTTAAACAGTCCTCATTGGTTTTTTAAACAAGTTTTAATGAATACATAACTAGTATTATCTATCTATATATAGTTTGTTTTATTTTAATATATATTTAAAGTTATCAGAACTAAGTTTCCATTTCAATATTTTTATATTTTTTACTCCTTTAATAAATTTATTTCATTTTTTACTCCTTTAGTAAATTTGATGATTTTACTTTACTTATGATACAAACTCTCTGATATTAGATTTTCAA
>CM042145.1:123401987-123425654 GCA_023376005.1 Doryteuthis pealeii
GAAGACTGGCAGGTTAACCAGTGCTCATAGGAAAGTTGTGTGGGTAAACAAACGAGCGTGTCGCCTCTGTACCCTTGTATACGTTTTCGTGATGCACACACGGAGTGCACTTGTAGGATCCCACCACGCTACATATATACGCGATTTGGTGCCGTGAAAATTGTGTTGGTAAAACAAAGGCCAACCATGTCAAGCTCCCGTGCCGAAGTCAGCATTGTCTCTAACGCCTTCTGAGCACAGAGCACGTTACATGTATATATATATATATATATATATATATATATATATATTCACTAATACGCTAATCTAAACAACCCTAAAAATATAATAGACTCTCCTAATTTGAAAGTGCAATCAATAAACAAAACTAACACATTACAACCTGCAATCCCACGATGACGACCGACGAAACGGTTGAAAGCGCTAGGGTTAAGAATATAGAACACTTCCTTTACCAGCTGGATCTTGAATTGAGAAAAATGACCAGACGACTAAAAAAAAATAAAACTAAAGATAAACATCATGAACAAGAAATATTTATTAGTCTTTAACAGTAATTGTCTAGAATATATATATATATATATATATATATATATATATATATATATATATATATATATGCGATACAATTAAAGTGCTTGTATATAGCACTAATCATTTGATCCTGATCTTTATTTATATCGAAGTGAGAGAAATAGTACACCGTTTTGCTAAATACTAAGATGACTTTTTGAAAGTACATTTACACCAATTAATATTCACAAAAATTATTTTCAAATTTTAATTTCTTGATTTTCCTACAAACCGTATAGCCCATATTTTTGTCTAAACTAAGAAGAAAAACAATTCATTTAAAAATACATAGAAACAGGCTGTTAAGGTTATTTTATTTAAGATTATTTCATTATTATTTTATTATTATCTATTTATGTATTTATTTATTGTTTTTTATTATTTTTTCAATAATCCTATTATTCTCTTCTTATTCTTATTTTATTTTATTTAAGATCATTTTAGAAGCTAAATGAAAACAATAAAAAAGCATATTTGATGAGAGGCCATTTAAGATTTAAAAGAAATCTTATTTGTGTATACTACTGGGGTTAAAGTCTTAAATTTATTTAGTTGTCGTTTGTGTCTTTTTTAAATTGTATATCTTAAGGGAGGGTTTAGTCTTAATGATACATGGATAAATTATGAATTTTATGGAAGCACTTCCTTAGAAATTCATCCTTTTTGTTCTGGAGATTTATCTTATCCGGTAATGTAATTATCGCTCACTTTCCTTGTAAATGATAAGAAACATGGATTATTTAAACTACGGAAGATATTAGATATCTTTAAAATTTCCAATTTAATGATTGCTGTTATATTTTGTTCTTTAAGTTTCAAACATAGCTAGCTAAGGTTGTTTGATTTTTCAGTTTAATATTTGAAAGTGACCATTTATGATTTGCAAACTCAGTTTTGAATTCTTATTTTGTTCAACCCACGTAAAATTTAGTAATGTCTGGTTACTCTGTGGACGTTATCGATGCAAGGTAAATTACACCTTTGGTCAAACACTTTCCTTTTACCGGGCACATATCCGTGTTTCCGTAATTGCAGTTTTTCTGTCGGTCTTTTTCCTTATTTCTATCATTTCTGTGATTGTTAATTATTTTGTTATCATGTTTTTATGTGATTATTTTTAATTATCCTAATAGAATAATTAAAAGATATCTAGAAACATCTTTGAGTAGGTGCCATTTAAGTTTTTTTTTTTTAATTAAGAACCTACCAACAATAAACAGTCAAATTATGTTTCTATTCGTATCGGCATTGCAGTCTCGGAAGACTATATAGTTCTTGTGTCCATGAACTTACAGCGTCTTCTGTGACTGTGAAGTTCAATTTTAGAAAAACAGCCCCGACCACAGATGTCGCATGTCAAGGCTGTCCTTAATGATGTTGATGTCCCTGTGCTTTGTTGCCGTTTCTTTCTTCTGGAACTCACCAGGGTGATTTCAGACATGAATAGTCCGTTACGGAGGCCTGTCGCCAATAAGTGCGGTCCTGAGCTAAATTTCCCCAGCATGAAGGAATAATGCCAAAGCATCTGAGATCAAACTTGCAGACATCCTTAAAGAGCCGGTAGGGTGACCCATCTGTCTCTTACCAGACAAAGGTTCTGCATAGAGGATGTCCCTCGGAATTTGTTCATCGTATTTGTTTATATTTCTATTAAAATAATTAATTTCTTTGCACAACTAAGCTGCACAGAAGAAATGCCTCCACTCTTTGATGGTAAAGCAAGAAAAATCCAGTTTAACATTCGAAGTGTTTTGTGTATCACCTAAATTCAAAGAACACGTGCAGCTAGGTGCCTCACATATCTGTATTCAGGTTATGTAAGTCCGTGTGATTGCTTTTTAATTTAAGACCGCATTTCATTTAACGTTGCATCTTTATCTTTTAAAACGTCTCATGTGATGTTATGCTCACTGATCTAGGCTAATTTGTGAGTACGATTCTTTTGGTTGCTCACTGGTCTTGAAAAATCTTCAAATTAAAATACTCTCGATAGAAAGGCAACTATTTTTTATTCGATAGTATCATCAAAATATGTGTTCTTTATAAATGATACGTTTAATCTATATATTAATACTCGTGTGCCTTAATTGTACGACCATTATCATCTTGGATCACCCACTGCTTAAGAATGAAAGCCCAAAGCACCCAAGATGAAATTCGAAAATGTAAATCCTGATTATTTGGTGTTGCTTATCCGTCGAATGCTTACGTAAGCCACTACCCATCCAATCATACATTTTCATACACAATCATATCATACACAATTTTTTTATGAACTCATTTTTTTCTATTTAGCATATACATGGCACCCTAACTACCATCCCGGGTCAGTGTGGACCTGGGAGTAATGATGATCGAGGGGTACTCCACATTCCCCAGAGCTCCAGAATTAGAACTTCACCATCAGATAGGGTTTACTGCCATACCCCGGACACTAAGACCCTCAGTCACCGCGATGTAGCACATTCTCATACAGGCGCTAAAGTTTGACGTGACCAGCCGATTGATTGGAGGAGCCCTCTCCGACCGCTTGTCTAAGCCTAAGTAAGGGCCAAATTTGCGTGTTGCAAGTCATGTACTCTTCAGTCACCAGAATTACATCCTTAGGCATCACGGGTCGCCACCGACGGCAAACAGGTTGGCACATTGGAGGGGTCTTACTCATCTGAAGAGGTGCAGTCGGTGTTTTCTAAAGCCCTAGCCAACAAGACTTCGTGAGTAGAGAAAATCAATAATTCTATAATTCATATATTAAGATAACAATTGTTTTACGAAATAGATAGTCGTCCTCTAACAACACCTTGCGCGTCAAACCTTTCCCTATGGAGTGTGAAGCTTTCCCTCCAATCAGAAAGAAATATTTCACCGCAAATAATATGAGGAATCTGTTTGAGAATGATAACATGGATGGCATTTTATCCTTCTTGAGAGAAATCAAAAATATACCGAAAATTAAGAATCAGATATAAAATATATCCACGAAATACACTACAAAAATTACACCACTAAATGAAACGAGTACCTCCATTTATCTCACACTCAAAAAGTGTTTGGCATTAAATAACCCACACAGGGTTGATATACAATTAAACAAACAAAGCCAAACCAACACAATCGAACAAATAATGGAGTAAATAAATCGAATACAATTTTTGAAAATAGTTGAATTGTATAAAGGATTACATTATTTTGTAAAGTTAAATCAATTCTAAAATTTAAAAACTTTTTCTATAACTAAAAATATAAACAAATCAGTTTTGAAAATATGATGAAACCTAAATGGTAGCAATTCTATGGTTTGATTGACTGGATGTTACGGCATGTCAACCCTTCTTGAGTTATTTTGTGCCGATTACGTTTTATTTTATTAATTTTTTTTATGAGTATTCAACATATTTTACTCAATATTTTACTCATTTTTAAAAAACACTTTTTTAAACAAAATTTTTAAACACATTTTTTAACTCAGTTATTATTCCTTTACAACTCATAGATGGGACTCTAACAAGTATTGTCACTCATGGTCTGGGTGTACTCCATACTCTTCAGAGCTCTAGTCATAACTTTCCAATCGTCCGTCTAGCCGAAGTAAGGACCAAAGAGGAGTGCTGCAAGTCACGAACCGCTCAGCAATCAGTATCCCATCCTCATGCATCACGGGTCACCACCCAAGGCCAACAGGAGGTCCCATTTCCGTGGGGGGGATCTTACCCCTTTAAAGAGATGCAGTCGGCGTATTCTACAGCCCCAGCCGACATAGGGGTCAATTTTTTGGTGTGTTTGTTTCGTTTGTGTTGTTTTACTGCATATCAGTGTGTCATTTAATGTCGGCAAAGTTTTGAAAGATTTGTAGCGATAGTTTGGAATAAATTCTTTTAACTCAGTTTTTCAATATAACACATAGATGGGACCCTAACATATACTACCACGAAGGGTCACAGTGGACTGAGAGCCTTAATGATGAAGAAATACTCCACAATTCCCAGATCCTTCAAAACTAGAACCTCATCCCCAGTAAGAGTTTAACGTCATACCCAAGATATGAAGACCCTCAACCAACGTCTTCTAGCACCCATGTGATAAAAAAGGGTTGGGGTTTACCATAAGGGCATTACGGTTAGGACAATCATATAGGTTTCGGGGCTTGATGTGACGAGCCGATTGATAGGAGGTGTCCTCTTCGACCGACCGCTTTTGGCGTGTATGTGTTTTCTCTCTCTCTCTCTCTCTCTATATATATATATAAACTTTTTCAATTCCTATCAAAACAGATAACTAAGTATATTCAAATTTCTTTTTCATTCAACATCTGCTCAACAAATTATTTAACATTGGAAATATTTTCGGAAACGACGATCCCTTTCCTCCACCACCACAAAAAAAAGAATTCGCAATAAAACTTAAAAGAGAAACGATCAAGTTGGACAATCGTAAACATGTTTACCTAAGTTGTCCATCCAGAAGAAGCATTAATCTCCGTGCAGATGGAAGGATACAAGAGATCATCACCCGTATTCGAGTACGTATAACCTTTTCTTTGGCCTCCTTTCCAGGTCTTCTCTCTTTTTAGACACAACCGGCGTTTGCCAATGCTGGAAGGGAACGGACATGAAAATGTGTAGAAAATACTTAGATTACCAGTATTTGTGTGGACATCTCGAGACTCCTTTAACCTATTGCATGATGCAATAATGCTTACTGAGAATGGCTGAAAATAAACAGAGCAAATACATATTGGAGATGTGATAGATTTATTTAGTGGACAAGATAATCGGAAACATACATTTATATTCCCCCCTCTCTCTCTCTCTCTCTCTCTCTCTTATATATATATATATATATATATATATATATATATATATATATATATATATAGCTGTTGTTGCTTGTAAAAGACGGCTTTCAAAACATCGAGAAAATAAATGGAACTTAGTACATAATATCCAAATCAATTTTTCAATTATTTCACACGTTTCTCTCATGTTTCGAACTACAACCCAAAATATATTTCTCATATATATATATATATATATATATATATATATATATATATATATATATATATATATAATATAGTTTATAGGCTCCGTGCAGTCTCTCATGTCTATAACCTTGCTGATGAGACCTAATAGTTCGAAATGTATATTCAGGGATTGACATATTGTGTTTAGCCTTACATTTGAACATATATGCCCGCCTAAATCCATTAATTATTAACTAATTAATTTTCAAAAATTAGGTATGACTTCAATTAAGTACATATCCTCCAATATATATATATATATATATATATATATATATATATATATATATATATATTTATGTGTGTGTGAAGAAGGGATATTATTTGCCTTAACCCACGTTTTGCCAAAACAGTTAAAAGCCAAATGAGAAGAATGTTTACTACTTTAATTGATAATCCTTTTCCTCAAATACACTTGGTCTCTGCTCCCGTTTTTATCAGATTACCACAATATGTGTCTGTTCACCTTTAATATGTCTAAAATTCTGATTTAGTCTGGTCATTTTCGTAATGAAATCAGAAACAGAGGATAGATTATCTTTAACACGTACAATTAACAAGATTTTATTTCAAGAAATGGATTTTTTACATTTTCAAATTCAAATATTAGATAAAGAAAACGATTTTCATTATCGATTATTTTTACCATTATCGAATTTTTATTCTGTCATTTAATAATTATCGATATTTAACGTTTGTTAAACGAGATATTAAAAAAGAATAGAGTAACTGCAACCCAATGTGTAGCTGTATCTTAAATATCCTCATGTAGATTCGTTATTTCAATCAATGTTCACTATGGGAACTTGCACAACGAGAATAGATTACATTATGATGGTGGTATATGCATATATTTGATATATAGTTATATTCAAACTTCCATAAGACTGAACAAATAAGAAAAGAAAGACAAATATCCAATGAAATAATAAATAAACCTTGTATTCAAAACAATAAAAAGGTACAAGTATAATATTCATACAAAGTTCATATATATAGATCAGGAGAAGGTGAAGTAGTAAGAATGTTAAGCAGTAGAGAAAGAAAGGGTTACTTATTATATATATTACTTTTTAAAGGTAAAAAGTTTATTCCTCAACATCAGCAGTGAAATGGATTTTAGATAGGCAAAAAGGAGGCAACTTAATTTAAGTATGGTCTTTTTGTGAGCAGCAGGCAAATATCTTCGCAGCGACTGACGTGGAGTCATTAGTCGGATGATTTGATCTGGTTTCTTAACCGAAAGCACTCTATTTATATAATCCTGATAGGCTCCAAATTCGGCCTTTTTAAAACTTCTTGTTTAGGTGCGAAGGCCTCTGATTGGTCTAAAAATATAATTTTTATTTTTACTTTATACTTGCGCCGATCCTATGCGCAAATGCCTATTTTCGTCATTGTTATTTTCGCTTTTTCTGAGTAAATTTCCGGTTTAATCTATTATTCGCATCACTACAACATCTATAAATAAAACAATATGGAGGTACGTGGTGTAATGGTTAAAGTCATAGTAAATGGAATCATCGATTCTAGTTCAAATTTTAGACGAAGCTGTGGGCATTTCACATAGTTAAGAACGGTAGGCATCTAACTATTCTCCCTCCAGTGGTGGGTAAATAGTTTGGTACTCAGCTCTTTAACCTTGGCTAGGTAACCACCTTTGGAGACAGAAAACCCTGAATTCAAACCTGTTAAACACCGCTTAAGACATTGACCTTGAGTTACATCCTGTTCGTGTTTTGGGGGTCATTAATACATATATTCAAAACATTTGATTTGTGATAATGTTAAATTGCTATTAAAAAGTCCTTCTTTAATTTTTAAAAAGCTGTTACCCGATGATAACCTAAAAGTAAGTGTCCAAAGCGCTGGGGACACAGGGAAAAGATTTGGGTTGGGGAAGGGTGGTTTTATTGACAACACTGTTGTATTTGTTGTGCATGCGCCTGCATCCGCCCATTCCATCACTTAGCTGCCAAATTCACTCTTGATTTGGCAGTCGTTTCTCTTTTAGTTTTCGATTCATGCCAAGTGTGAAGTTCACGCAGTTATTTGTTTTTTGAATGCAAAGCGATTGAAATTCATTCGCCACTAAATGGAAGTGTATAATAAGACATGAATGGATGTCAAAAAGTTCAGAAATCCGTTTTGAGAGTGTGCAACGACGAATAGGTTCAAGGCTTCCTCAACGACATGGCCGCGACCTGGTATGACATGGGTCTATAAAAACTCACTCAGAACATATAAAAATGCATTGGCCGAAATGTTTATTATGCAGAAAAATAGATGTTCAAAGTTTAAAAGTATGTAAAAACCATTGACAATTTATGCATACATAAAAGGCAGTTGGTGTGTATGTATGTATGTATGTATGTATGTATATCCGGATGAAACTACGAAACCTAAACAATTAACGACAGAGTAAATATATATTCTCATTAAATATCACCACTTCTTGCAAAAATTATGATGATTTATTGAAAATTTACTTAAAAATGTCCTGCAGTTGAAAATCTCAAAAGTAAACAAATCAATACACCAGTGTTTTATTCCCTCTCTACCTAGTAGATGTTTGGTAGTCGTTTCTAGTAAATAATAAACGTTTCTGATATTTCTTTATATTTCAGGGACCTTACCTAATAGTTTCATCGCTTAGGTCAATTTTTAGCCACTAGCAGGACCTGTGGATATACCACAGTATGATAATTCAATTATAACAACGTTTGAGATGTTTACTTAAGAGCTATTGTGAACCAATTCAATATGTAAAAAGTATAATAATCTTGATTGAACTCTGTTTCATTTTTTTTTTCTTCCTTCTTTTCATCTTTTCAGTATGTTCGATTGAAACAGATTAACATTATCGCTTTCGCGTGCTCACGCCCTTTCTATATCTTTCCCATACTGCCTTTCTTTCTTTTTTATTATACTTTTGCGGTAGAGCATATACTTTTTTTCACCTTTTTTCTTTATAATAAATAGGGAATGGTCCATTATTTATATGAGGTGACGACAATCATAAGAAGTATTCTGCGGATAAGCAAAGCCAGATAATCTGGATTTACATTTTTGCATTACTTGGACGATTTGGACGGCTTATTCTAAACCAGAGGGTGTTGTAATATGATTCCGGTCCTACAATTAAGGAACACGAGTATTAATATATACTATGGTGAGTCAAAAAGTAATGCCATTTTGTTTAGGGTAGGTATAATTACCAACACAGGAACATGTATCCTACAGCAAAATGAAGCCGGTCATCTGCGGATCACCCCCCCAACTTCTCCACATAGTCACGAATGAGAAGATGTATCTATGTCCCGTCAAATTCTGTTGACTGTTCTTTGAGCCACTCCTTCAGTACTGATTTCACTTCCTCGTCACTGGAATAATGTTTGTCTCTCAAATACTCTTTCATGGGGGCGAAGAGATGATAGTCGGAAGGCGCTAAATCTGGTGAGTATGGAGGATGCGATAAAGATGTCCATCTGATGCTTGTGTGTGATCGAGCATTGTCATGCAAAAGGAGGACATTGTCGATTGGCAAGCTGGGTCTTACTCGTCGGATTCTTGCTCTGGGCATCGTTAGGGTCTCAATGTAGGCCTTAGCTTTATTTTAAAAAATCACATTAGGTTCCACCAAAATAGGTCAGGGGATCAGTTTAGTCCATATTGAAGGAAGAAACGTAAATATTTTTTAACTTATTTTTAAAGAATCTCGCAAAAAAGAAATAACGAACATAAAGAGTTGTTACAAAAAACAGTTAATTCAAAGATCAAATTATCCGATTGGGGAAAAATTACTCACCGTTATCTTGAAAAATAAGTAAAACACTCCGTTTTTTTACAACAAGATCAATTTCTTTACTGATATTTTTTTAGCAGAATTTAGTATTCATGGTTCTTTTACTAAAAGGCTCTCGCATCGACACTTAGAGAAATATGCTGATTTAATTATTCAGACTCTTATCTTTATAGAAAAAAGTAAAAACTGTTTTTTATCCGTTTATTTTTCATATTTCATAAAATAAATTAGAGGGGGGTAGACCTCGGAAAAAAATATTTTCCCTAATATATTTTAGGAAAAAAACTATTTCACATATATTTTCATCCAAAGGTAAGCAATTATGGAAATTCTCATGTGAATCAGACCATTAATTGATTTTTTATAGAATTTTTAAAAAAGCCGGTCGGCATAACTTGTTTTTGGCTACGTTAAATTTCAATTGATTTAACGGTGCAAAAATGCAAACATTGTTTTTCGTTCATAATTTTCATTATTTCCGTGAACTGAAATTTTAAAAAAAAATCATCAGGAGTTTGTTTGATGTTTCTTCTTTTGAATGGACAAAAGAATTTAAGATAATATTTACTTTTACGCAAGTTTCAATGTGTTAAATATAGGGATGGGGATGAATTTCACACGGAAAATTGGTAGTATCTATTTCACATGAAATAAAGAAAATGGCATTACTTTTTGCATACACTCGTAGATAGGTTTTTGTTTTTTTTTATCGTTTTTTTTCATATATTTTTGAGTATTTTCTATCAGATATTTTAGGCGGCAATTTTTCTATCCTCCTTTCGTACCGTTGTTTAGTCTAATTATTACCAACCTTTTGTCTTTGTCCATTTTTTTTTTCGTCTTTTTATTTTCGTCTTAGAAAAGAACTGAACAAAAGATTGAAGTCAATAATAGGCAGATAAATCATTAGTTAAACATTCTCGGGTCAATTTCTTTTTTGTTCCAATTATAAATCTCACTCATCTATCAAAGCCGATTGGAAGATAATTGACAAACGATCAGTTCTAAAAATAAAAAATGAATAAAAATAAAAAATATAAAAAAAGAATGGAGTAAAAATTCGTTGGATACTTGCGGAACAATCTTAAATTTATAACAGCAACAGAAGAAAATGGATAAAAAAAATAATTTGTTCACATTATTTCAGTTAGAAAATTAGTTTATCTATTTCTGAAAAGTACAATCGTATAATAGTCTATTCGGTTGGACATATTTCATCTCCATTTAATATCTGCCTAGTCCGCTGGGGAAGTAGAATAAACCATCTACAAATCTACAGAGAGTAAAATCCTCCTAATGTGTCCACCTGTTGTCCGTGGGTGGCGAACCTAGATGCTTAAGGACGGAATCCTGATGGCTGAACAGTCCATGACATGCAACACTTTACTTTGGTCCGTAATTAGGTTAGACGGCAGACGACCGCTATGGCAGGCTCCAGCGGAACGAAAAGAGACGCCTTTCGCAATACCGTGGCGACACCGGTCGCGGTTCCGGCTTAGAGGTTTTCAGGCGTTATCGCGTGGATGCAGCTTGGCACCGCCGCTCGTTCGAGCGAGCACGCGAACAGTTGCTTCGATCCCGCGGTTCCTCTTGTACTGGACGGGATAGCCGTGGCCACGGACGACGTAACACACATGCCGATCGGTAGGATAAAACTAACCTGTCTCACGACTGTCTCTCAGATCTATCGGCTGGCCATATCAAGTCCTAGCACTTGTAAGGTCTCAGCCCTATTGCCCTTATTGCAAGCCCCAGCCTTTTTTATCATATATATATATACTCGAAGGTAAAGTCTGGGGGTCTTAGTGTCCTGGGTATGACGTTAAACTGAATCTAATAATGAAGTCTGGGGAGTGGGATGTATCTTTTCATCGCCAGTACTCCCAGGCCCACTCTGACCTGGATTAGTAGTACATTTTACGGTCCCATGGATAAAACAAATCATCTTCGGTATTTGTTGTAAAACTCTATCTGATGCTGAAGTTCCAATTCTGGAGATCTGGAAAATGTGGAGTACTTCTACATCACCATTACTCCTAGGTCCACTCTAGAACTGAGTGGTAGTACCTGTTAGGATCCCATCTATAGGTTAAATAGAAAAATTGAAAACCCATCAAGAATAAACGTCTTCGGTACAAAACTGGCACTGCCAAAATGTTGACTCGTTTTCATTTTAAAAACGAATTAAAATTAATTAAATCGATTATTTAAGTTCAAATGTCTGTCTACCTCGAAAGGTAGTAACATAATAGGCACCAGTAAAAAAAAAGGCAAAATAATATTACACATGTAATTTATTTTTAATATATTTTAAACTATTTTTAGGTCAATTTTTCTCAAATATATCGTAAACATGGCAGTAAACACTGACTAAGTTTACGTAAAATCTGTATTTTACAAAATGAATTTACCCCCTCCCCGAATGAAAAAATTAGAAAGTTTTGAAATAAACTAACTCATGCATTATAAAATTCATTCATTCTTAAATCAATAATGAAAATTTCATTAAAACCGGATAATTCCCTGATTTGTTTCAATAGGATGGGGTAAATTTATTTTGTAAAATACGGAGTTTACGGCAACTTTGGCACTACCTAGTATGAAATAAACCAACAAGGGTTGACATGCTCTAAAGGACCCCCCAACCAATATTAAAAACAGCGAGAATTAATGAGCGCATAATATAACAACCCTTCCTTTCAGTCCTATTTCTCTGAATTTTTCAGACGAGGCATGATAATTAGTATTATTTGGATTATTCGGACTATTGTCCTCATCTTTATTGTTATCTCTACAACGTTTCGAAAAGGTTTCCGATTTCGAGAAGGTTTCCGAGTCCGACAAGAAATACCTGAAAAAAATTGGAGGGCATATCGATCGAAACGTTGTACAGATAACAATAAAGATAAGGACAATAGTCCGAATAATCCAAATAATTAATAAATTAATAAATTTTCAGGTTTGCATTATTTTTGTAAATGCCCTGTACATGCTCTGTTAGGTTTGATGAACTTTTCCCGCCACAAAATCTCTTCCAGTTCTGTCGGGAGGGGCTTTAGAATACACCGACTGCACCTCTGCATAGTGGTAAGACCCCACCAATGGGGCCACCTGTTGGCTGTGGGTGGCGACCCTGATGTTTGAGGACGGACTCCTAGGGGATGAGCAGTCCATGACATGGAACACTCTACTTACTTGGGCTAAACGGGCGGTCGGAGAGGCCCCCTCCGATCAGTCGGCTGACTATGTCAAGCCCTAGCACCTATATGATTGTCCCAACACTATTGCCCTTATAGCAAGCCCCAACCCTGTTTATCATATGGGTGACAGAAAACGGTGACTGAGGGTCTTCTTGTCCTCTATCTGATGGTGAGGTTCCAGTTCCGGAGGTCTGCGAAATGTGGAGCAGCCCTTCATCAACATTGCTCCCAGGTTCACTCTGGCCCCGAGTGGTGGTACCTGTTGGGTTCCATCTATGGGTTAAATAGAAAAATATGTTTATAGAAAAAAAATAAATCCAGTAAGAACGAGTATTATCTGCGTTATTCGGACTATTGTCCCCATCTTCATTGTTATTTGTACAACGATTCGGCCAATGTACACTCCGGCCTTCTTCAGATATTTCTTGTCGGAAAAATAATTAATTAACACAACTCCTCCTACCCCAGCTATGGTTAGCGGAATGAGAACAGGATACCCCCGTGGAATAAATAAAGGGTTAGGTTCAAAGTTCCGTGATGGCTCCCGAATACGACAAGAAAGTTCCCGAGTTCGAAAAGAAGATTCCCGAGTCCGAAAAGGTTCTCGAGTCCGAGAAGGTTACCGAGTCCGACAAGAAATACCTGAAGAAGGCCGGAGGGTATATCAGCCGAAACGTTGTACAAATAACAATGAAGATGGGGACAATAGTCCGAATAACGCAGATAATACTAATCTTCAAGCCTCATCTCAAACATTCAGAGAAACAGTAAGAACGAGTTTATTTCAAATCTTTGTCGGCATTAAATGACACACTGAAGTTGGTATGCCGTAAAACAAACCAAACCAAACCAATATCTCTTCTTTTTCTTGCGATCTCTTATGACTAGAAAGAGTATGAAAGGCAAGGAATTCCTTCACGACCACCTGCCACCGAATAAATCACTTAGATCATTCTAAGTGAAGGATTCTGTATCCTCAGTAACGTCTTTGTCGTTTTGTATCCTTCCTGTTATGACGGATGGTGAAGCGCTTTTCTTAAATGAATCTCATGAATCAGCCACTGTTTCCTCGAGTCGTGAGCTATTGATATTTTTCAAAGTTGTCATCAGCTTGTGTATTACCACATTTGTTAAGTAGATAGATATTATAAATGGATTTTCTCAAACATTTAAATAAGAGATTTATATTCACTAGCTGTACCTGTGGATATACAACATTATGATAATTTAATTATTACATATATATTTACCAACCCCTCCGCACGAGCAGGATGTGACACAAAGTCAATTTCTTAAGCGGTATTCAGCAGGTTTGAATTCAGAGTTTTCCTTCTGTTAGACCGGTTTCCTAACCAATGTTAAAGAGCCCAGTCTGCCCTACTATTTATCCATAGCTGGAAGGAGAGTAGGATTCATACCTTTCCCAAGGATATTAGCGCTAAGTGAAATGCAATTACCACGTCCAGAATTTGAACTCGGGTCGACGAGTCCATTACCCATGACTTTAACCATTACACCACGCGCTTCCTACACATACACACATTTAATTATTACATACGTTTACAATTTATTTACATTTTCATTATTGTATGTTTACTAAAGAGCTATTGGTAAATAGTTCAATAAATAAAAAGTATAAGGATCTTGATTTAACACACGCACACACACATACACTCTCTCTCCCTCCCCCTTCTCTCTCTCTCTCTCTCTCTCTCTCTCTTTCTTTGTTTCCTTCTTTTCCTCTTTTCATTGTGTTCAATTGAAACAGATTAGTGTTATCACTTCAGCACCCATCTCCTCTCTATATGTTTCCCTACTCTCTTTGTTTCTTTCTTTCGATCTTTCTTTCTTTCTGATTATATGTTTTCTGTGTAGCCTGGCCTTTTTCTTCCCTTTCTTTTTTTTAGAATAAAAATGGAATGGTCCATTATTTAGCTGGGATGACGACATTTATAAGAAATAAGAATTCGGTGGATAAGCAACACCAAGTTTCAGGATTTATATTTTTGCATTTGATCTTGGATGATTTCATTTTAAGGGTGTTGCAAGATGATAACGGACGTAATTTTAGAAACTCCAGGATTGATATATATATATATATATATATATATATATATATATATATATATATATATATATATATATTACCCCGCGTACACAACCGTTATGCTGTCCATAAACACTATCATACATTCAAATTACCATCACATATATACCCACAACATTTTATCCAATCATACACATCCCATGTCTATTGAATTTTCTGAATTTAAAAAAATATTTTTCGATTTTCCTTGCATTTGAAACATCTTCACCTGATGATTGCATCGCATGTAACAAATATGGTCGTGAATGTTCCTTTGTCAGCTAATAAATAGATATGTAAAACCTTTATATATTTATCTTATTATATTATATAACAGCTCTATTTTATATTGAGCACTCTACCAATTAATACTGCCTTGGTACACCATTCCAGCAAAAGCTGAAACAGTGACCATCTCACACACACAGACTATATATATAATTATATAATATATATATATATATTATATATATATATATATATATGTGTGTGTATTCGATAAGACCATGTGCAAAACAAATCTTAAGAATCATCATCATCATTATCATCATCGAGTCGTATTCATAGCACGGAATTCAGGTGCGTATTCAGGTGCGTATTTAAGAATATCAACTGACAGATATATTATCACATATGCATACAGAGACAATCAGGCAGATAGAAGTATAGGTAGACGTATGGGATCAAATATACATAGTTATATATTAAATTTTTCATTGGGATAGATATTTAGTGTTTCCTTAATTTATCTATTCAATAAAATCGATCATAATTCGAATTACATATCTGTAAGAGTGTGCCATTGATATATTTTCATTGTGTAGATTAGGCTATCGTCAAAACCAAAGAATATATATATATATATATATATATAATATATATATTATATATATATATAATATATATATATATAAAAGCAATTGGTAATTTGCTTGAAGCATTGTTAAGTATGTTATAATATATGAATATTTTGAAGGCCAATACAATGCGTATGAAAATAAGAAGAGAAATTGTAACCACACAAATAAAAACATAAGCACGTCCATTTCTGAAAATAAACTCTGATGATGAAGCTCATGCTTCGAAATCGATAAGACAAAAATAACATCTTTTTGTTTTTATTTTTCATACGCATTGTATTGGCCTTCAAAATATTATATTTATATAATTATATATATATATATATATATATATATATATATATAGAGAAGAGAGAGAGAGAGAGAGAGAGAGAGAGAGAGGAGAGTAACTCTTGGCTTGCCGGCTAACAAAGGTACCGGCAAGTGTAGGGACCAACATGAGAATTTCACTTATAATAAATATGAATGTACAATTAACGCGATTCCATAACTTCTAAGCATAACATAACCCTAGACGGGTTAAAATGCCATTAAATCGATCAATCCATCAATTGAAGAGTTTTTTTTCCACAATATAATGCCCTCATACATTTCCTATATTGTGACCCGTGGTGGAATGGTCATCATCTTAGAATATGAATGCGTTGTCCAGAAATCAAATCTTGGAGGAGGCTGTTTGCGTTTCCCATAGCACTAAAACACACGAGCAAAGTTATGCATCTATCTATTCGCCTTCCAACTATGGTTAAATAGTAGGGCAGACTGGGCTCCTTTACCTTGGTTAGGCAAACAGTGTAGGAGAAGGAAATCTCTGAATTCAAGCCCGTTAACCAGCGCTTAAATATTGACATTGTGCTCGCTCCAGCTATGGGTAAATAGTAGAGCAGACTAGACTCTTTAACCATGGTTAGGCAACAAGCCAAGGAGAAGGAAAACCCTGAATTCAAGCCCGTTAACCAGCGCTTAAATATTGACATTGTGCTCGCTCCAGCTATGGGTAAATAGTAGAGCAGACTAGGCTCTTAAACCATGGTTAGCAACAAGCCAAGGAGAAGGAAAACTCTGAATTCAAGCCCGTTAACCACCGCTTAAATACTGACATTGGCTCCCTCCAGCTATGGGTAAATAGTAGAGCAGACTAGACTCCTTAACCATGGTTAGGCAACAAGTCTAGGAGAAGAAAAACTCTGAATTCAAACCTGTTAAAATCCGCTTAAATATTGACCATTGTGCTCCCTCCAGCTATGGGTAAAAGTAGAGCAGACTAGGCTCTTTAACCATGGTTAGGCAACAAAACCTAGGAGAGGGAAAACTTTGAATTTCAAACCTGTTAAAATCCGCTTAAGTGCTTTGTGCCTCATCCTGCTGGTTGTATGGGTTATTAAAATAACTTCATTCAATATTTTCCGTCTGATAACGAAAAGACGGAAATATATTCTAAGTGTTCCTTTACATAAATATTATTTGGGAGTTGCATTTTAACAATGATAAGGTCAAATGGTTTGTCGCTGTCAAACACTGGGAGACGTGGGAGTGCCAGAAATTTGATTTGACAAGTGGATGCAAAACTTTCTGCAAATGCATCAGCACACATAAAAAACAACTTGTAAGAGGTTGTAAGATGTAGACAGACAGTTGTGTATATGTATTTACCAAACTCCACGGCATGAACAGGACGTGACACCGGATCAGTTTTTAAGCCGAGTTTAACAGGGTTGAAGTCGGAGTTATCCTTTTCTCAGACTGGTTGCTTATACCATGGTTAAAGAGCCCAGATGTTCTACTATTCATCCATAGCTGGAGGGAGAATAGTTGGGGGAAAACTTTTTCTAAAGGTCTTAGGGCTATGTGAAATGCAAACAGCCTCGTCCAGGATTTGAACTCGGAACGACGTATCAATTCCTAAATTACGAACCATTACGTGCCTCCAACTTTTGTGTATATATATTTACCAACCCCTTCGCAGGACCAGTATGTGGACACAGATCAATTTTAAGTGGAGTTTAACAGGTTGAATTCCGAGTTTCTTTCTTCTAGAGTGGTTTCTATACCAAAGTTAAAGAGCCTAGTTTGCTTTATTATTAACCAATAGCTGGAATCAGAATAGTTGAATGCATACCTTTCCTCAGGATAATAGCGCTATGTGAAATGCAAACAGCCTTGTGTAGGATTTTAATCTGGTCGACGAGTCCTTTTTGTACGACTCTGACCATATGTGTAATACAAACAGCATCGTCCAATATTGAACTCTGTTCACCGTCTATATCCTTCAACTATAACCATAACACCCATGGGCCTCCCTACATTTGTGAATAACTACACAGGTGTTATTGTTAGTAAGGAACGTTATGAACTGGCAGGCGTAACTTTCAGGACAACCCTCAATTAAACGCTCTATTGCGGTCTTATAATTGATATTTCTATATACTGAAAATTGCCATGCCATTTTCTGGGAGGCAACCGCTCGGCATGTTGTCTTAGGCAAGGAGATCTTATTTATCAACAGAGCGTGAAGTATCTGACAGTTTCTCAATCATGCCTTTGAAACTATAATGATCACGAAGAATTATAGAAAGCATACAATCGAGTGTATGTATATATATATATATATATATATATATATATATACACTACGAGGGTGGCCGAGGTCACCAAAATAAACAAGCACTGACCACCACACATCAAACATCAAACAAGCCACTCCTGACCCAATTAAAAATCTAGGAAGTCATACGCACAGTACTGTGATACAGACACGCGCCCACACCACCGCAGTATATGTAAAACACACATTACATATACATGTATACACACACATACACACCCACACCCACACAGTATATGTAAACACACACATACATATACATGTATACACATACAGTCATATACATTTATACACATACAGTCATACACACAACGCCCATGAACCCCTCCTCACATATATAAGAGCATCAAAAAACAAACTACCTCATAGAGGTTCTTCACAACGAATGAACATGCTACTATCAAAAACACACTCGCCCTACCCGGATTTTAACAGCATGTTAAACCCACTATAACACTTGAACATTTAATACTCTTCATTAATGCTCCCTTTCTAATAATGTATCAACAATTTCTTCAAATAATAAATTTTCTCCTGAAGATGACCGAAGGTCGAAACTAGTTGAGATAAACAACAAACAAGAAAATATCCTGATTGTCTTAATAATAATTTTTTGTTCACACTATATATTATATATATATATATATATTATATATACCAACCTCTGCCCTGACCTGCTTTCTTTTACATTATATCTCTTCTACTTTCTCCCTGCTAACTATCTCTATCTCTCTCCGCTTCTGATTTCCTTCTCTTCCTCTCCAATGATTCCTGCTTGCATCATCAAACCTCGCCTCACTACGCTTACCCACCCTCTGACCTCCTCTCCTATCCACCTCCTCCCACCATACTACCCCTTCGATAAAACGCTTGTATAATAACCTGATAATTCATTAAAAACGACTGATGATGTCGAGCTCTAGCGAAATATATCCTACACACTTTTGTCTGAGTTTTGTTCTTTTGTGCCTCACATCTCCGCCACATTCTGTCAGATTCATTCCAATCTCTTTCCATATATATATACTATATATATATATATATATATAATTATATCTTATTATAATGGAGATTGTGTGTTTTCTCTTTGTAACCGAAACTATATTCCTACTCAAGTCACAATTCTCTTAGTTATTGACATCACATCTCCATGATTTTATTTTTATTTTAAACCTCAATTATTAATAAAATTGTCTTACATTATTAATCACTGTTAACTATGTCTACATACTGACAAACAGCAATTTATATTTTATATATACAACAAAATAGCGGTTTACAGTGTAAAGGAAGGCTTAATTTGCAAATATTATTATTAAAAAATCGAATTTAATAAATATGTGCTTTGTTATATTATTTCTAACTGTTTGGTTTTATTTAATGATATAAGCAAAATTTTCTTCAATGAATCTTAAATGAAATCCATTAACAAGATAAAAAAACTGTCATTTTATTCTTTACTTCCTCTTTTAACTAAATACTTAATTAGAAAAAATAACAATGAAAGATGAGAGTGATGGAAGAGTAAGTTTCCAGTTGTTCCAATTTTTTATTATACTCCCTCTGTTTCAAATCTTTTATTATACTCCTCTTGTTTCAAATCTTTTATCTGTATTCTTATTAGTTTCATTAACCTTTCTAATTTAATACATATTTTATTACATTAAAACTTAAATACTTGCACCCGGAGGCTGTGCATAATTGTGCTAGTATATATTATATATAATATACTATATATATTATATATATATATTATGCTGCTGTAAATATACCTCTTAACAGATCATTATAAGGAGAAAAAAAGAACCAAATATTTTTCTTCTTGTTAAACTATAGAAGGGGGTAAGGGAGAGTAAAAACGAGTTGTCAGCTGACATGTTTCGATCCTGACTCAACAGAGCTAAATATCGAGAAACACGTATGGTTCCTCTATAGGCGAGCCATCTAATAAATAATCCTAATTTGTGCCAACTTATTTAGTGCTACTGGTTCTCGGTTGTGAGCGGATCACACTCGTTTCTATCACCTAAAATATTGGAGACACCTATATATTTAACCAGTAAGCCTTCTCTTTGCAAGCCAAAGGAGGCTTACTCGGTTTGAATATCATCAACATTTAGATCTTCTCCCTCTTTTTGAGGTATAGAAAAGGATAAAGAAAGAAAGAAGAAGAAATAAAAATGTCCTATTCTTTCTTGCTTTTTTTTTTTTGAGCCATTCATTAATATTTATTTTTATTATCCTCGATATTAGCTTCGTTGAGTGAGGATCGAAACATTTCAGCGATGACAACTCGTTTTTACTCTCCCTTTACTCCCTTCTATAGTATAACAAAGAAGAAAAAAATATTTAGTTCTTATTTTTCTCCTTATAATGAATCTGTAGAGGTCTATTTACAGCAGTAATAAAATTGTGCTGTACCCCAAAAAAAATAATATATTTATAATATATATTATATATTATATATATATAATATATATTATATATATAATATAAGCTGTAAGAGTTTTGCGTATGCTTGACGTCTTGTTATAAAAATAAAAAATACCTAATGTCTAAAAGGCAATATAATAATTAGTTTAAATATATTTAAGTATAATTTACAATATCAATTCGAACACAACTGGTAAGCCATCTGAATTTCATAAACTCTTATTCTATTTGAAACACCTACACTCACATTAATCATGCTTCAAAACAAATCAGTATTTTCATTTATACACACACACACACACACACTATATATATATATATGTATATAATATATATATATATATATATATATATATATTTGGTTTATGTCCAATCACGAAGAATTATCGAAAACCTACAATCGAGACATTTGCGGTGTTCTGATGGATATAGGATTTCTTTCCTATCATTAAGAGGTTTTTTTCCGACAGCTTCCTTTATCAAATGTATGCTGCGGCTTAGTGGTAATCTTTATTCAATTGGATATCTTTTAAGACAGATTACGAAAATCTTCATGTTGATATCGACTTTGATGAAATGAAAGTGACATCACCCGCAAAGAACTTGATTCGAACGGAGGTTTCTTCTTTTCATTTTAAATTGTCACGCACTACCGAATATTATCTCTGTTAACGATAAGAAAAAAACAATAGAAAAATAATATAATACAATATTCATGCTTAATCTTTTGAACTACAATAGACTATTTTTACGGTAGGAAATGGACACGGAGACAGGGGTTCAAATCCTTGGCCGACCGCTAAAACTGATGTAGGGTTTCATAGTTATAAATAATTTTGAACAAACAACTCCGACACGAGTGTTAAATACCCAAAAGGACTTTTATAACACGCACATAGAAATGATACATATACCAGGAAATACAAAGAAGATATAAAAAGAACACATACATGAATACAGATACGAAGAGGTAACAAGAGATACCTAAATGTACATCTAGAAGTAATGGAGAGTCCTTAAAGCAATGTCAATTACTAACGCCCACCCGAGAAAGAGTGTAGACATAAAGTCTAACCCATTTGTGTGAGGGTGCCGGAAGAAGAAGGGCCGAGAGTTTCGAAACAGGTGCTAGATACAAAAAAAAAACTGATGGTCAAAAACTGGAACCCAGAGGGGAAGATAACTCTCCAGCAAATGGGAAGACAATCCCACACCGGTAAAATATATAGTCAAATTTAAAATGAGTTTCCTGTTCCTTATAAGAGCCTGAAATCCGACGCAGAGATTTAGCAACAACAGAAACACCCAGGTCACACCCAAGCAACACAGAAGACCAGAGAGCCACAGCCCAGATAGCAAAGACAGAAGATAAATAAGAAGGCGTCATTTAAAACAATTGACTGCCTTCTCTACAGGAGAGTAAGCCCTCCTCCCACATAACCTATTTATCAGGTGTATAACACTAAAATCCATCTGGTGGTGAGACTTCAATTCTTGAACTCCGTTAACGTTAAAAATAACAATAGAAAAAGAATAAAACATTATAGTTTTCATCTTGCTTCATCGTTATCAGTGTACTTCCAATAGCCACAGAGAGCTTTACAAGACTATTTTGTGGGGAAAAAGATTTAAAATTTTACATGTGTAGAAACAACCCAGATTCAATGTTTAATGTTTAAATACTTTTTCTTTTCCAGTGAATGGTATATTATACTGTAAAAGGAAAAACCTATAACATTAAACCTATAATTTTTAACTGTTTCTACATATGCTATTAACATTTGAGATCATTTTAACGAGAATTAGTCATACTATAAAATAATATAAAGTTTTCCCAAATTATATATTTTTTTAAACACCCAGTACATCTCAAAGGATATCAATTTTTCAAAACACATTTACCACTTGACGATTTTTTGAGGAAAAATATATTTGGCTGATTGTTAATTTATAATCAATGATACATGATTAAAACCAGTTTCTTAAATAGACTATTATCACCGTAGGAATGGGACACGAGTTCAAATCCTGGACGAGTGAAGGAAGCAGTTCTCGCACGGGATCAAATAACAGAAAGTCTGCTCAAATATCCAGCACTATCCTCAGTATTTATCCAGGCCTCAAACCTGATATAATCATCATATATGTATGGAGGCGCTATTGTATACCTCTCTCTTTATATGTAAGGTATACCAGTGTCTGTATACCATTCTAAATATTGTAGCTTGTCTTCTCTATCCTCCCTTTTTTCTGTATTTCTTCTAAAGATATTCTTGTGTTTTTAGCTGGTCATGGAACTCTTTTTAAGATTCTGGCAAGTTTTTCCTCATATTTAGGAATCTGTTGAGAGGTTCACAGTATTCTTGTTCTTAGTAAAACAATTACAAGACATTACTTTGGTGATTCACATCTTTGTTAAAGTCTTGGATCCGATCACTCAAGCACGCATGTGAGAAATCTAGCTAACGATACGAGCAGTCGCTATTGCATCCTCATCCCTTCAACCTCAACTCTAGAAACTGATTATCTAAAACTATTTCCCACGCTTTCCTGACAAACGGAATTGAGGGGATAAAAATAGTATAGACGTCACTCACAAATTTCTGTATTGTAACCGTTATCTGTTATTTCTAAATCTAATAAATGCCTACACTGAACTTGGCATAATTAAAATATTACCCATCAATTAAGCAACAGTGTAATTGTTGTCGGTCATCAGGAAAAGATATATTTTCAAAACTGTTGTTGGCCCCCCCGCCCACACACATACACACACAAACCATACACACATTTCTTTTGTTTATTTTGTAAATCTTAATTGATATCAAACTTTATTACAGTACTCGGGAAATAACTCTCTTAAAAACAAATTACGTCGCTTGTAAAGTGGTAATCGTCATGGATAATGAATGGACTACGGGTGCCAACGAGTTCTAGTCTCCTGGACGTGAGCGTAGTGTTGCATTCAATGCGCGTAATATTTATACTCTTAGGAAAGGATGCACATCTCGACTGTTCAAACACAACACACATAATGAGAATAATAAACTAGAGCAGACCTGGAATCTTTATCTCCTCTAGT
>CM042145.1:123425754-123438254 GCA_023376005.1 Doryteuthis pealeii
ATAAGGACGTTTAGGCTGATGCATAGAACAATACCGTAATTCCGGAGACTTTTATTCATCCTAACAGGAATATGCCTAAACAACTTCCTTATTTGATAATTCATTGCGGCCTATTCAAATGGTGTTACTAGCAGCGAACGGTGTTTCTCTTATAAAGTAAGGTTGTCAATAAATGGTCAACCTGTACATAATGGGAATAGGTTGGAGCCATGAGAGTAACTAATATGTAAATTAGCGCGAAAGTTTGTAGCAGAATTTTGGTAAATGAGAATGGATGTTTAATGATGAATCATCAATGCAAAATATAGCATTCTTCCATTTCACGAGCCGATGAGACGGCAAAGTGGCAGAAAGAAGGAAATGCTTGTCAAAATCGGAGATTGAGTTTGGACTTAAATGAGTTGGAAGAGCCAGACGTGCTCTCGATGACTCTGCGCATCAGCCGTGATAGTATGCATATTCTGGGTCCCTGTCATCGATGCTTTTCTTCCGTCCAGCGCCAATTACCACCACACGCCAAGATCCTTCTCAGTTGGATTAATGTTCGCTACCTGCACCGTTCCTCTAGCCATCCCACTTACGTGCATGCTACGCTCCACTGTCGTATGCTCTTCTCTAACCCCAATCACGCGGCAAGTACTGCTCCAATATGATGGTGCGTCTGCGCTAATCCTTGAGCTACGACTCCATTTCAGTCCTCGATTCGTAGATTATCGCCTCAATATGTCTACTCCGGCCTCCTCTCCATAGGCTACACCGGTGTCATATATGATTACCACTTTATCTGTTCCTTCCCCAAATCCATAACTCGCTACTCGAACTATCTCTTGTGTGACTTGGGGAAATAAAAATCTCACGAGAAAAATAAAATCGCCTTGTGTTATTAATTTTTTATAAAATACAGAAAAAACACTCTAAATGCACAAGTCAAGATATCCCTCTTCCCCAAGTTGGTTTCCAGACTCCAAACATCCAGGAATTGCAGCTAACTCCAGCACTCGAACCCCAAGCAACGTCGGATTCAAGCGTCTTCAAATTTAGTACCGATCCAAGGAGATAAGTACACAGTTATTTTGTCCTATTAAAAAACCATCATGACTACATTCGGAAATGAGTGCCTGAACTAAACAAACGTTGACCACGTCATCTCACCATTCCGAAAGGAGCGCGTAGGGCAACACAACTTTTGTTTGAAATATATTCTGTATATATAAGGCTGCTAATCCACGACTTATAGACTAGCGAGGTCACGTGGTTTAAACCCCAGCCTTATCAACAGCCCGAATACGTGCGTAGTAGCTACTTAATCGCTGATATCGACAGCCGTTCATTTGCACTTAAATCGAACATTGATAAACGACCTACAATACTAGTTGGTGTACAATTTTTGTGGCTATCTTAGGCATTCAAGCACTGTCAGCGGATATTCCTTTGTGTTGCAGAGCCAATCCTTAGTGAAGAAACCGTTGGTTGCCCTTGTTATCCTCAGTGTTGGGTTATGATCCATTTGGGTGTTTCCTTGAGTCCCTTAGTGTTGTAGATCCGTTTATCAATGCGATTTAAGTGCAATTTAACGGCTGTCGTTATCAGCGATTAGTTAGCTAACTAACCACGTGATTCGGTTTGATAGGCTGGGGTTTAAACCACGTGACCTCGCTTAGGTCTATAAGTCGTGGCTTACAGCAGCCTTATATATACAGAATATATTTCACAAAAGTTGATGTTGCCCTACGCGCTCCTTTCGGAATGGTGAGATGACGTGTCAACGTTTGTTACGTTCAGGCACTCATTTCGAATGTAGTCATGATGTTTTTAATAGACAAAATAACTGTGTACTTATCTCTTGGATCGGTACTAAATTTTGAAGGACGCTTGATCCCGTTGCTGGGTCGATCTTGGGTTAGCTGACAATCCTGATGTTTGGAGTCTGAAACCAACTTGGGTACAGGAGGGATATCTTGACTTTGCCATTTAGAGTGTTTTTTGTTATTTTTTTAAAAATTAATAACACAAGCGATTTATTTTTCTCGTAGATTTTTAATTTTCCCCAAGTCACACCATCCGAGAGGGCACGTCTGCTCTTTCAACTCTTAATTCCAAAACTCAATTCGATTTTGACAACGCATTCTTCTTTTCTGCCACTTTGCCACGTCTCATCGGCTCGTGAATGGAGAATGCTATATGGCATTATGATTCATTCATTAAACTATTCCATTCTCATTAACACAATCTTGCTACAAACATTACCGCCGCTAATTTACATATTAGGTTACTCTCATGGCTCCAACCTATTTCCATTATGTTAACAGGTTGAACCATATTGGAACCTTAACTTATTAGGGAGAAACACCGTTCTCTAGTAACACCTTGATGCCCGGAAAATGCAGTTATCAAATAAGGAAGTGTTAGCATATTCTTAGGAGCAATAAAAGTCCCTGAATTACCTATTGTACTATCATCAGCCAACGTCCTTAAGATCACGAGTAGCTACCTAAGCGCAACAGGGTGCGCCATTGTTGTGAATTTACGTTTTTGCAGAGGTGCAATCGGTGTATTCTAAGCCCAACAATGGGCGTTGTAAGTCAAAGTAGCGGAATTTTTTATGTCTACGGAGGATTTGGAACTGAAAAGAAACGGGAAATCGGATTTTCTGAGAAAGAGAAAAAAATAAAAGAATAGAAGGAAGATAAAAGTTTTGGAATTCTATCACTCAACGCATTTTGTCAGCACGTGACCGACCCAATGACCCCTGAATTAGATTTTAAAATAAAAACGGAAGTCCCAGATTTTCTGCGGAGGGTGGAAGCGGATATGACCCTTCCCCTTAACCCTGGGACACAAGAAATTCGGTCTCTTTTTGCTCGGTCCGATAAAAGATTGTGTTTTGGCTCTGTCGAGATGTGTTTTGGCTAACAGCTAACAGCGCGCATGAAGGTGATTTACGATAGAACAACTTGACTTTTTGAAGAAGAAGAAGAAGAACTATAGAGTATATTAAATGAGGATATGAAGAGAAATAATAAGACACAACTGTTTCGAACTATTGATGAAGACTTTATTAATTTGCCAGTTGTCTCACGTAGCGTCCAGCGCTCAGAACTTTTAATTAATTTAAATCCCCACAATACATCCCCCACCCAAGTAGCGGGATCTACCGTAAGGATGCATCAGTGAGTCTGTTTCTTTTTTTTTTTTTTTGAGTATAGATAGACTTATTAATTTGCCTGTTAAGTTCAACGCTAGCGTCTAGACGCTCAGAACTTTTTATTTAATTTTAAATCCCCACAGAACCCACGAGCATAGAAAGAAATAACCCCTTTTTTACTCTACAACTGTCGTATGTTGTTTTTTGAGCTAACGACTACTGATACTAAGTGACTTGGGCCCCTACGCTACACAAGGTACGGCTGTATATTTTATATTGTCTGTAGAATTTTATAACCTGTTATTTAACTACATCTAGAACAACATTTTATATTTCCGGCTATATTCTTTACTTTTCCTGTAATGCCAAGCACGATTATGAGAATAAACCTAGAATAAAACCAACGTCTTTGATAATTAGTGACGGTTATTAAACTCTTCTTTTAAAGCATTAGTGATGTGTCGTTCACATACGAACCGTTAAAACAGACGGGTCAGTTAAATGTACAAGCGATCTGGCCCTGGTCAAAAAGACGACACGGTTTTTTGGTGCGTCTTTAACGTTGTATATAATTCTATTTTCATAGAAAATAATTCAAAATCAATTATACTTAGATTAAATATTCTATAAAAGTTTTAGATTTATCTAGGACAAAAAAAAGAAAATTATTTAAATATTTTTGTTGGTATCCTTCCGTCTACGAGAGGACGATGGCGTAGTGTCCATTTTTTAAAAAATAGGGCTGGGCGGGTTCATATGGAGGTTGAGCTGTTCCGAAGCAGCAAATTCTCCCTCACCGCACCATGCCGCTATGATCCAAAGAAAAGGTAAGGAACCGATGCCAGTTTGGTAACGTAGTCATGTCGCAAGAGTTGCGGTAATACTGGATTTTAGCATCACACCACCTTAGGACTGAGGCTGCTGTTTGCTTTCGGGGTTTAGTAAATAATGAGAATGGGATATTCAATATATTAAAAAAAATAGAATGCCTGATTGTCCTAAATAATTTTCGTGGTAGTAGATTCATGAATAAAATTGAAATTAAGATTATCATTAAAGAAAATGTCCACTCTGACCGAAGATCCGTATCTTCCGTATTAAGTCAGTTACAGTGTTACTAAGTGTATGAGACGCCTGGCGGCTGCAGTAGAGGAATACACCGACTGCACCTCTGCAGACGGGTAAATCCCCCATCAATGGGGCCATCTGTTAGCTCTGGGTGGCTACCCGTGATGTTTAAGGACGGGGTCCTGGTGGTGAGCAGTCCATGTCATGCTACACACCAGTTTGGCTATTACCTAGGCTAGATGGGCGATCGGAGATGCACCCTTCGATCATCGGACTGGTCACGTCAAACCCTAGTATCTATATGATTGTCCTGATCCTAGTGCCTTTATAGGCAAACCCCAACACTTTTTAATCATATATTTACTACAAAGGCGCGTAGCTGAGGGTCACTGTGCTGGGTATGATTACTGCATGTAATGATGAAGTTTCAATTCTGGATCTCTGGGGAGTTTGGATTAACCCCTGATCGCCCTAGATCCATCCTATCCCAGATTGGAAGTACCAGTTATGATCCTATCTATGGTTGAAATAGAATACAATTAGTTAACAAAAATTTGTTTACAAAAATTAACTTTAAAAAATTTTTGATTAACTATCAAGGATGAATAAAACAATGTTTAGGTATAGAATAACACAACAAGGGTTGACATGCCGTAAAATCCAAACCAACCAAAGTTTATGTGGGTGTTATTATATGATGGAATATTCCATTTCAAATAACTTTTTTCTGGATATTGACAAAAAAATAATCTTGGCAAAGAAAACGTCTTTAAAAAATCAACTCCTCTAATTATGGTATTCAGTGGGACTAAGAAATGTCGACAATATTCAATTAGTTTATTTGCGGTTGAATGGGAATTCAATTTTGTTACAGGGGTTGCATCAAGTAAAAAAAGTTTGAACACAATAACCCCCTTCAACAGAGCAGGTTTTCATTTTCGAAGCGAAAATTCTCCACAGAGAAGTATCTCTGAAGATACTTTTTCACCAGCGAAAAGCAAGAATGTTGCAACCTGCGCCTAAAACGAGTGTCGCTCCAAAAGTAATGCGTCCTATTCTAATACAGGGTGACACCCAAGAAACAGAACCCCATTAAATTGTATTTAATCTTATCTAACGTAATTGGATATTTGACGCAAGTGGTCCTGGCGGTCCGAGAGAAATAATTAAATTCCCATTACTAGCTAGTAATAAAAGAAAGGCGTGGTGGGGGCAAATGTTTTTTTGGTTATAAACAAAAGTTTAATTGTACAAATAATTCCGAAAAAAAACAGACTGAACGGCGACTATCGGGGTCAGTTTCTTTGATCTGACTCGCCAGATGGTTTAGGAGTGATCGCGGGGTAACATGTGTTCGGAGGTTCCGGAAACTGCAAGTATTTGATAGAAAGTCATGGAATGTGGTGGAAGGTTCGAGAACGGTCTCTGTTCTGGAAGGTTCGAAACCAGAAGATACCTAAGCACCTGGCCTGGATAGAGTTAGTCAGTTGGGCCGAGGAATTAGGCGAAGTCAGTTGAAGCTATGGTCTAGAGGGAGCCGGATCGAGGCGTTAGTAGAGAACGAAGAACCAGAGCTAGTTGGGGTCAGATGCCTGGACCAACTAAGTAATTATACCCGAAGAAGATTAATTAAACCGAACTTAACGAAAAGATACAATAAGACCTCCCTTTTCTCTCTCAAGAATAAGAAACGGCCTGGTTTAATAAATTCATGAAAAACAAAGAAGCTTTTGTTACTATCTTTTGCCACTACGAAAAGTTACTACGAAAAGAGTTTATGAATGAACAAATCATAAGAAAATTGAGCGTAAGGAACTTAATCGCCCATCACGAAATGCACGCGCTTCCATTGACCTCTTCTTCCCTGTCCACTGTCACTAGACCGATCTCCCTGGTCGAGAGAAAGAGGGGGGCTCTCCTTAGGGTGAAGACTGACAGACCACCGACAACTAGAAAGTTTTGTTGATAAACAAACACCAGATTTTGCGCCTCGACGTATTGCGACGGCGTGCCTTGTAACCGCTTTCTTAGTGCAGTAGCCAGGGGCTAGTGCAGCTGCAGAGCAGGACACGTTACACTTATCAACATCTATAAAATGTCAATAAAATTGTTGGACTTAAATTTCAGTCTTTGTACAATCATTATTTTTACAATATGTTAAGCACTGTTCACTGTATATTATGGGGAAAAAATGAACAGTTTTATTACAAAATTTGTGGGTTCTGTTTTTTTGGGAGTCAGCCTATATGTTGTTGTTGGCAAATGGTGGTAGCATGGCCATAGTGGTTGAACCCAATAATGTTACATAATTAGGGGCTTGGATAATTAAAGGGTGCAAAAGAATAAGTTTAAGTAAAAGTAAATTATGTGCGAAAAAGAAAGAAATAAATATTTTGGAAAAATAATTGAAAAGGAAGAATCTAATTGGAATGCATATGGGAATTGTTTGTTTGAATTCAAAATCAAAGTAAATGCCAAAATATTTTTTTGGAAGAATTAAAAACATTCTTGAGAGGAATAATGTTGCCAAAGAAATGTCGAATTCTTTGGTTAAAATTACAATGTACTTATATAATACATAATAACACTATACAATGGAATGAAAATATATAGAAATGTCGTAAGAAAATAATCAGCTAATTAACGGTAATTATAAAAAAAGGACGAATAGTCGACGGGAAGTGAAGCGAAGGCCAGAAAGTGTCCGGAGAAGCAAGAGCGACGTAGAACTTTTAGCCTGTCCGATAAAGTAGGCTTTCTTTCATTCTTTCTTTCTTTCCTCTCCCAAGTTTCACAGTCAACTGACAGGTGGGAGAGTCATAAGTTTACTATCTCTAATTATGCCGATTCTGTTATTATAAACATCTTTCTATCTCTCTTTGCGATGACGACTACTAAAACCGTTCATAGCCATTATAAATCAGTTGACAAAGAAAAAAGTGGCGCTCGAGTTTGTTTTTAATCAGCACAGGTAAACGTCAATCTTAATTTAAGGGTCGTTTTCCCACACAAAGAAACTAGCCCATTTATTTAAAAAAACGAAGACCCAGTACGTAACAATAATACACCTTCTTTGTAATGTTTTTTTTATTCATATCAAGCTGGAGACTCTCTGGCAAAATTTCGTTTGGTATTTGTAACAATTGACATTCACCCGATTCGAAGTACCAGCGTTGCCTAGAGTGTCTGACTGCTGTCCCGGATGCATGCTCGGTGTTAGGATTTTGTGTGCGCGTCGTGGCGTGAAAACCAGGATGTCAGAAACGGCTAATCGAAGCACCCGGATTTAGTGCGACCGCCTGCTTATTTAACGCGGTTCGCAAAGGTTGGAAGAGAGACGATTCCAATTCTCCGCAGGCGAGACGCTTATGACGTGTCTGAAGACTTCTGGAATATTGTTGCAGGAAAAAAAAGACTTAGCAGATCTTTGCCGTTAGGAAATTGATTACCAGAAACATCTGTTCTTTTTTAATTACTCGCAATAGCAGGAAAGCAGAATACACACACGGAAACGTGTTGAATATTTACCGAGTCGAAACAGTTTATATGCAAACAATTGAGTGTGAATTATGCGTTTTTACCAGCACGGGCATCGATTCGTGTGACGAGGTGTGATCAGCATATCTGTGCAAACACAAAATTACGAACGTCTGGAAGAGTTTATCCAGTAGAAACCATTCGATGAAATAAGCACTACCTTACGTGATGCACGAATAGGGAGAAGGACGTCCATCAAGCTCCATCACGGATAAAAAGATTCAACAAACTCGAAAGATGGCGTGTGCGAACCGGCGATTTATCATTTAATAATAAAACAAGAGCATACATAATTTTGAATTTCCCTCGTATATATATAAAGTAAAGTCGTTGGGGCGGCCTAAAGTCGGTATCAGCCAGTCAGCGAGGAAGTCTATCCCCTTTTCAATAGCGCTAGACCAAGGATATTGTTTTGGTCTCTGATGTGGAGCGCCACACCTACCATCAGCTCCTTACTTTAACGCATAGATCCCTGTGCTACTCATACGCTGAGTTGGCGAGGACCGGTATCGAACTAGGAACCGTGTGGTTTCTAGCCGAACGCTCTACTGACTGAGCTAACCCGGTCCGTATGTATGTGTGCGTGTGTGTGTGTGTGTGTGTGTGTGTGTGTGTGTGTGTGTTATCATTGACAAGTTGATTTGGCGAGTTTTTGTGTGTGGCGTCAGCCGGTGGCCTAGAGGTAGAGTCTCTGGGGTCCCCAGTTCAATCTCGGTCGGGGGAGATTGGGGTATAAACTGCTGATGAGACCTAATTAGCTCGAAAGAGCTGTACAGTATTCCGCACGTCGCACATGGTATTCGCCGAGTTTGCTTGTCGTGATTATTTAATCATATCAAATTCTCTCTGTTTCTACATTTCTGTGCCCAGGATGGATGTGGATGCATGCCACCATGCTGGGATGTCGTGACTTCTGGAGGTAACCGTGTCCTTTATTATGTTGTGGATACAGCTACACGACACAATAGATTATTGCAGGGGTGCATTTATGATTGACAAGTTGATTTGCCGAGTTTTGTGTGTGGCGTGGACCGTTCGCCTAGAGGAAGTCTCTGGCTCTGCGTTATGGAGTCCCCAGTTCCATCTCAGACGGGGAGAAACAGCTGTCCAGTGTTCCGTACGTCGCATCCGGCATTCGCGAGTTTGCTTGTCGTGATTATTTAATTATATCACCCCCTTTATTCTCTCTCTCTCTCTCTCTCTCTCTCTCTCTCTCTCTCTCTCACACACACACACACACACACACACACACACACACATATATATATATATATATATATATATATATATATATATATATATATATATCACAACCCGACCGATTTTTCATCAGTCAGAGTTCCTAACCACTGGACTATCATCACATCTACAAGTGGCAGGGAGAATTTAACTAATAGATATATCAATATGTAAAGGTCGCCAGAGAGCCCCATGGTTTCAAAGAAAAGCCTTGCTATATATATATATATATATATATATATATATATATATATATATATATATATGTGTGTGTGTGTGTGTGTGTGTGTGTGTGTGTGTGTGTGTGTGTTTGGTTGTACACGACGGACATTTCACATCTGACGAGATTGTTTCCGATCTTTTCAAGTTGCCTGGCCAGTTTTTTATGCTTGTGTGGAATTGGTTAATAAGTCCACCGAAAGATTTATCCGAAGTACTTTCGGCACCTCGTAGTGCCATCTGTCGGTGTAGAGTATTCGAGACATTAAAAAATTGGTGAGACAACTTAAAAATATCGGAAAGAAACTCGTCTGACATGTAATATCTGTCTTTTTCAACCAAACATGTATAAAGGAAAAAAACTCTGCCAAAATATACTTTTGTGTTTGTGTATTTATGTGTGCTTTGGTAGTCAACCAAGCTAAGTCAGTACAAATATGCTATCTCCTGCAAAGCTTTTAACGAATAGAAAAAATATGCACAGAAAGAATGAATATAAATCATATATAGAGAGAAACATCGTGGAAACATTTAAAGAACGAAAGAAGAGGATATTTGCGATAGCTCTTCGGTTCAAGTTACGCAATTTATATGACTGGTGGAATAAATTATTCAACGTTATTTATTTATCCACTGTTGGAAGCCATGATGCCTTTATGCAAACTAAATAAATAAACAAATAAATAAGAGCAAAAAAATGAGGTTCTGTATCAACGGGTCTCGTGGAGGTATCTATCAAGTTTTAATGTCTGCGTTTTAGAATCAAGAAAACCGAATACGACTTGTGGGAAATAACATAGGAAACAGAGAGCGTAGAATGAATGAATAACATCTAAAATAGACGGATAAATAAATAAAATTATGCCAAACTCTAATAGATTACGATGTTCTCCCGTGAGGCTTTCTCAGTTTACTGTAAATATTTTAAGTGGCCGCCTACTTTGACAGAATATTGGTTAGACACAAAAAAGATAAAATGGCGACCGTTGGCGGGAGAGAAGTAAGGAATGAATCACGGGAGGTTTTAATTCTTGCAATAAAAAAAAACGTAACAAATGAAAAAAAATAAACAACAAGGTTGCAATAAAATAGCATGGATAGTATTTTTTTTTCTTTTTTTTTTCTCGAGCGGTTTATTTTAGGCTAACTGAATTTTTTCTCGACAAGGCTACACCCTTCATTTTTTTTAATATCTATGTCCGAAGTAGGTACTGTTTGAACCATCTATACATAGAACGGAAAAGGCAGTCACAATTACGAACATAAAGTTTATAACCACTTATTGGTTATTGTATATCGGAATACAAATGAAGTCTAATCCACATATACAAATGCACTATATATATATATATATATATATATATATATATATATATATATATAATATATATATATGTATGAAAAGGTGGAATGAAAACATCACACAATGCTGTTAAAGAGAAAACAGTTAATAACATAATCATAGCTGATATTGATCAATATTTCGATTTTAGAGAAATCATCTTCCGAGCCCGTTTAATCCGTGGTGTTTGTGATCGGAGATAAAAGTCAAATGAGTTCACAAAACAAAAAACCTTGATTTTGCAAAAAAGAGAACGAAAGTTGTTACATTATTTTCCAATGTGGGCATTCCCGCCATATTTTTGTCGGTCATATATATATATATATATATATATATATATATATATACATATATGAGAGGAGAGAGAGAGAGAGAGAGAGAGAGAGAGAGAGAGAGAGAGAGAGAGGGAGAGAGAGAGATTGTAAATCCACTGGATTAATCAAGATATTGATTTAACCCCAAAGATCCTTATGGTGAAACTCGAGTAGGCTATTACTTGTACTCTATTACGATAAATTTGCTCTACTAACGTATGGGGCATTTTTATTAGTTATATCGCTGCCAACCCTTCTGAATTTTGCATCAACTAACCATTGTGACCATCTTCACCAGAAAATCATCTTTTCCAAATAAACACACACACACACACACACACACATATATATATATATATATATATATATATATATAGATGGATGGGATGAATGGATGGATGGATATATAGATAGATCGATAGATAGATAATATCGTTTCCTATGTTCATAATTAATGAATGCGAGATATCATTGATACAGCACACACACACACACACACACACACACACACACACACACACATATATATATATATATATATATATATATATATATATATATATATATATATATAAGGTGTGTCATAAAGCTGTATTAACCACGATAGAATTGAACAATGAATGGAACGTTAATACTTCCAGATACAAAGTGTGTAAAAAAGTACAAAACATCTTGATACTTTTTCGACACACCTCGTATATATATATATATATATATATATATATATATATATATATATATATATATATATCAGAATAGGCCAGCGTCCCGTCGACTGGTGCTGTAGAATACACTAACTGAATCTCTGAAAATGGGAACCAACTTTTGGACGTAGGTGGCGACCCCTGACCTGATAAGCCGATTGACTGGAATGAGCGTCTCCAACCACTCTCAAGCCTAAGTGAAGACCAAAATGGTGCGTTGCATCTCATGGACTGCTCAGCCACCAGGGTCCTATCTTTAAGCATCAAGGGTCACCATCTATGGTCAACAGATGGACCCATTGAGGTGTCTTTCTCCACTGCAGAGGTGCAGTCGGTGTATTCTAAAGCCTCAATCGACAGGGTTTAACCCAACAGGGTTGACATGACGTAAAACCAACCACCAACCAACCAACCAACCAACCAACCTAAATAGGAAAGAGTTATTTACAGAGGAAACTGGTGTAATGGCTAAACACATTTACTGCTACCGACAGGTCAGCAACGTTAGCAAATTTACATTATCTATCTGAAGAGGATTAAAATCCGAACATTGGTGCCACCTCTTGGTGGTGGGTGACGACACGTGCTGCTTAAAGACGGATTCGACTTTGGTCCTTACTTAGGATTGATGTGTGGTCGGAGAGACTCCTCTGATCAATCGGCTAGTCGCACAAATCCCTAGAACCTATATGATTGTCCCAAACTTATTACCCTTATATGCAAACCCCAACCCTTTTTATATTATATGTGCTAGAAGGCGGTGGCTGGGTATGACGTTAAACTGCATCTAATGGTGAAGTTTCAATTCTGAAATTCTAGGGAATGTGGTGTACTCATTTATTGCCATTACTCCCAGGTCGACTAGGCCCAGAGTGGTATTACTCGCTATGTTTCCCTCTATGTATTAAATAGAAATAAAATTATTTTTAGAA
>CM042145.1:123448254-123450754 GCA_023376005.1 Doryteuthis pealeii
AAAGCATATTTGATTTAAAAAAAATCTTATTTGTGTATACTACTGAGGTTAAAGTTATCTGGTAAATTTATTTAGTTGTCGTTTGTGTCTTTTTTAAATTGTATATCTTAAGGGAGGGTTTAGTCTTAATGATACATGGATAAATTATGAATTTTATGGAAGCACTATCTTAGAAATTCATCCTTTTTCTTCTGGAGATTTATCTTATCCGGTAATGTAATTATCGCTCACTTTCCTTGTAAATGATAAGAAACATGGATTATTTAAACTACGGAAGATATTAGATACCTTTAAAATTTCCCATTTAATGATTGTTGTTATATTTTGTTCTTTAAGTTCCAAACATAGCTAGCTAAGGTTGTTTGATTTTTCAGTTTAATATTTGAAAGTGAGCATTTATGATTTGCAAACTCAGTTTTGAATTCTTATTTTGTTCAACCTACGTAAAATTTAGTAATATCTGGTTTCTATGTGGACGTTATCGATGCAAGGTAAATTACACCTTTGGTCAAACACTTTCCTTTTACCGGGCACATATCTGTGTTTCCGTAATTGCAGTTTTTCTGTCTTTTTCCTTATTGCTATCATTTCTGTAGTCGTTAATTATTTTGCTATCATGTTTTTATGCGATTATTTTTAATTATCCAAATAGAATAATTAAAACATCTTTGAGTAGGTGCAATTTAAGTTTGTTTTTTTACATTAAGAACCTACCAAAAATAAATAGTCAAATTATGTTTCTATTCGTATCGGCATTGCAGTCTCGGAAGACTATATAGTTCTTGTACCCCTGAACTTACAGCGCCTTCTGTGACTGTGAAGTTCAATTTTAGAAAAGCAACCCCGGCCACAGATGTCGCATGTCAAGGCTGTCCTTAATGATGTTGATGTCCCGGTGCTTTGTTGCCGTTTCTTTCTCCTGGAACTCGCCAGGGTGACTTCAGACATGAATAGTCCGCTACTGAGGCCTGTCGCCACCGAGTGCGGTCCTGAGCTAAATTTTCCCAGCATGAAGGGGTAATGCCAAAGCCTCTGAGATCATTCTTGCAGACATCCTTAAAGAGCCGGTAGGGGTGACCTATCTGTCTCTTACCAGACAGAATTCTGCATAGAGGATGTCCCTCGGGATTCGTTCATCGTATTTTTTTTATATTTCTATTGAAATAATTAATTTCTTTGCACAACTAAGCTGCGCAGAAGAAATGCCTCCACTCTTTGATTGTAAAGCAAGAAAAATCCAGTTTAACATTCGAAGTGTTTTGTGTATCACCTAAATTCAAAGAACGCGTGCAGCTAGGTGCCTCACATATCTGTATTCAGGTTATGTAAGTCCGTGTGATTATTTTTTAATTTAAGACCGCATTTCATTTAACGTTGCATCTTTATCTTTTAAAACACTTGGAGGTCTCATGTGATGTTATGCTCACTGATCAAGGCTAATTTGTGAGTACGATTTTTTTGGTTGCTCACTGGTCTTGAAAAATCATTAAATTAAAATACTCTCGATAGAAAGGCAACTATTTTTTATTCGATAGTATCATCAAAATATGTGTTCTTTATAAATGATACGTTTAATCTATATATTAATACTCGTGTGCCTTAATTGTACGACCATTATCATATTGGATCACCCACTGCTTAAAAATGAAAGCCCAAAGCACCCAAGATGAAATTCGAAAATGTAAATCCTGATTATTTGGTGTTGCTTATCCGTCGAATGCTTACGTAAGCCACTACCCATCCAATCATACATTTTCATACACAATCATATCATACACAATTTTTTTATAAACTCATTTTTTTTCTATTTAGCATATACATGGCACCCTAACTACCATCCCGGGTCAGTGTGGACCTGGGAGTAATGATGATGGAGGGGTACTCCACATTCCCCAGAGCTCCAGAATTAGAACTTCACCATCAGATAGGGTTTACTGCCATACCCAGGACACTAAGACCCTCAGTCACCGCGATGTAGCACATTCTCATACAGGCGCTAAAGTTTGACGTGACCAGCCGATTGATTGGAGGAGCCCTCTCCGACCGCTTGTCTAAGCCTAAGTAAGGGCCAAATTTGCGTGTTGCAAGTCATGTACTCTTCAGCCACCAGAATTACATCCTTAGGCATCACGGGTTGCCACCGACGGCAAACAGGTTGGCACATTGGAGGGGTCTTACTCATCTGAAGAGGTGCAGTCGGTGTTTTCTAAAGCCCTAGCCAACAAGACTTCGTGAGTAGAGAAAATCAATAATTCTATAATTCATATATTAAGATAACAATTGTTTTACGAAATAGATAGTCGTCCTCTAACAACACCCTGCACGTCAAATATTTCCCTATGGAGTATGAAGCTTTCCCTCCAATCAGAAAGAAACAGTTCAAAGCAAATAATATGAGGGATCTGTTTGAGAATGATAACATGGATGGCATTTCATCCTTCTTGAGAGAAATAAAAAATATACCGAAAATTAGGAATCAGATATAAAATATATCCACGAA
>CM042145.1:123455754-123463254 GCA_023376005.1 Doryteuthis pealeii
ATGTATGTATGTATCTGGATGAAACTACGAAAATTAAATAATTAACGACAGAGTAAATATATATTCTCATTAAATATCACCACTTCTTGCAAAAATTATGATGATTTATTGAAAATTTACTTAAAAATGTCCTGCAGTTGAAAATCTCAAAAGTAAACAAATCAATACACCAGTGTTTTATTCCCTCTCTACCTAGTAGATGTTTGGTAGTCGTTTCTAGTAAATAATAAACGTTTCTGATATTCCTTTATATTTCAGGGACCTTACCTAATAGTTTCATCGCTTAGGTCAATTTTTAGCCACTAGCAGGACCTGTGGATATACCACAGTATGATAATTCAATTATAACAACGTTTGAGATGTTTACTTAAGAGCTATTGTGAACTAATTCAATATGTAAAAAGTATAATAATCTTGATTGAACTCTGTTTCATTTTTCTTTTCTTCCTTCTTTTCATCTTTTCAGTATGTTCGATTGAAACAGATTAAAGTTACTTTCTATATCTTTCCCATACTATCTTTCTTTCTTTTTTATTATACTTTTGCGGTAGAGCTTATACTTTTCTTCCCTATTTTCTTTATAATAAATAGGGAATGATCCATTATTAATCTGAGGTGACGACACTCATAAGAAGTATTCTGCGGATAAGCAAAGCCAGATAACCTGGATTTACATTTTTGCATTACTTGGACGATTTGGACGGCCTCATTCTAAACCAGAGGGTGTTGTAATATGATTCCGGGGGTACAATTAAGGAACACGAGCATTAACATATACTAGGGTGAGTCAAAAAGTAATGCCATTTTGTTTAGGGTAGGTATAATTACCAACCCAGGAACATGTATCCTACAGCAAAATGAAGCCGGTCATCTGTGGATCACATCCCTACTTCTCCACATAGTCACGAATGAGAAGATGTATCCCTGTCCCGTCAAATTCTGTTGACTGTTCTTTGAGCCACTCCTTCACTACATATTTCACTTCCTCGTCACTGGAATAATGTTTGTCTCTCAAACACTCTTTCATGGGACCGAAGAGATGATAGTCGGAAGGCGCTAAATCTGGTGAGTATGGAGGATGCGATAAAGATGTCCACCTGATGCTTGTGTGTGATCGAGCATTGTCATGCAAAAGGAGGACATTGTCGATTGGCAAGCTGGGTCTTACTCGTCGGATTCTTGCTCTGGGCATCGTTAGGGTCTCAATGTAGGCCTTAGTTTTATAAAAAAATTCACATTAGGTTCCACCAAAATAGGTCACGGGATCAGTTTAGTCCATATTGAAGGAAGAAGCGTAAATATTTTTAACTTACTTTTAAAGAATCTCGCAAAAAAGAAATAACGAACATAAAGAGTTGTTACAAAAAACAGTTAATTCAAAGATCAAAGTATCCGATTAGGGAAAAATTACTCACCATTATCTTGAAAAATAAGTAAAACACTTCGTTTTTTTAAAACAGGTTCAATTTATTTATTGATATTTTTTTAGCAGAATTCTGTATTCATGGTTCTTTTACTAAAAGACTCTCGCATCGACACTTATAGAAATATTCTGATTTAATTATTCAGACTCTTATCTTTATAGAAAAAAGTAAAAAATTGTTTTTATCCGTTTATTTTTCATATTTCATAAAATAAATTAGGAGGGGGGGGGTAGACGTCGTAAAAAACTATTTCCCCTAATATATTTTAGGAAAAAACTATTTCACACATATTTTCATCCAAAGGTAAGTAATTATGGAAATTCTCATGTGAATCAGAGAATTTATTTATTTTTCATAGAATTTTTTAAAAAGCCGGTAGTCATAACTTGTTTTTGACTACGTTAAATTTCAATTGATTTAACGGTGCAAAAATGCAAACAATGTTTTTCGTTCATAATTTTCATTATTTCCGTGAACTGAAATTTAAAAAAAAATCATCAGGAGTTTGTTTAATGTTTCTTCTTTTGAATGGACAAAAGAATTTAAGATAATATTTACTTTTACGCAAGTTTCAATGTGTTAAATATAGGGATGGGGATGAATTTCACACGGAAAATTGGTAGTATCTATTTCACATGAAATAAAGAAAATGGCATTACTTTTTGCCTACACTCGTAGATAGTTTTTGTTTTTTTATCGTTTTTTTTAATATATTTTTGAGTATTTTCAATCAGATATTTTAGGCGGCAATTTTTCTATCCTCCTTTCGTACCGTTGTTTAGTCTAATTATTACCAACCTTTTGTCTTTGTCCATTTTTTTTTTCGTCTTTTTATTTTCGTCTTAGAAAAGAACTGAACAAAAGATTGAAGTCAATAATAGGCAGATAAATCATTAGTTAAACATTCTCGGGTCAATTTCTTTTTTGTTCCAATTATAAATCTCACTCATCTATCAAAGCCGATTGGAAGATAATTGACAAACGATCAGTTCTAAAAATAAAAAATGAATAAAAATAACAAATATAAAAAAAGAATGGAGTAAAAATTCGTTGGATACTTGCGGAACAATCTTAAAGTTATAACAGCAACAGAAGAAAATGGATAAAAAAAAATAGTTTGTTCACATTATTTCAGTTAGAAAATTAGTTTATCTATTTCTGAAAAGTACAATGTATAATAGTCTATTCGGTTGGACATATTTCATCTCCATTTAATATCTGCCTAGTCCGCTGGGGAAGTAGACTAAACCATCTACAAATCTACAGAGAGTAAAATCCTCCTAATGTGGCCACCTGTTGTGCGTGGGTGGCGAGCCCAGATGCTTAAGGACGGAATCCTGATGGCTGAACAGTCCATGACATGCAACACTTTACTTTGGTCCGTAATAAGGTTAGACGGCAGACGACCGCTATGGCAGGCTCCAGCGGAACGAAAAGAGACGCCTTTCGCAATACCGTGGCGACACCGGTCGCGGTTCCGGCTTAGAGGCTTTCAGACGTTATCGCGCAGAGGCAGCTTGGCACCGCCGCTCGTTCGAGCGAGCACGCGAACCGTTGCTCCGATCCCGCGGTTCCTCTCGTATTTGACGGGATAGCCGTGGCCACAGCCGACGTAACACACGTGCTGAACGGTAGAATAAAACTAACCTGTCTCACGACGGTCTCTCTGATCTATCGGCTGGCCATATCAAGTCCTAGCACCTGTAAGGTCTTAGCCCTATTGCCCTTATGGCAAGTCCTAGCCTTTTATATATATATATACTCGTAGGTAAAGTCTGAGTGTCTTAGTGTCCTGGGTATGACGTTAAACTGAATCTAATAATGAAGTCTGGGGAGTGGGAAGTATCTTTTCATCACCAGTTCTCCCAGGTCCACTCTGACCTGGATTAGTTGTACATTTAAGTTCCCATGAATAAAACAAATCTTCTTCGGCATTTGTTGTAAAACTCTATCTGATGCTGAAGTTCCAATTCTGGAGAGCTGGAAAATGTGGAGTACTTCTACATCACCATTACTCCTAGGCCCACTCTGGAACTGAATGGTAGTACCTGTTAGGATCCCATCTATAGGTTAAATAGAAAAAGTTGAGAACCCATCAAGAATGAACGTCTTCGGTACAAAACTGGCACTGCCAAAATGTTGTCTCGTTTTCATTTTAAAAACGAATTAAAATTAATTAAATCGATTATTTAAGGTCAAATGTCTGTCTACCTCGAAAGGTAGTAACATAATGGGCACCAGTAAAAAAAGGCAAAATAATATTACACATGTAATTTATTTTTAATATATTTTAAACTATTTTTAGGTCAATTTTTCTCAAATATATCGTAAACATGGCAGTAAACACTGACTAAGTTTACGTAAAATCTGTATTTTACAAAATGAATTTACCCCCTCCCCGAATGAAAAAAATTAGAAAGTTTTGAAATAAACTAACTCATGCATTATAAAATTCATTCATTCATAAATCAACAATGAAAATTTCATTAAAACCAGATAATTCCCTGATTTGTTTCAATAGGAGGGGGTAAATTTATTTTGTAAAATACGGAGTTTACGGCAACTTTGGCAGTACCTAGTATGAAATAAACCAGCAAGGGTTGACATGCTGTAAAGGATCCCCCAACCAACATTAAAAACAGCGAGAATTAATGAGCGCATAATATAACAACCCTTCCTTTCAGTACTATTTCTCTGAATTTTTCAGACGAGGCATGATAATTAGTATTATTTGGATTATTCGGACTATTGTCCTCATCTTTATTGTTATCTCTACAACGTTTCGAAAAGGTTTCCGATTTCGAGAAGGTTTCCGAGTCCGACAAGAAATACCTGAAAAAAATTGGAGGGCATATCGATCGAAACGTTGTACAGATAACAATAAAGATAAGGACAATAGTCCGAATAATCCAAATAATTCTGCTTTTCAGGTTTGCATTATTTTTGTAAATGCCCTGTACATGCTCTGTTAGGTTTGATGAACTTTTCCCGCCACAAAATCTCTTCCAGTTCTGTCGGGAGGGGCTTTAGAATACACCAACTGCACCTCTGCATAGTGGTAAGACCCCACCAATGGGGCCACCTGTTGGCTGTGGGTGGCGACCCTGATGTTTGAGGACGGACTCCTGGGGGATGAGCAGTCCATGACATGGAACACTCTACTTACTTGGGCTAGACGGGCGGTCGGAGAGGCCCCCTCCGATCAGTCGGCTGACTATGTCAAGCCCTAGCACCTATATGATTGTCCCAACACTATTGCCCTTATAGCAAGCCCCAACCCTGTTTATCATATGGGTGACAGAAAACGGTGACTGAGGGTCTTCTTGTCCTCTATCTGATGGTGAGGTTCCAGTTCCGGAGGTCTGCGAAATGTGGAGCAGCCCTTCATCAACATTGCTCCCAGGTTCACTCTGGCCCCGAGTGGTGATAACTGTTGGGTTCCATCTATGGGTTAAATAGAAAAATATGTTTATAGAAAAAAAATAAATCCAGTAAGAACGAGTATTATCTGCGTTATTCGGACTATTGTCCCCATCTTCATTGTTATTTGTACAACGATTCGGCCGATGTACACTCCGGCCTTCTTCAGGTATTTCTTGTCGGAAAAATAATTAATTAACACAACTCCTCCTACCCCAGCTATGGTTAGCGGAATGAGAACAGGATACCCCCGTGGAATAAATAAAGGGTTAGGTTCAAAGTTCCGTGATGGCTCCCGAATACGACAAGAAAGTTCCCGAGTTCGAAAAGAAGGTTCCCGAGTCCGAGAAGGTTACCGAGTCCGACAAGAAATACCTGAAGAAGGCCGGAGGGTATATCGACCGAAACCTTGTACAAATATGAAGATGGGGACAATAGTCCGAATAACGCAGATAATACTAATCTTCAAGCCTCATCTCAAACATTCAGAGAAACAGTAAGAACGAGTTTATTTCAATTCTTTGTCGGCATTAAATGACCCACTGAGGTTGGTGTGCCGTAAAACAAACCAAACCAAACCAATATCTCTTCTTTTTCTTACGATCTCTTATGACTAGAAAGAGTATGAAAGGCAAGGAATTCCTTCACGACCACCTGCCACCGAATAAATCACTTAGATCATTCTAAGTGAAGGATTCTGTATCCTCAGTAACGTCTTTGTCGTTTTATATCCTTCCTGTTATGACGGATGGTGAAGCGCTTTTCTTAAATGAAACTCATGAATCAGCCACTGTTTCCTCGAGTCGTGAGCTATTGATATTTTTCAAAGATGTCATCGGCTTGTGTATTACCACATTTGTTAAGTAGATAGATATTATAAATGGATTTTCTCAAACATTTAAATAAGAGATTTATATTGATCTAGCTGTACCTGTGGATATACAACAGTATGATAATTTAATTATTACATATATATTTACCAACCCCTCCGCACGAGCAGGATGTGACACAAGGTCAATTTCTTAAGCGGAGTTCAGCAGGTTTGAATTCAGATTTTTCCTTCTCCTAGACCGGTTTCCTAACCAAGGTTAAAGAGCCCAGTCTGCCCTACTATTTATCCATAGCTGGAAGGAGAGTAGGATTCATACCTTTCCCAAGGGTATTAGCGCTAAGTGAAATGCAATTACCACGTCCAGAATTTGAACTCGGGGCGAGGAGTCCATTTCACATGACTTTAACCATTACACCACGCGCTTCCTACACATACACACATTTAATTATTACATACGTTTACTATTTATTTACATTTTCATTATTGTATGTTTACTAAAGAGCTATTTGTAAATAGTTCAATAAATAAAAAGTATAATGATCTTGATTTAACACAAACACACATTACACACACACTCTCTCTCTCTCCCTCCTCTCTCTCCCTCTCTCTTTCTTTGTTTTCTTCTTTTCCTCTTTTCATTATGTTCAATTGAAACAGATTAGTGTTATCACTTCAGCATCCATCCCCTCTCTATATGTTTCCCTACTCTCGTTTTTTCTTTCTTTCGTTCTTTCTTTCTGATGATGATATTTTTTCTGTGTAGCCGGGCCTTTTTCTTCCCTTTCTTCCTTTAGAATAAAAATGGAATGGTCCATTATTTAGCTGAGATGACGACACTTATAAGAAATAAGAATTCGGCGGATAAGCAACACCAAGTAATCAGGATTTACATTTTTGCATTTGATCTTAGATGATCTCATTTTAAGGGTTTTGCAAGATGATAACTGACGGAATTTTAGAAACTCCAGGATTGATATATATATATAAGTAGTAAGTAAGTAAAGTCGACGGGGCGGCCTAAAGTCGGTATCAGCCAGTCAGCGAGGGAGTCTATCCCCTTTTCAATAGCGCTAGACCAAGGAGATTGTTTTAGCAACTGAGGTGGAGCGCCACACCTACCATCAGCTCCTTACTTTACCGCACAGATCCCTGTGCTACTCATACGCTGAGTTGGTGGGGACCGGTATCGAACTAGGAACCTTGAGGTTTCTAGCCGAACGCTCTACCGACTGAGCTAACCCGGCCCCTAACCGTAATCATTATCATCATCGAGTCGTGTTCATAGCACGGAATTCAGTAGCGTATTCAGGTGCGTATTTAAGAATATCAACTGACAGATATATCATGACATATGGATACAGAGACAGTCAGGCAGATAGAAGGATAGGTAGACATATGGGATCAAATATGCATAGTTATATATTACAATTTTCATTGTGATAGGTATTTAGTGTTTTCTTAATTTATCTATATACAATCGATGATAATTCGAATTACATATCTGTAAGAGTGTGCCATTGATATATTTCATTGTGTAGGTTAGGCTATCGTCAAAACCAAAGAATATATTATATATATATATATATATATATATATATATATATATATATATATATATATATATAAAAGCAATTGGTAATTTGCTTGAAGCATTGTTAAGTATGTTATAATATATTAATATTTTGAAGGCCAATACATGCGTATGAAAAATTAGAAGGGAAATTGTAACCACACAAATAAAAACATAAGCACGTCCATTTCTGAAAATAAACTTTGATGATGAAGCTCATGCTTCGAAATCGATAAGACAAAAATAACATCTTT
>CM042145.1:123468254-123475754 GCA_023376005.1 Doryteuthis pealeii
CCAGTAGTTCTATACCGAATATATACACCATCAGAACAATCCTTAAATGCCATTCTAAACACCATGGCAAAATACAAAGCAAAGAGTGTGGGTGCTGTAATATCCCCTTGTTTAACACCGTTCTCCACTGAAATAGGATCCGCCAGTTTCCCTCCAATGTTGACCACAGCTTTCATATCATCATGAAAAAGCTTTAGAATAGATATAAACTTGTCAGGACAACCAAGTTTTTTGAGAATCTCCCAAAGAGCTTTCCTATTTACGGTATCAAATGCCTTTGTTAGATCAATGAACACTTGATACAATCCCATGCGTTGTTCTATACATTTCTCTTGTAATTGCCTGGCTGTAAAGATCATATCTACCGTCCCGCGACCACTTCTAAAGCCACACTGTGACTCAGGTAAAACATCCTTAACAATGTGTTCCAGCATTCTATCAAGCATGATTCGGCATAGCACCTTGCCAACAACTGAAAGCAGTGAGATGCCCCGATAATTTCCACAATCATCTTTTGCACCTTTTCCCTTGTATAGCACCACCATTAATGCATTCCGCCAATCCTGTGGAACATATTCATCAAGCCAGGCAGTCTGCAACAAGTTCGTCAAGCGCTGCATCATATGGCAGCCCGCACATTTGATTATCTCTGCATATAGCTGATCCATACCAGGTGACTTTCCAGAGTTCAGTTTATAGACAGCTGCTTTAACCTCCGAGAGGGAGGGGACATCTGCCAAGATCTCCTTGACCGGGTTGCAGGGGATAGACTGAATGAACTCCTGTTCAACCTCAGAAGGCCTATTGAGAAGCTCATCAAAATGCTTTCTCCATCTAAGAAGAATATTGGAAGGATCTCGAAGAAGCTTCTGACCATCCTTTGAGCGCAGGGGTGATAGATGAGCTTGATGGCCCATACACCGCACGCAGTAAGGTGTATAAAACCTTGGTTTTGTTGGTGTTGTAGGCAAGTTGTATTTCATCGGCCTTCTTACTCCACCATGCAGCCTGCATGTTTCGAAGCTTCCTCTGCACCTCCCTTTTGATTGCTTTAAAATCTGTCATCAATCGATCTTGTTCATCTTTTGTTCGACCACCCTTGAGATAAGCATGTAGGGACTTAGCCTTTGAATCCAGTAGTGCTTGAATTTCAGTGTCATTCTCATCAAACCAATCCTGGTGTTTACGTTTGCAATGCCCCAATACTTTCTTACACACCTCATAGACAGACGTCTTAAAATCATCCCATGTGTTTTCACACTCCAACTCTTCCATCTCCTTGACCAGTTCTTGTTTCACAACAACATTCTTTAGACGACCAATGTTAAGTCGCTTAGGGACAGTCACACCTGGTCCCCTTATTTTCGGCTTTACAACAAACCTAAACCTAGCTCGAACCAACCGATGGTCAGTCCAGCATTCTGCGCCACGCATAACACGAACACTGGAGATGTCCTTTATATCTTGTTTTCTGACCAACACATAATCGATCATATGCCACTGTTTGGAGCCTGGATGCATCCAAGTTGTTTTGTATTTGTTTTTCTGTTGAAACATGGTGTTACCAACATAAAAGCCCATCTCCGAGCAGAACTGCAGCAACATTAGACCATTGCTGTTACACTTGCCCACTCCATGTCTACCCATTACTGTCCAGGTCTCAAAATCCCTCCCTACCCTAGCATTAAAGTCGCCAAGAATGATGACTTTGTCAGCAAGGGGGATCCGTCTAACTATTTCCCGTAATGAGAGGTAGAAATTAAGTTTTTCCTCTTCTGCTGCATTCATAGTAGGTGCATAGACACTCACGAGGGTCACAAAACGACCTCCTATCAAAGGTAACCTCATCGTTATGATCCGATCACTCACTCCACATGGAATTTCTTCCAGACTTGAGAGAAGTGTAGTCCTCACAGCAAACGCCACACCAGATTCCCTTCTACATCCCTCCTCTTTACCACTCCAGAAAAAGGTGTAACCTCCAGACAACTCCGACAGCTGTCCTTTATCAGCCAGCCTCGTCTCAGATAATGCGACAATATCCAAATCATAACGCTGAAGTTCCTTTGACACAAGAGCAGATCTACGTTCCGGACGTGTGAGTGTCGATGGCAAGTCAAGTAGCGTCCGTATGTTCCAACAGCCAATGTTCATTGGCATTGATTTCCGAGCAGTAGTAGGATGACGACCGGGCACAGGCTGCGGGGCCCTGAGACACCTGCCGGGCCAGACTCTGATATTTCCAAAGCCCTTATTGCCATTGACGTTCATATTTTTCTTGATAAAATTCATTTCTTTATTTGCCGTTTTAGGCTACAGCCAGCCTTAGTACACATAAAGGACAAGACATGTATTGCATATCAAGCAATGCCTGTGCCTGAAGCTTTTTTAAGTGAGGAAAGGCTTTGCACAGAACCAATCCCACTCTCTAAGTGACTGCCACGTTTGAACCAAAAAGAAGAACAAGTCAACATCATTGGCTGCAGCAGCCGCCGCAGGTTAAATTTTGGAGTTTTCCTTCTCCTAGACACTTGCCTTGACAAGGCTGAGGAATGTATCTCTCCCGGTGGTTTTGCTACGCGCCTGGATACCAATCCAAGTATTTCTACGTCCCCGCGTATGTTATTTGCTAGATGGCCGTTGAGCGAAAGGCTTCATCCGCCCTTTGACAGGTTTTGTTTTTCGTCCTGCTGGATGTCTAGCCATCCTCCTCACCAGATAGGCTTGGTGGGGTAACCGGTTTAGTCGCCGATAACCCGACTATGAGACAGGTAGTACTGGGTTACATAGTACCAGTAGCGCAATATGCGACCTGACACATATACATAGATATATATACACGTATGCATTTCTGAATACACACATGCACATACATATATGCATTTCCGAACGTCAACAGTCGAAGTAAACGGATCGAAATCTATTAATTGAATTGGAAGTAAATTATTATTATTATTATTATTATTATTATTATTATCAGATCGTACCATCATTATTATTTTATTATTTTAAACTGTTAAAAGTTAAATAAATAATAATAAATAAATAAAGAGAGATAAACAACTTTAATGAATAAACAGTAGAAATAAAACGTTAAAAATACGGGACGCCACTAATAGAAATTAAATAAAGTAACTTCTAAAAAAAAAAAAAAAAAAAACGTTAATAAATAAATAAATAAAAGAAATATCTAGATAGATATATACATATATTTGTCGAAAGTCCTTTAATCTTTACAAATTTCTTTTTTGTAGTCCTTAGTTTGACATTTAAATGTAAACTGTAGTAGTTACGGAAATTACCTCGGTGCAAATTTGAAAAGAAAGGGTAAAGGAATGTAGAATTATTAAATTATTTTGATATTGTTATTTACTGGATAAAATTTAGAAAAAAAAAAATTTTATATTCAATTACATTTTGGATTATGTACAATTCTTGATTACTGTTTTTTTTGTTTTACTGTTTATTTATTTACGATTAAAATTAAAATTTATTTACGATTTAAAATTTGAATTTATTTATTTACGATTTAAATTTTATTTATTTATTTATGATGAGATTTAAATATATATGTTTAAAATTTAATTTAGAATTTAAATATTTATAATTAAATTTAAATTAAAGTTTAGTATTTGTTTATTTATTTACGATTCTTGTTTTAACAGATTTACTCTGAAATAAGTTTCTTCATAGGTTATGTAAATACCCCGAATTTTTACCTCTGTTTAGATTTCTTTATTGCCTATAAATTTATTCATTTATTTATTCAATTACTATATATATATATTAGTTAATACCATGTATTGTACTGTAATATTTAGAACTTTAAAATCTCTATACATATATATATATATATATATATATTATATATATATATATATATATACATATATATATATATATATATACATATATATATATATATATATATATATATATATATATATATATATATATATACATATATATATATATACATATATATATATATAACACATATATATATATATACACATATATATATATACATACACACATATATATATATATACACACACATATATATATACACACACATATATATATATATATATATATATATATATATATTACTGCGGTAAATAGACCTCTTAACAGATTCATTATAAGGAGAAAAATAAGAACCAAATATTTTTCTTCTTTGTTATACTATAGAAGGGGGTAAAGGGAGAGTAAAAACGAGTTGTCAGCTGACATGTTTCGATCCTTACTCAACAGAGCTAAATATCGAGAAACACGTATGGTTCCTCTATAGGAGAGCATCTAATAAATAATCCTAATTGTGACAACTTATTTAGTGTTGACTGGTTCTCGGTTGAGAGCGAATCACACTCGTTCTATCACCTCAAAATATTGGAGACACTATATATTCTAACCAGTAAGCCGTCTCTTTGCAAGCAAGGGGGGGGGGCTTACTCGGTTTGAATATCATCAACATTTAGATCTTCTCCTCCTGTTTTGAGGTATAGAAAAGGATAAAGAAAGGGAAAGAAGAAGAAATAAGAAATTGTCCTATTCTTTTCTTGCTTTTTTTTTTTTTTTTTTGAGCCATTCACTTAATATTTTATTTTTTATTATCCTCGATATTTAGCTCTGTTGAGTGAGGATCGAAACATGTCAGCTGACAACTCGTTTTTACTCTCCCTTTACTCCCTTCTATAGTATAACAAAGAAGAAAAATATTTGGTTCTTATTTTTCTCCTTATAATGAATCTGTTAAGAGGTCTATTTACAGCAGTAATAACATTTTGTACCCCCCCAAAAAATTTATATATATATAAGCTGTAAGAGTTTTGCTTATGCTTGAAGTCTTTGTTATAAAAATAAAAATACCTAATGCCTAAAGAGGCAATATAATAATTAGTTTAAATATATTTAAGTATAATTTACAATATCAATTCGAACACAACTGGTAAGCCATCTGAATTTCATAACTCTTATTCTATTCTGAACACCTACACTCACATTAATCATGCTTCAAAACAAATCAGTATTTTCATTATACACACACACACACACACAACACACACACACACACACACACACACACACACATATATATATATATATATATATATATAATATATATATATATATATATATATATTTGGTATGTCCAATCACGAAGAATTATCGAAAACCTACAATCGAGACATTTGCGGTGTCTTATATGGATTATTAGGATTTCTTTCCTATCATTAAGTAGGTTTTTTCCGACAGCTTCCTTTATCAAATGTATGCTGCGGCTTAGTGGTAATCTTTATTCAATTGGATATCTCTTGTAGACAGATTACGAAAATCTTCATGTGATATCGACTTTGAAATGAAAGTGACATCACCCGCAAGAAACTTGATTCGAACGGAGGTTTTCTTCTTTTCATTAAATTGTCATCGGCACTACTGAATATCATCTCTGTTAACGATAAGAAAAACAATAGAAAAATAATATAATACAATATTCATGCTTAATCTTTGAACTACAATAGACTATTTTTACGGTAGGAAATGGACACGGAGACAGGGGTTCAAATCCTGGCCGACCGCTAAAACTGATGTAGGGTTCATAGTTATAATAAGTTGAACAAAACAACTCCGACACGAGTGTTAAATACCCAAAAGGACTTTTATACAAGCACATGGAAATGATACATATAACATAAATACAAAGAAGATATAATAAAGAACACATACATGAATAGCGATACAATAAGGAGGTATACAAGAGATACCTAAATGTACATCTAGAAGTAATGGAGAGTCCTTAAAGCAATGTCACTTACTAACCCCATCCGAGAAGGGTGTAGACATAAATGTCTAACCCATGTGTGTGAGGTGCCGCAGAAGAAGAAGGGACCGAGAGTTTGAAACAGGTGCTTAGATACAAAAAAACCTGATGGTCAAAAACGGGAACCCAGAGGGAATATAACTCTTCCAGCAAAAGGGAAGACAATCCCACACCGGTAAAATAATACACGTCAAATTTAAAATGAGTTTTCCTGTTCCTTAATAAGTGCCAGAAATCGACGCAGGGATTTAACAACACCAGAAACACCCAGGTCAACCCAAGACAACCCAGAAGACCAGAGAGCACAGTCCAGATAGCAAAGATAGAAGATAATAAATAAGAAGGGTCATTTAACAAATTGCCTGCCTTCTCTTCAGGAGAGTAAACCCCCTCCACATAAAAGTGTATCGGGTGTATAACACTAAAATCCATCTGGTGGTGAGGCTTCAATTCTTGAACTCCGTTAACGTTAAAAATAATAATAGAAAAAGAATAAAACATTATAGTGATGTTTGAACTTAAATATACTATTATCACCTAATATTATTACTTCTATATGTACATTTAGGTATCTCTTGTATACCTCCTTATACTTTCCGCACCCGGTTTCGACTGGGGGTCCGGCGAGCTTCGGCCGCTGGACCGGTTAGGTTATAATAATAGCGTCGATCCTAGAGGGCCATCCCTCCAGGCAATACCTGCCCCCTTTGGGGACAGGGCTGGGTTTATTGCCCAGCGCCTTAGGCGCCCCCTTGAGGGGGAATGCCGATGGGATCGACGCAATTTTTGTTCTCTCCCACCCATTAGCTTCGGCTTGTGGGTGGGCTCACTTTAAAACGGAGCCTTGTGCCCAGTCCATACAGGCGGGGTATGAGACAAATAAATACTATTATCACCGTAGGAAAGGGACATAAGTTCAAATCCTGGACGAGCGAAGGAAGCGGTTCTCGCATCGGATCAAATGGGGGAAATTCTCCTCAAATATCCAGCACTATCCTCAGTATTTTCCCAGGCCTCAAGCCTGATATAATCATCATATATGTATAGAGGCGCTATTATATACCTGTTCTCTATATATGGATGGTATACCCGTGTCTGTATACCATTCTGAATATTGTAGCTTGTCTTCTCTATCCTCCCTTTTTCTGTATTTCTTCTAAAGATATTCTTCTGTTTTTAGCTGGTCAAGGAACTCTTTTTAAGATTCTGGCAAGTTTTTCTTCTTATTTAGGATCTGTCTGAGACGTTCTGCGGTATTCTTGTTCTTAGTAACAACACAAGACATTACTTTGGTGAATTCACATTTTGTTAAAGTCTTGGATCCGATCACTCAACCACGCATGTGAGAATCTAGCTAACCGAACGAGAGTCGCTATTGCACCCTCATCCTTCAACCTCAAACTAGAAACTGATTATCTAAAACTATTTCCCATGCTTTCCTGGCAAACGGGATGAGGGATCAAAATAGTATTAGACGTCACTCACAAATTTCTGTATTGTTAACCGTTATCTGTTATTTCTAAATCTAATAAATGCACTACACTAACTGTACATAATTAATAATATACCCATCAATTAAGCAACAGTGTAATTGTTGTCGTCATAGGAAAATATATTTTTTTTCTAAATTGTTAGTCGCCCCCCACACCACACACACACAAAGAAAGATACACAAA
>CM042145.1:123480754-123488254 GCA_023376005.1 Doryteuthis pealeii
AGGATTTTTCTTTTTTTTATCATAAAGAAAGAAAGAAAAGAAAAAGCACATGCTACATAGAAGAATATAATAAGAAAGAAAAAACGAAAAAGAATACTCGTGTTACTTTATTGTACTGTCATTTCTATTTTGCAACACGTTCTGGTTAAAAACGAGACCGTCCAAATCGTCTAAAATGAAATGCAAAAATGTAAATCCTGATTATCTGGTGCTATTATCTGCCGAATTCTTATTTTTTCATGAGTGTTGTCACCTTAGCTAAATAATGGACCATTCCGTTTTTATTATAAAGGAAGAAAGGGAAGAAAAATAGACATGCTACATAGAATAATATAATAAGAAAGAAAGAAAGAGACTAGGGAAAGGATAGCGCTAATCTGTTTCAATCGAACATAATTAAAAGATGAAGAGAAAGAAAGAAAAAGAAAGATTGCGAGAGAGAGAGGTAAATCAAGATTATTGTACTTTTTACATATTGAACAATTACAATAGCTCTTAAGTAAACATTTCAAACGTTGAAATAATTAAATTACCAGACTGTGGTCTATCCTGAGATCCTGCTAGTCAACTAAGAATATGAAAAAAAAACTTCATTTTAAACATGCCAACATTATCCTTATATACAACTCAACCCTTAGGTTGGGGCTGTGGAATACGCCGACTGCAGTTTTGCAGAGGATTAAGACTCCACCCCCAATGGGCCCACCGTTGGCCGTGTGTCGGAGCTTGTGTCGCAGCTTGTGATGGTTTCGAACGAAATACTGGTGGGTAAGCAGTCCATGACTTGCAACATTCCACTTTGGCCCCCGTATTAAAATGAGTGGCATTTAAGTTTAAATCACGCTAGAAATTATTCCAACAAAAAGATGGAATCAAACGAACAACCAAATGATAATATAAAAGCAATCTTCATTTTAAACATGTCCTGAGTATGAAGTTAAACTGCATCTAATGTTGGAGTTCAATTTTTGGATCCCTAGGGATAGAGTAGAACACTTGCATCCCCATTATACCCAGGCCTACTCTGACCCGGAGTGGTAGTACCATCCCATCTATGGTTTGAATAGAAAAATGAGTTAAAAAAATTGTGCACCACCAAGACTGAATAAAACAAAACGTCTTCGGCATTAAATAACCAATACCAATAAAAAAATGAATTAAAAAAAATTGAATACACATTAAGAATGACTTTTACACACAGAGATTGACTTTTTCTCGATTTGTTTACGCTTTACATTTAAACCGATATGCACACCTAATTCATTTAATTATAATTAATTAATTAACAAATTAGGTATGACTTTAATTAAGCACATAATCTCAAAAAAAAATTAAGAATGAATAAACAAAACGCCTTTGGTATAATAGAAACCAACAAGATTTGACATGCCGCAAAATCCAACCAACCATCTCATTTTAAACATGCAATAAATACTGTTTTGTTGTCCTTATATACAACTCCACATTATCGGTTGGGGCTGTAGAATACGCCGACTGCAGCTCTGCAGAGGGTTAAGAACCTCCCAATAGGACGACTGCTGGTCGTGGGTGGCAACACGTGATGCTTTAGAACGGACTATTGGTGGCTGAGCAGTCTATGACTTGCAGCACTCGACGTTCCCTCTCGTATTAAAATGAGTGGCATTTGAGATTAAATCACGTTGGAAATTTTTTTTAAGTTAGATTTTCCTCTGGTTGATGTAAGGTTCGGAAAGTTCATCCTCCCTAAAATTAGAGAAAAAGTCAACACTAAAAAGCTGGAGTCAAACTAACACCCATCTAATTATAAAAATGAAAAATCATTTATATAAAAAAAATCAAAAATGATTTAATAACTTAAAATTGGTTGACTTTAAGACGTTTTGGTAACCCTTTTGGATTTTTTGGGCTTTAAAATACTTTTATAACCAAATTTTTAGTAGTAGGGAAGCTCTAGAACTAATTTTACAGACAAAAATAGATTACAAAATGTCGCCATTTTTCGCGAACCCGACCAAATTTGGAGAGTTAAAAATCGAAATAACTCCGCTAATTTCTGGAATTGGAAGCTTACATTTTGGGGATTTTCTAACGTTAACATATTCCACACCTGGAAACAAAATTTAGAAAAATTGAAGCGGTGGGTGATCATTTTATTTTTTTCGGCATGATTTGACATGAAATTACCAATTAACTGAAGACGTACAGTCGGGTCATTCTACATCCCCAGCCGACAGAGCGAATATATGAAGAGTATTCAACTCTCTCCATAAAGTCAACCCACATGTTTTAATGTCCTTCTTATCGCTTTGCGGGAGATAATGTAAAAAAGTAAACGTGACTGTGGAATTTTTTAACCACGTGTCTGTCTTTTACTTCCAGATATTTACAATCTGTTCATCCTCTCATCTCGTCATGTCCTCATCTCGACATCATCTCATTTTGTCATCCCCTCATCTCACCGTCACCAGTTGATCTAGTATTCGTCACTCTGTCTCCTTAACTTGCTTCGAGTCTCTTCGAGACACTTCGTGATTCCTATTATAGAAGGTATTCTTATTTGGTTCCAGTGACCAGGGCATCCCTCAAAGGTATGTTGAAAAAAACATTGAGTTACGCACGACACACAAGGTGGAAAGTACAAACAGGAAAAATATAAGAGAAATTGATCACAGATTGAAAAAAAAAAAAAAAAAAACAGAAATAAATGCTGAAATCACGTAAAAAAAGAAATCTACGCGACGAGTACTCACACAAAACTAAAAGTATAGACGAATAGGCATGAACATTTTCCGCAGACCGTTCTTTTTTTTAAACAAAAAAAACAAAAAAACTTTAGAACAAAGTTTAATTAGTTTGATGGACATTCAAAAAGTATTTAAGTTAATCGAATTTGAATGTGCTGATTTATATGACATACGAGCAAAGCAAGTTGGCCAAGATAAAAATTTTTTAAAAAACACAATATGAGTCTAGGTTAAAAAAATAAATTAAATAATCATGCATAAGTAAAATAGGTAGATATTCTAGCCAAATCAAGACATTAGGTTTATAAGTTCCCAAAATTCACACTCAATTGTCCAATTGGACACATGGCTGAGTTGATTAGGCAGTTAGGTTAAAACAGTTCTAAGTGACAGTTATCTCTGGTACCCGAGTGAAAGCAGTTAGAAAAATAATTAATTAACACAACTCTTACCCCAGCTATGGTTAGCGGAATGATACCGTGGAATAAATAAAGGGTTAGGTTCAAAGTTCGGTGATGGCTACCGAATGCGACAAGAAAGTTCCCGAGTTCGAATAGAAGGTTCCCGAGTCCAACAAGAATACCCGAAGAAGGCCGTTGTACAAATAATAATGAAGATGGGACAATAGTCCGAATAACGCAGATAATACTAATCTTCAAGCCTCATCTCAAACATTCAGAGAAATAATAAAAAAAAGTTCTAGATAAATCTATATTTATACAGATTAATAACTATTTTTTTACTGAACACTTCCATTAGAAAACACGTTTTCAACTCACTACAATTCACCCACCATGGTGACTTACAAACAATTGCTGATATACAATTTAATATCTTGTCATAAAACAACCATTTTTCTTTCCATTTTTCTATCTCCTTATGAGATTTTACACACAATAAGCTCCAATACACTCGAAATATATGCAATTATTAAATCAAAACGTTGAAACCAGGGATTATTAACTTGTGTTTAGTGAAAAATGTGGATAATTCGTAATATTTTATATTGCATTTTCTTTACATCATGTTGTTTGAGAAAGAAATCTGCGACTCTGGAAGTTCAGTATTGAGAATCAACATGCTTTTTTGTGAGTTTGGATATGTTTTTCTTATTTTACTAAGGTTGAAAATGCTATTTGGAAGTATTCTACAGGCACGTTTAGTAAAATAGAGACTAAAAAAGCGTTGGAACGCACAGGAGAACGGGGGAATTTGAAAGGTAGACTAAAACAGGGATGCCCTCACTTTTTCGGCAAGCGATTTTCTTTAAAATAACCTGTTGAAAATGATCTATCTCTACCAGAATTGTTGAATATATTTATTTATTCATGACTAGGTTCGTTGATTGGTTTGATTTTACGGCATGTCAACCCTTGTATGGTTAGTTTATGCCAAAGCCGTTCTGTTTTATTTATTCTTGATGGGTACTCAATTTTTTTAAAATCTCAATTTTTTAAACAATTTTTTAAACTCATTCTTTTCTATTTAATGCATATATGGGGCCCTAACATACTACCACTCCAGGTCTGTGTAAACCTGGGAGTAATGGTGATGAAGTTTTACTCCACACTCCGCAGAGTTCCGGAACTGGAACTTCATCATCAAAGAGAGTTTAACGTCATACCCAGACATGAAGACACACAGACCCAACGTTCTAGCAAATACATGGTTTGGTTTGGTTTTGTTGGGTTTGTTTTGTTTTACGGCATATCAACCTCAATGGGTCATTTAATGCCGGCAAAGTTGTGAAATAAATTCATTCTTAATGCATGATACAATTTTGTTTATCAACTCATGTTTTTCTATTTAACCCATTGATGGGACCCTAACAGGTACTACCACTTCGGGTCAGAGTTGACCAGGGAGCAATGGTGATGAAGGGGTGCTCTATATTCCCCAAATCTCCAAAACTGCTTAAATAGACCAGTCTGTGCTACTATTTACCTATACATGTAGAGAAAATAGATGGATTCGTATAATTCCCAAGGGTAATAGCGCTATGTGCAATGCAAACAGCCGCGTCCAGGATTTGAACTCGCCTCGTTGAGTCCAATTCCTACGATGGTAACCATTACACCACACGCCTCTCTCTCTCTCTCTCTATATATATATATATATATATATATATATATATATATATATATATATATATTAGCAAATATATGCACCCTCCGGGTGCAAGTATTTAAGTTTTAATATAATAAAATATGTTAAATTAGAAAGGCTAATGAAACTGAATAAGAATTCAGATAAAATATTTGGAACAGAGGGGGTATGATTGAAAAATAGAACAACTTTGAAACTAACTCTTCCATCATTTGCACTTACTCCCGCCTTTCATTGGTAAATTTTCCTAATTTAACTATTTAGTTAAAATAGGAAGTAAAGAATAATATTACAGTTATTTTTTCTTGTTAATGGATTTCTTTTAAGATTTATCACCGAGATTTTTGCTCATATTCAATAAGATAAAACCAAACAATTAGAAATCAATAATACCTAGCATATATTTATTAAAATCAAATTTTAAAGTTCAATATGCAAATTATCCTTCCTATTCACACTGTAAACCGCTATTTTGTTGTATATATATACAATTGCATGTTTTTAGTATGTAGATATGGTCAGCAGTCTTAATGATGTAAAACAATTTTATTAATAATTGAGGTTTAAATGAAAAATAAAATCATGGAGAATGTGACGTAAATAACAAAGGGAAATGTGACTTGAATAGTAATATAGTTTCGGTTACAGACATAAAAACCCACAATCTCCATTATAATAAGATGTTCGCGTAACTTGCATTACTGCATGAACCATTACGGTAAAATTTATATGTCAATACTCTTGTTGCTTAATCTGTTGTTATCACCTCACAATACCCTGTGGTTAAAAATGAGACTGTCCCAATCATCCAAAAGAAAATACAAAAATGTAAATCCTAGTGTTGCTTATCCACCGAATTCTCATTTATTATGAGTGTCGTCACATCAGCTAGATAATGGAAAATTACGTTTTTATCATAAAGAAAGAAAACAGAAGAAAAAATACATACTACACATACAAAATATCATAAAAAAGAGAGTAGAGGAAGTTAGAGAGAGGAATGAGGGCACGGAAGCGACAACGCTATTTTGTTTCCATCAAAAATTATTAAAAGATGAACTTAAAAGGTAGCAAGGAAAACAAAGATAGAGACAAACAGGCAGAAAAGAGAAAAACAGAGAGAGGGACAGAGAGAGTTAAATCAAGATTCTCATACTTTTTATTAATTGAACTAATTGCAATAGCTCTTAAGTAAAGATATCAAACATTGTAATTATCAAATTAGCATACTGTCGTATATCCACAGGTCCTATTAGTTTTAGTGAATCTCATATCATTTACATGTACGTGTTGGGCTTGTTCTAGTATTTTACCTATCGTGGTTCTCAAATATTTATTTTATCTTATTTATTTTTACATTTTCTGTTATGAGCAAAGAAAACAGTATTACTTCTCTTGAGACATGATCCACAAACCATGATTAGAAAGGGAAATAGTTGGAAACTCTGAACTCAAACCTGTTAAACTTCGGTTAATCAACTGACCTTGTTTCACATCCTGTTCGTTTGGGGGAGTTGGTATATATATATATATATATTATATATTATATATATATATATAATATATTATATATATATATGTGTGTGTCAGGAAGACGAACAAAGTCCGCATCTCCAAAGATCTACTGTAAGGTGAACTAGTGGAGGGCACCCGACCGGCAGGGAGACCACGCCTATGCTTCAAAGATGTCTGCAAGAGAGACCTGAAGACATGCCGCATCGACATAGACACGTGGGAGGCTTGTGCAGAAGACCGTGCCTTATGGCACCTCCTCGTCAAACAAGGAACAAAAAGAAGTGAAGAAGAGAGGAAATAAGTTGCCACAGAAAATAGAGCTAAAAGAAAGGAGAAACAGCAGCACCCCCAACACCTATAGAAAGCATCACCTTTTGTTTGCAGCCATTGCACCAGAGAATGCCATTCGAGGATCGGTCTGTTCAGCCACTCTCGTAACTGTAAGTGAGAGAAAAAAAAACCCAAAAACTACGCCATCGTCTAAAATAGACGGAAGGTTGCCAACACACACACACACACACATATATATATATATATATATATATATATATATATATATTAAAAATTAAAACTTGGATGCTTATGTCCGAAGGCGCATATTCTTACTTACTAATCACGCCATTGTCAAGAGTCATGAATGTTTTATTTTTTTTTTTCCTTCATACAGATGTGGCGATCAATGCTAAACTAACATATTTCCCGGTATGAGATTAGATTGACTGTGCATATTAGATATACAAAATCCCTAAGGAACAAACTAAACAAAATATTAACTTCGATAATAGTATTGAGTGTTTCCTTAAATGCCGATCTGTAACTTAACATTAACCATTTTATATAGATAGATGATAATATTAATAATAATATTGTGGAATAATGATAATAATAACTAATGATATATAAACTAATATAATAAACACAACATGATTAGATAAAATAAAATAACCAACCCTTATAAAAATAGAATAGCGGAATGGAACAACCCATTGTTTTGTATTGTTATGGACTATACCCCTGAAGATGGCCCACAATATGGCGGAAAGTACACGGGAAATAAGTTATGGCAAATATATCAGCCAATTTCGCCAGATATAATTAGATCAATCCGGCTACTTGAAAGGAACACACAAGAACAAGATTTGCAGACAAAAAT
>CM042145.1:123492073-123494573 GCA_023376005.1 Doryteuthis pealeii
ATTTAAAGACAAAATTACCAAATAAAAACTTCAATTTGATTATCCTTACAGCTTACAGTTTGGAATAAATCACCCTGGATGTGATTGAGATGTCATTAAAATCAATGCAATGACTCAAAATGATTATGTATATCGGCAGGAGCTAAGGATTAAAGACAAAAAAATACCAAATCAAACTTCAATTTGACTATAAACTTACCACTAGCACTTGGCATAAAATCACCCTGGATGGATTGAACCTGCCGTAAAAGTCAATCACATGAACCAATAAAGTGATTATGTATGAGATTCGGTAGGGAAAGGTTAAAGACCAAAAATGTACAATTCAAACTTCAAAACAGACTTACTAAAATAAACAAGTAAATAAATGCTAAGGGCGCCTCACAGTCTTCCATCTCTCTACCGTCTACTTGATTAAAATCAATAAACAGAAATTGAGGTTTCAATGTGGCTAAAATGTCCGTTTGATACGCTATGAAAATATGTTGAATTCTGAATTTAATGTTTTTGACGACGAGGACAAATTGCCAGAGTTATAAAACCAAGGTCTTTCGTCGTTGACCAATCATATAATCGAACGTATAGGTCAAAAATATAAAACTTTATGTCCCTATCGAAATTCGTCTTGCACGGACTTTCCAAAAAGCTGACTTGAATTTGTTTGCATTGGAATCGGTCTGTTTAGGCTGTAATAGTAGCGACTCGGCTTATCTATTTTTGCTTTTAAATTCTAAAAGCCATCGCGGCTTAAGTGTCCTAAAATGCGTCGTTTCTATTAGTTGCGTTCAATCAGGTTCTTTCGAAAGCGACTAATGCAATGATTAAACATCACATTACACCAATTCAAAAAAGACACAACCTAAAACCCAGTTTATATATGTAGGTATTAAGTATGTATGAACACACAACCAATATATATATTATTATAATATATTAATTATATATAATATATATGTGGGTGTGTGTGTGTGTCGTGTGTCTCATGTGTGGGATTAAACTTTAAACACACATCTGTATATATATGATTGTGTGTATGTGTGGTTAATGTGAACAGTCACATGTATAATATATGTATTATATATATATATGTTGTGTTGTGTGTGTTGTGTTGGTCGTGTGTGCGATCGTTCGTGCGTGCATTTGTGTGTCTATGCATGTGTGCGTGAATGCCTTTCCATGTGAGTGTATTAATTCAGACATTCAAAAAAGACTTCAAAGAAAAGTCAAACCTAAAAATCTATTATATATTTATATATATATATATATATATAATTATATATTGAACACACACAAACACACACACATATATATATGTTTCGTGGTTACGATGAACACAGACACAGACACAGTTCAGCGGATAAAGACACACACGCACACACCACACACACAACTATATATATATATATATTATTTATATATATATATATAATATATATATATATATTAATATATACCAACCCCTTTGCACGAGCAGGATGTGGACAAACAAGGTAAAAATTTCTTAAGCGGAGTCAACAAGTTTTCCTTTCCTATACCGTTGCCTAACCAGGTTACAGATCCCAGTCTGACTACTATTTACCCATATTTGGAGGGAGTAGGGATTCTACCTTTCCAAAGGTATTAGCGCTAAGTGAATTGCAATTACCACCATCCAGGGATTTGGAACTCGAGGCGATGAGTCCATTTCCATATATATATATATATTATACTAAAGCTGAGTTTATCAACTTCGCCAAGGTAAGGATTTTTTTTCATTTATGTTATGGACACGAATATTTATACGTAGATATTCCTTGGTTTTAGCCACTACAAAGTGTTTGAAGAAAATCAGTTTAATTGCTTTTAATTAGGCGTAATTAGCAATAAGTCAACAATCGACCAATCCCTGTCTAAAATAGTCCTGACTCTATTCCCCTCTCCCTCTATATAAAGTTACCGTGAGTGGTGAGTAATGTGAGTAGTCGAATTAACCGGAGTTGGAGGGCCCATTGCCTGGTAAAACCAGCAGGCAAACACCCTCCCCAGCACCCTCCTGAACTCTAGGTAAATTCGCACCTCCCTTTCTCCAGACCACAATAGAAAATTTTGGGTTGTTTTAATAAAAACAAAACAAAAGACTTTTTTCCGGCATGATTTTCAATGTTTAGTTGAGCGAAAATTTACGAAATTTGAAATCATTGCTTTAAAAGTAGATTTTTTAAATTACTTTAATTATGATTCATAGAGTATTAACGTACTTAAAAAAATATTTCATGTGGGTAAAAAAAATAGTTATGTATTTAAATATTATGGAATTCAAATGAGCAAACATTGACCAGCTCCACTGTTTTAAGTGAAAGTTTTATTCGGACTTAAAAGTTTGTTTTAGTTAAAACTAAAACAAAACTAAGACTGACTTCTGATTTAGGTCGGTAAAATTAAAACGGAAAGTTTTTTTGCTGGTACCAAATGTCAGTTTAACTGCAGTCTATGAATTAACATTTTGCGAATTTGGTTACGG
>CM042145.1:123499573-123502073 GCA_023376005.1 Doryteuthis pealeii
TATATATATATATATATATATATATATATATATATATATATATGTACATGAACACACACACACACACATATATATATATAGATAGATATAGATATAGTTGTTAGTTTGGTTGGTTAGTTGGTTGAATTTTACGGCATATCCACTCTTGGGTTATTTTATGCTCAAGACATTTTGTTTCATTCATTCTTGAGGTGGTATTTGAATTTTTTAAAACTTAATTTTCTTAAAACTCATTTTTAAAACTTAATCTTTTATTTAACATGTTTTAAACTCAATTTTTTAGCCAAATTCTTTTTAATCCAAGTTTTTTTTTATAATATATATATATATATATATATATATATATATATATATATATATATATATATATATATATATACGGGTCTCTGTTTGTCCACACCTCCCACGTATGTACGGGTCTCATCTGCACAACAATTTATACAGAAATCTGAATTATGCCTTCAGTATCCTAAGATTTGGCACCTCTTTTTAGGTGAGGTGTACAGCTTTTCGAGTGATACACACACACACACACACACACACACACACACATATATATATATATATATATATATATATATATATAACTAAGTAAGTAGGGTCGTCGGGGCGGCCTAAAGTTGGTATCAGCCAGTCAGCGAGGGAGTCTATCCCCATGTTAATAGCGCTAGACCAAGGAGATTGTTTTGGCGTCTGAGGTGGAGCGCAACACCTACTATCAGCTCCTTACTTTACCGCACAGATCCCTGTGCTACTCATACGCTGAGTTGGCGAGGGCCAGTATTGAACTAGGAACCTTGTGGTTTCTAACCGAACGCTCTATCGACTGAGCTAACCCTTATGTCAGTGTAGCGTAGACATAAAGTCAATGACGCTTGGTAACTGGCAGTTTCTGGCCTATGCCATGTTCAAACATAGATTTAGTTTGAAAATTGAAAATGATGTCTACGGTAATCCAACTTAAATATAACTATATTATATATATAATATATATATATATATATATATATATATATGTGTGTGTGTGTGTGTGTGTGTGTGTGTGTGTGTGTTAAAAATGGAAAAGGAATTGAATCCGACAATATGAGGAAAATGAGTAAGAAAAGAAATGTAAATAGATAAAATGAATTTAATCGATATCACATTAATCGATATCACTTACACATGTGTTTCGGTCAGTTTTTGTGTGTGAAAATATTTCGCACACATAGAAGAATCGACCTTCATCAGAGTGAACATTTGTTTTGAATATACACTTAATATACACCATTAAACATTCAAAACAAATGTTCACTCTGATGAAGGTCGAATCTTCTATGTGTGCGAATATTTTCACACACAAAAACTGACCGAAACACATGTGTAAGTGATATCGATTAATGTGATATCGATTAAATTCATTTTATCTATTTACATTTCTTTTCTTTACTCATTTTTCCTCATATTGTCGGATTCAATTCCTTTTCCATTTTACACACACAACACACACACACACACACACAATATATATAATATATATTATATATATATATATATATATATATATATATATATTCAACTAGAACGTCGAGAAAAGTTTGAACGAACAGATAGTACAATTCTTACCTCTATTTACCGTAAACCTACTTTTACTGGGTCCTATACACGTTGGGGTTCCTTTTGTCCCCTCAACGTAAAATTAACTTAATAAAAACCTTGATTCATCGAGCCTTTAAGATTTGTTCCAAATCCAAAACTCCAGCAAGAATTTTCCTTTATTTAACTACGTTAATTTTACGTTGAGGGGACAAAAGGAACCCCAACGTGTATAGGACCCAGTAAAAGTAGGTTTACCGGTAAATAGAGGTAAGAATTGTACTATCTGTTCGTTCAACTTTTCTCGACGTTCTAGTGAATATATATATATATATATATATATATATATATATATATATATATAATATATGTGTGTGTGTGTGTGTGTGTGTGTGTGTGTAAAATGGAAAAGGAATTGAATCCGACAATATGAGGAAAAATGAGTAAAGAAAAGAAATGTAAATAGATAAAAATGAATTTAATCGATATCACATTAATCGATATCACTTACACATGTGTTTCGGTCAGTTTTTGTGTGTGAAAAATATTTCGCACACATAGAAGATTCGACCTTCATCAGAGTGAACATTTGTTTTGAATGTTTAATGGTGTATTATAAGTGTATATTCAAAACAAATGTTCACTCTGATGAAGGTCGATTCTTCTATGTGTGCGAAATATTTTCACACACAAAAACTGACCGAAACACATGTGTAAGTGATATCGATTAATGTGATATCGATTAAATTCATTTTATCTATTTACATTTCTTTTCTTTACTCATTTTCCTCATATTGTCGGATTCAATTCCTTTTCCATTTTTACACACACACACAACACACACACACACACACACACACATATATATATATATATATATATATATATATATATATATATATATATATTTAAAGTTATATTTAAG
>CM042145.1:123507073-123522073 GCA_023376005.1 Doryteuthis pealeii
AATGAGAACAGGATACCCCCGTGGACCTAATAAAGGGTTGGGTTCAAAGTTCCGTGATGGCTCCCAATTACAAGAAGGTTCCCGAGTCCGACAGGAAATACATGAAGAAGGCCGGGGGCACATCAGCCGAAACTTTGTACAGATAACAATGAAGACGAGGACAACAGTCTGAATAATACAAATAATGGTAATCTTTGCGGAGTTCCGTCCTGGCTTCCTGCATCCGAAGCGGTATCACTTGAAAAAAAAAAAGAACCAACTTAGGGCATTTTCCACTGAAAACCCAACCCTAACCCTAAACCCCCTAGTTAGAATTAACTGTTTTATTACAAAGTTCTGTTTTTTCTGGGTCACCCTGTATACAGGGTGACTAAAAAAAAACAGAGCCCAAATTATTTATTTATTTTCCATTAAACTAAACCTAAAAACCAACTCCAAATCCTAAACCCTAAACCCTAGTTGTTTTGGTTTTTCACGCCGCTTCCGCTACGGACTTCAATCGTAGCTGTTTTTTTTTTTTTTTTTCAGCAGTCACCGGCCAGCATGTTTTGAGGCAAGAGGCCATGACGGAACTCCGCAAAGATTACAATTATTTGTATTATTCAGACTATAATATCGGAGTGGTATATATTTGATTGATACTATTTTCTGCATAAATAAAAAGACTAAAGACAGTTTATTTTTTTAAAGCCATACGTAATTAAAAACAACCTTAATACCCTAAAACCGGAACCCAATTCGCAAAATGGTAATTCATAGACTGTAGTTAAACTGTCATTGGATACCAGCAAAAGATTGTCCGTTTTAATTTTCCAATCTAAGTCAGAAGTCAGTCCTACATTCTATGAATTAACATTTTGCGAATTGGGTTACGGTTTTAGGGGATTAAGGTTGTTTTTAATTACGTATTGCTTTAAAAAATAAACAGCAAGAAAACAAAAAAACAAATTACTATACATTTAATTAACCATTGAAATTAATTATTGAATCTATTATTGAGACAGTTGTTTGTGTTAATATAGCAATGTATAATTTCAATTAAACTTAGTTTAAAAGATATTTTTCAACATTAAATGTATAGTAATTTGTGTTTTTTGTTGCTTATTTTTTTAAGCAATACGTAATTAAAAACAACCTTAATCCCCTAAAACCGTAACCAAATTCGCAAAATGTTAATTCATAGACTGCAGTTAAACTGACATTTGGTACCAGCAAAAAACTTTCCGTTTTAATTTTACCGACCTAAATCAGAAGTCAGTCTAGTTTGTTTTAGTTTTAACTAAAACAAACTTTTAAGTCCGAATAAAACTTTCACTTAAACAGTGGAGCTGGTCAATGTTTGCTCATTTGAATTCCATAATATTTAAATACATAACTATTTTTTTTACCCAACATGAAATATTTTTTAAAGTAAGTTTAATACTCTATGAATTAATAATTAAAGTAATTTAAAAAATCTATTTTAAAGCATGATTTCAATTTCGTAAAATTTTCGCTCAACTAAAATTGAAATCATGCCGTAAAAAGATACTTTTGTTTTGTTTTATTAAAACAAACCAAAATTTCTATGTGGTCTGGAGAAAGGGAGGGTCGAATTTACCTAGAGTTAGGAGGTGCTGGGGAGGGTGTTTGCCTGCTGGTTTTACCAGGCATGGGGCCCTCCAACTCCGGTTAATTCGACTACTCACATTAACTCACCCACTCACGGTAACTTTATATAGAGGGAGAGGGGAATAGAGTCAGGACTAATTTAGACAGGGATTGGTCGATTGTTGACTTAATTGCTAATTACGCCTAATTAAAACCAATTAAACTGAATTTTCTTTCAAACACTTTGTAGTGCTAAAACCAAGGAATATCTACGTATAAATATTGTGTCCATAACATAAATAGAAAAAAATCCTTACCTGGCGAAGGTTGATAAACTCAGCTTTAGTATAATATATATATATATATGGGAAATGGACTCATCGCCTCGAGTTCAAATCCTGGATGTGGTAATTGCATTTCACTTAGCGCTAATACCTTTTGGAAAGGTATGAATCCTACTCTCCCTCCAAATATGGGTAAATAGTAGTGCAGACTGGGATCTGTAACCTTGGTTAGGCAACCGGTATAGGAAAAGGAAAACTCTGTTGAACTCCGCTTAAGAAATTGACCTTGTGTCACATCCTGCTCGTGCAAAGGGGTTGGTATATATATATATATATATATATATATATATATATATATATATATATATATATATATATGTGTGTGTGTGTGTGCGTGTGTGTCTTTATCCGTGACTGTGTCTGTGTCTGTGTTCATCGTTAACCACAGAAACATATATATATGTGTGTGTGTTTGTGTGTGTTCATATATATATATATATATATATATATATATATATATATAATGATTTTTAGGTTTTGACTTTTCTTTGAAGTATTTTTGTATGTCTGAATTAATACACTCACATGGAAAGGCATTCACGCACACATGCATAGACACACAAATGCACGCACGAACGCTCGCACACACACACACACACACACACACACACATATATATATATAATACATATATATATACATGTGACTGTTCACAATTAACCACACATACACACAATCATATATATACAGATGTGTGTTTAAAGTTAATCCCACACAGAGACACACACACACACACACACACATATATATATATATATATATATAATATATTATATATATATATATATATATTGTGTTTGTGTGTTCATACATACTTACATACCTACATATATAAACTGGGTTTTAGGTTGTGTCTTTTCTTTGAATTGGTGTATGTGATGTTTATCATTGCATTAGTCGCTTTCGAAAGAATCCTGATTGAACCAACCAATAGAAACGACCATTTTAGGACACTTAAAAGCCGGCGATGCTTTAGAAGTTTAAGCAAAAATAGATAAGCCGAGTCGCTGACTATTCCAGCCTAAACAGACGATCAATGCAAACAAATTCAAGTCAGCTTTTTGAAAAGTCCGTGCAAGACGAATTTCGATAGGGACATAAAAGTTTTATATTTTTGACATATACCGTCGATTATATTGATTGAGTCAACGACGAAAGACCATTGGTTTTATAACTCTGGCAATTTGTCCTCGTCGTCAAAAACTATTAAATTCAGAATTCAACATATTTCATAGCGTATCAAACGGACATTTTAGCCACATTGAAACCTCAATTTCTGTTATTGATTTTACAAGTAGACGGTAGAGAGATGGAAGACTGTGAGGCGCCCCTTACATTTATTTACTTGTTTATTTTGAGTAAGTCTGTTTTGAAAGTTTGAAGTTGTAATTTTGGTCTTTAACCTCTTCCCTACCGATCTCATACATAATCACTTTATTGGTTCATTGATTGACTTTTACGGCAGGTCAACCCATCCAGGGTGATTTTATGCCAAGTGCTAGGTTGTAAGTTATAGTCAAATTGACAGTTTGAATTTGTATTTTTTGTCTTTAATCTCTTACCTGCCGACTCCATACATAATCATTTTGAGTCATTGATTGATTTTAATGACATCTCAATCCATCCAGGGTGATTTTATTCCAAACTGTAAGCTGTAAGGGATAATCAAATTGAAAGTTTTAATTTGTAATTTTGGTCTTTAATCTCTTGCCTACTGACTCGATATATACTCGGTTTGACACATTTGATAAACATCGGTGACAATGGGGTCTGCTATACCGGTCTTGAATATCTATATATTAACACCCCTATTCCTTAAAAGTACAGCCTTTATCATCTTGCAACTACTTCTAGTTAAAAATGAGGTCGTCCAAATCATCCAAGATGTAAAGCCAAAATGTAAATCCTGATAATATATTGTTGCTTATTCGCCGAATTATTATTTCTTATATGTCTTCACCTCAGCTAAATAATAGACATGCAATTTTTAATATAAAGAAAGAAAGGGAAGAAAAATGACATGTTACACGGAAAAACATGATAAGAAAGAAATAAAGAAAGAGAGTAGGGAAAGTATATAGAAGGGTGAGCACGCGGAAGCAATAACGTTAATCTGTTTCAATCGAATATAATGAAACGATGTAAAGAAGGAAAGAAAAAGTGAGAGAGTTAAATCAATATTATTATACTTTTTACTTACAATATGAGTAAAAACTATCTGTTTCTTGCAGGATTTCATCACTAGCGTTGCTGAATTTTTTTAACTCGATGCCTAAAGAGACATTAATGATTAATTCTCTCTTTTCTCGTTCTTTGAAAAAACAGCTTATGTTCATATGGTTTTCTCTCTGATGTACCTGCGTAATTTACTTTGAAAGAACGCCCCTACCTACAAAAAATCTATATATTAATACTCGTGTTCCTTAATCGTACGACCGTTATCTTGCAAAACCCTCTGGTAAAAAATGAGACCATCTAAATGGGCTAAGTTGAAATCTAAAAATCTAAATCCTGGTTATTCGAGTGTTATTTATCCACCGAATTCTTATGTCACCACCTCAGCTAAATAATGGATTATTCCGTTTTCAGGATCTCAAGGAATACAACAGACATTATGCTACAACGAGCTACCCTCTTTTCTACTATTGCATTTTCTTCTATGGCATTTTAAATGAGGGATCCCATAGACATACAACTGAGGAGAAAACATATCCCCGATTTCAGCAACTAGTTTCATGCAAATGTCAGACTACTACAACCTTTCACCTTTGGTAGCACCAGGCACACCTCAAGCTTTGCTGAGTACTGTCCAAATACAAGAACATGGCCAAAGGAGCAGAACAGGTACTACACTTTGGTTCTAAACAGAAATGCTGATTGATATGTAAATAATCTCGTAACTTTTTTCAGGTATTAATGCTAGAATTTAATGATACATGAAATAAGAATTCTGTTGCATACCTTCTTTTTACTTTCTTACTTCTATTCTTCTAGCATCTCTTCTAGCGTCTGGACCTCGTCTTGGGGACTTCGTGTCTGGTCTTCCATTGGGGATTTCTCTTTATCAGAAGCCCTGTGTCATTGGTAGTTTTTAGATAATAACACAAGACTTTGATTTACTTAGATCATATTTCATTTTGAAATACCCACCAGACTACCTGCGCAGATTGAGTAGGCAGCGTGCATAACACGACTGACTACCGTCGTGGTTTTGCCGATAGTAACTAAAATCTCTTTTTAATCTAAACCGGAAGAGGGACTTCTCCACCGATTCTCACGGTATCCACCGGAAGGAGGATCAGGACTGAGGTCAAGCCTTGTCATTCAATCCTTCAAGGCCGCCGGCTGAACTTATAACAGCCATTTTGGTTTCTACACTACTGTACATAAGTATTAGGAATCTAATAATTATGTAACAATTCTTGTTATTGAGAATTTTATAAACTTGATAGAAATAAGACAAATCTAGAGACGATTCTGCTCCTTGCAACCTGCCAAAATGATAATCATACACTATCACACTAATACAATTTAATTAAAAAAACCAAAGACTCGTACATATTATGATTATGAAATTTTCACAGAATTTCCTATGAAGAACTTCTGAAGTAGTTGAATTTTGCATATACATGATATTTCAGAAAATGCATAAACGTCTAAAATGGCGAGCAGAATCGTAACAAATCTACTAATTTGTGCGTAATATTCTTCACTTCACCTTCAATTAAATTATATGTGTTACTAAGCATTATAAGCATAATAAGCACTTAGTGCTTATTAGATATTCAAATCACATACATTAATATCTATAATGTCTCTTCTTAAATAAACTAGACGATAATATCCTTTATTCTTAATGTGTTTTTTAAAATTAATTATTCGTTTTTGATTACTTTTTTGTCCTCTGAATCAATGACTCAAATAATAATACATTGTGATTTTTATACAGTTTCAACCTAAAATATTCATAAAAACAATGTTCTAAATCAAAGATGCCTGTGTAACGTAGTCACTGGCGACTGCAATATCGGCGATGGCAAATGAAACAAGATGGGGATATTATCCTGAGCGAGAACTACTATATTAGAAAAGGAGGAAGAAGAAATAAGAGATAGTAAAGGTTTAAAAAACAGTGATGAGCACAAAACAGGATGAACGATGATTTGACCGGGGCATGACCCCCGAATGGAGAATTGAGTGTCAACCGGAAGTTTCGGGTGTTGACCGGAACCTGAAGTCACGTGGTGACGTGGAACGGCGAAGAAAAATACCAGCCTCTTTGTGCTTCCCGACGTCGTAGGGTACGGACCAGACCTTGGGTCTCTTATTGGATCACAGTAATCTAGCAGTGTTCTCTCTCTCTTTCTCTCTACCTTTCCTCCTCTCCGACACAGCCCACGAGACGAGCCCTGGAAATAAAAGCTAACCAGCTTGTGATTATATATTTCACGCGTTGTACTTTTTTTATCAACAAGATGACCGTCACGTGCAGAACGCCTTTTTAGAGTCGTGAATTTGGAGGCACGTGGACGAGACCCGCTATACAACATATACCACAACGTTACATAAATCATTTTGGTACTGTGAAAATACCGCTACGTTACACAAATCCTCTGATGGTGAGAGGAAACATAAAAAAATACGACTGTAGCGTTGTTTCTCTGATAAACATATGTCTGTCTTGAAGATGCAGCTTCTTACATCATCACATGTGCCTGGAGAAAGAATCAGATAAAATGGCCGAAATCGTATAAAAAAACACGTATTCTGAAGAAAGAATATTGTAAATATAGTTCTATTGTCAGCTACAGACTTGGGATAGAAATGGGATTATGAATGCTGCATGAAGTACTTCCCAGTGACGGTTGGAGAGAGAGAGAGAGAGAGAGAGAGAGAGAGAGAGAGAGAGAGAGACACACACACACACACAGAGAAAGATAGAGAGGCAGAGGTAGACTGACAGACAGAGTCACGTGCTGCTACTGATAATATTGCTACAATCCCCTAAATGCGATGTGTTTATCTATTTTCATACTAAAGTAGAGCGAACCAATGAATGTTTCTTAGATACCGTTTCCCTATTTAGTTTAATAACCAAAAATACATGCCGAATTACTCCTTAGTTGAAGGATTAAGTTCTGCTCGAAAGAAATTTAATTTGATTAGTCGTAATTTGCAAATAGGTCAAAAACCGACACGTCTCTTACTTCACATTTTGCCTTTCACTTACCCTCCTCTCTATATATATCTTGATTAACTACTCCTTCTAAATATTTCTTTTGATTTAATTCGCTTAGCAAACTTACTTTCTTCCTGGTCATAATTATCTAGGTAATTTATGAGGAAATGCGTCCCGGTCTCCTGCCTCAGAAATTGCTACCTGGTGACTATTAAAATAACGTTCCCAGCTATGTCGTCTCGGTGGTATTAATTGAAAGAAAACAACCAACTTAGGGCGTTAAATGTATTTTTTGTCGTAATTCTTATTTATTTATCGTAATGTAGTGAAAAACAGTAGGTTGTCAGTAGGGGCAGAGGTGGCTGGGGGGGTAGTGGATGTTCTTTCCTCTAAACACTCCCTATTTAGAGGGAAGAAAATCCACTACCCATTCCCCCCAGCCACCCCTGCCCCTACTGACAACCTACTGTTTTTCACCATTCGGAAAATGTCCTTCATTGAAGCAAGAACTGGGCTTTGGTCCTGATGATGGTCTAAATGACCGAAACGTTGCATCATCGACAATAAACATCCAGTTTCCATAACATTCCGTGTTTGTCTACTTTTCTCCACACACACACACACACACACACACACACACACACACACACACACAACACACACACACACACACACACATATATATATATATATATATATATATATATATATATATATATATACCTCAATTTATATTTGCTAAAACTATAAAAATGACAAATTATACAAAGTGCATTAATTTGAACACACATATTATTTTTAATTCCATTCAGCTTAACCTCGGTATCATGTACTACATTATGGTTTGGATTGGTTTGATGGATATTACGGCATGTCAACGCTTGTTGCGTTATTTTATGCCGTAGACTTTTTTATTCATGTTAATGGGTAGTTAATTTTCTAAAATGAATTCTTTTACAGATATTTATACAACACATTTTTTCTATTTAACCCATAAATAGGACCCTAACTAGTACTACTACTCCGAGTTATAGTGTACTTGGGGAGTAATGATGTATATATATTCAGTGATCCAGGAAATATGTTAATGGAAAAAAGTTTAATTTCAAATCAGAGAAGGTGTGACTTGAAAGGATGGTGGAGAAAATATATTAATGGAAAAACATTTTGATTTAAAGTTAGAGATGAAGTTAGATATTCTTTTTCCCATTTTTTTCTTGAAATAAACAAACCAACAAGACACTTTTTAAGGATCCTTTTTATAAACAATTTGTTAAATAACCAGACATTATGACGACAGAAATGGACAATACATTAATTTTGTTTAAAATATCAAAGTCATCTAGAACTAAGGTGCAATGAAGGAATGTTAAATGCAGAAAAGGACTAGCTAGTTCCTTGGTAGAAAAGAGTGTAATATCATTAGGTACTCCTGTAATCCTAGTCTTCAGTGTTCTTTCGTAGAAGGAGTGTAGTATCAGTAGATACTCATTGAAATCCTAGTCAGTAGTGTTCCTTGGTAGAAAAGTGTAGTATCAGTAGATCCAATACAAAGTTCAATTAGCAATTGATTCGAGGACAGATGACGACGATCTTAAATGCGGTCTGTATACATTTCGCATTGGTCAATTTGTAGCCGAGGTGCCATCTGCTGATGTTGGGAAAGTTCATAAATAGGACTGGCGTACGTCTCATATCATAGATACTCCAAAAGCCGTTCATGTGTTTTACTATGCGTAGGTTGTCGTCACTTTCAAATATATCCATATGGATGAATTTGAATTTTTTAGAGGGTAATTCCATGTCAAATCATCAAGAAAGAAGTAAAATTGTCATCCCCCACCTTTAATGTTTCTAAAATTCTAAGCAAAAAAAAAAAAAGTATCTTTTTGATACAATTATGTTCAATATATGTAAAATAATAATAGAAAAAACGTGTCATAGATGCAGTGCCATATCGGGATATTGATTTTGCTGTAAAAAAACAGAAATCATCAATAACTTAAAGTTGGTTGACTTTAAGACTTTTTTAATGCAATTCTTAATTCCTTGGGAAAAATGCTATGATAAACCAATTTTTTAGGAGTAGGGAAGCTCTAGAAATCATTTTACAGACAAAAATAGATTACAAAAAGTCGCCAATTTTCGTAAACACCCTCAAATTTGGAGAGCTAAACATTGACAAAACTCCGCCAATTTTTGGAATTGGAAGCTCAAATTTTGGGGATTGTCTAACTTTAACATAATTCACACCTGGACAAAATTTCAGAAAATTTAAAGTGGGTGGGTGACATGGCCTGGATGATTTGACATAGAATTACCCTAGAGTTAATTATAGTAGAAACTCTAATAAAATCAAGATATAGTTAACAGATATGATCATGAATATATTATTTGTCGCATTGTTTATAATACAATGACTGCATCACCAGCAAATGCTTAATACTTTCCCCTTAAAAGGAATGTTCTAGATAACTGAATATCTATCACAAAACACCTCACGACCCTTGTGGGGAAACGAACACACTTATACTTTTTTCTTCCTTTTTTTTTCACACATTTGTGAACATATGTAGTATATCTCTTTCTTTCTTGAAACTCGTCTGACAATTTAAAAATGTTCTCCAATGTCTTGTCAGTGTCACAGTCACTAATTCTCTCTTACTGGCATCCATGTAAAATTAGATTAACCCATTGCTGCCTTGCCTGTCACATATCTCATAGTATATCCTAATATAATAAAACAGTTATATCTTCAACATTCACAATACAGTGCATACATAGTGGATTACGTTAATCTGAGGATGAACGTGTTCATGAGATTCTGTTTCTATCTGTAACCAAAACTACGTCTGTATTTACGTTCCAATACCCTCATCAATTGCGTAATTTTATCAATGAATATTTAGTTTATAATCAAAATCATTAGTACATAGAAGAAATTTTATTTATTAACGATGTCTCTATAAAAATCAGAGTTAGATTTGCCTCAAAACAGCCCATGTAATTATATTATTTACTTTGCATCCCACGCATGTGGGTGTGACACAAGGTTATTTTAATGTGGGACCACTCACGAACCGAAGCTCATGGGATGATGGGTACAAAAAATGCATAGATCCTATCGGATTTCCTCCTTAAGGAGGGGTGACAGGCACTGGGCAATAAACCCAGCCCTGCCCCTTCAAATCAAGGGCAGTTGTTGCCTTGGGAATAGTCCCCTGGGATCAGCGCTGTTAATTTACATTAACAAACACAGGTCCCGAAAGGCCCGTGTTATTATAAGGTATTTGCCTCTCACCCCACTTATGAGAGCGTGACACAAGGACATATTTGTGTGGGCCCACCCACAAACCGAAGCTCATGGATGGTAGACACAAAAAATGCGTCGATCCCGTCGGCATTCCCCCTCGAGGGGGGCGCCTTAGGCGCTGGGCAATAAACCCAGCCCTGCTCCTTTAAATCAAGGGGGCAGGTGTTGCCTGGGGGATAGCCCCCATTGGATCGACGCTGTTAATTTCATTAACAGACACGGCCCCGAAAGGCACGTGCTATTAATGTTTGAAATACCTCAACTTGTCTTATATATTATTAAGAAATAAAGGTTTTCATAATATATGGTGTTGTTAATTTGCATACTGGTTTTAACAAAACCGGGTTTAATAAATAATTACTTGGTGTTATTGATCTGTAATATTATTGTTTTATTCTCCAACGTATTAAAATCAGTCATATGAATGATTTCCTATTGAAACCAATTAAAATATAATTAAAATAAGTGTAATCGTTGTAAATGCTTTCTTATTTAATTTCGTTAGTTTTTCTAATTTGATATAAGTCCTTACATTAAAACTTAAAGTTACGCGTGGAGGTCGCATATTCTTGCTGGTTTTATGCGAAAAGCATTTAATAGACAATGTAACGTGCTGACTTGTCATGGTACTATCTTCCACATGTGTAATGTGTGCACTTGACACGGTGTTGAAACGTACTATATTCACTTTCAGCTCTGGCACGGGATTAAAACGAGATACATATTTACCAGGCCGGCTATTTTTAATGTATATTTTAAATACACATACTTTTCCTATATTATAAGATAAGTTAAAAGTGAATCACTGGATTTGTTTGGTTTGAATGTTTAATGGCATATTAACCTTATTGGGTTATTTAATGCCAAACCCTTTAGAAGAACAGTAGTGGTACAATTTAACTAATAGCTGGGAAGATCAGGGGGGTTCATATTTTTCTAAAGGATACTGGGCCTAAAGTGAACGTAATACAGCGACTGGGTTTCGAACTCGCTTATTTCGATCTCGCATTTCAGCGCGTTAGTTATTACACCACGGTAACTCCTCATGAACCATTGGCTTAGATAAGGCTATTTCATTTTTTCTCGGTCTTATTCTTTTTAATAGTATATTTGATACTGGTGTAGCGTTAGTTTGTATTCGTCTGGTGGAGTTGTCTGCCCCTTTTAGTGTGATGATGCCCGCTAGGGCACCAGTATTTAAGCGCCGGTTTCAAAGCCTTTCGCTCTCTCTTTATAGTTTCAGCAACAACGAGCCACATGGGGTAGATTCTATCTAAACCCTCTCGTGGGGCTCCGCCCCCCTTACATTGCTGTAAGTTCTTTACAGCATGGACTATCGCTAGTCTCATGCCTGTACTCTTTTATGTTATATCTGTATCATTCATGAATGTGTCTTATCTTTATTTGTGTACCTCTTTTTGTATGTACTCTTTATTATGAACGTTGTATTCTACTGTTATCCATGTGCTGTGTTATTAAATGTTTGTCTATTAACCTTTGTCGGAGTTATTTGTATCCAATGTATGTTGAACTTTAAACCATCCTTACACTGGCATATTTTATTCTATACAGTAACGTAAGTCAAAGAGGTTGCAATATTTTAGCATAGAGGCGCGTTGTGTAATAGTTATCTTCGTAAAAAATGGACGCGGTGATTCGAGTTCAAATCCTGGACGAGGTTGTATGCATTTCATATACTGCTAATTGCTTTTGTAAAGTTATGCATCCATCTAATCTCCGTTCAAGAAATTCTCCTCGTGTCATATCCAACTCGGGTAGCGTGGACATGAAGTTAACTGCGGCTTGTCACTGACTGTTTCTCACCTTGGAGAATAAATGTTGTCACTTACCGTGGAGAAAAACCATCGCATAACAGTGTAGTTCGTCACATTCATGACCTCTTGTGAAACTTTTGAGGTACCCAAGTAATCTATCACAAAACTGTGTAGATAAAGAGAAGCGTATATAGGAAGCATTATTGTCTGGCCGATAAAGAGTTAAACCCGGAAGTAATTCCTGATAAAGAAAATGTGTACATTAGAATATCAAATGACTACCTGAGTCTTGAAAAAAAATATTCTACAGGTCATACATTAAAGTCGGTGTTAACCGGAATTTTTTTTCGAAAAGTGCGCAAACGTGAAGTTGGGTTTTTGCCTATTTTAAGCAGTTCTCCCATAAGGGCGATCCTACCGTAAACCACTGGCTGCGGCTCTCGCACGTGTCACTTGTTTAAATTGAAAATCACTAAGTGAACACTCCTGTCATCTTTTGTTTTGTCTGTAAATCGGCCCTGAGACTGGTACTTGATGCTTTTGCAGTAGCGAACCAGCTGAATGGAATAATTTGCTATAGCCACGAGGGAAATTTGGTAGGCAAAGAGTTAATAAATTTGATAATAAAAAAATAGTCGATTTGTTGATCTCTTCATTGTTCGTCATAAGTAAGAAAAAAAAAGGTTTTATTATATACCTCTTTCGTATCTGGTATATAAATGGCGAGATAAGTTCTTAGGAGAGTTCAATTTCGCCGAATGGCCAACTTGTTTTTGGGTTATTTCTTCTTATTGTTGATACGGCCTCCTTTATGCTGTCTCCGGTTATTTGTGTTCAACCTCTTTGTTTATAATAATGATGAACGCAACTCTTGATTTTTTTTATCAGACGTCTTTATTAAAACCATAGCACAAAAGTTTTCAACGGCTTACTGGGAAACAGACGACTAACTGCCAAATTCTAACTACGCTAACTCAGTTCCCGTTACACGCTTTGCTTTTAGCCAATGAGAAATCGATGGCTAGGTCAGTGAAAGGTGAAGAGTTTGTCAATCACTTCTATAACGGTTATGGTAACTTTCCACAATAGCGCCATATAATTTTTACTACACTAAAAAGAAACAGAAAGAGAGAGAGAGAGAGAGAGAGAGAAGAGAGAGAGAGAGAATGAATATCCATAAAAGAAAAAAGAAACAGAGAGGGAGAGGAGAGAGAGAGATAGACGGAATGAATATCCATAAAAGAAAAAAGAAATAGAGAGAGAGAAAGAGAAAGAGAGAGGGAGAGAGAGACGGAAATAATATCTATAAAGGAAAAAAGAAACAGAGATAGATAGAGAGAGAGAGAGAGAGAGAGAGAGAGAGGGAGAGAGAGAGAGAGAGACGGAATGAATATCTATAAAAGATAAAAGAAACAGAGAGAGAGAGAGAGAGAGAGAGAGAGAGAGAGAGAAACAGAGAGAGACAGAGGGCGAGAGAGACGGAGTGAATATCTATAAAAGAAAAAAGAAACACAGAGAGAGAGAGAGAGAGAGAGAGAGAGAGAGAGAGAGAGAGAGAGAGAGACGGAATGAATATCTATAAAAGATAAAAGAAAGAGAAGAGAGAGAGAAACAGAGAGAGAAACAGAGAGAGACAGAGGGCCAGAGAGACAGAGGGCCAGAGAGACGGAATTAATATCTATAAAAGAAAAAAGAAACAGAGAGAGAGAGAGAGAGAGAGAGAGAGAGAGAGAGAGAGAGAGACGGAATGAAAATCCATGAAAGAAAAAGAAATAGAGAGAGTGAGAGAGAGAGAGAGAATGACAGAAAGAATGTCCTCGATAGAAAGAAAAAATGAATTTACAGATCGTTTACATGAGTGGCAAAGGTAGGAAAAGTAAGTTGAAGGAGTGGCCTATTGTCGGTATTAGCTGGGAATCTATCCCCTTTTTTTGCTAGGGCTATACTTTTTTACTGGGGTGGAGCGCCACACCTACTGTCAGCTCCCCACTTTACTTCATAGATCAGATTATCAAATCTCTGGTCCTCATGCGCTGAGTTGGAGGAGACTGCTATTGAACAAGAAACCTTGCGATTTCAAGGTGGGTGCTCTACTGACTGAACTAAACCGGCCCCATAAGTGGTACACACATGAAAATATGAATTGAATTCTTAATTTAAAAAGTCCTCAGAAAAGCTCAAGTACCTCTACATTTTGTGTAAATGAAAAAGCAATAACATCTAATCTTTACCTTTGAGTGACTGCTGATTTCTTGAAATTGGCTGGCAAGCAACTTTTGCAGAATTTCTATGAAAGCATCGACCACAAATTCGCAGGTGAACGTGAGCAAGAATATTAAAAGCACCCTTGTCTGTGTTCTTTAATGAAACTTGTTTACGAGAAATATCTCTGTCAATATATATATATACACAGACACACAGACATAAGCACCACGCACACACACATACGCTTATATTTACACACACAAGCACGCGCACACACACACTTACACACACAAACACACACATAAGCAAGCACCCCAACCATACACATACACACACAGAATTTGGAAGACCCAAGACAGAACGAATGTAACAGCCGCTAAGACAACTTCAGTTCCAGTATTCTTCTGAGGATGGGAATTTCTTCCCGAAATATTGAGAAATAAATGACAGGTTAACAAAAAACATCATAGTTACCTTCTTTTTTCTTTACACTCGCATTGTGACAGCCTTCAAAAGGAACCAACAAACCAATATATATATATATATATGATTTGAAGGCAATTACAATGCGTATAAAAATAAAAACGAAAAGAT
>CM042145.1:123527073-123542073 GCA_023376005.1 Doryteuthis pealeii
TTCGACCCCATGAAAGAGGGTTTGAGAGGCAAACATTATTCCAGTGATGAGGAAGGGAAATCTGTAGTGAAGAAGTGGCTCAAAGTAGTCAACAGAATTTTACGGGGCAGGGATACATGCTCACATTCGAAGGTGGAACATTACTATTGAGATAAAGATGACTATGTGGAGAAGTAGAAATTTGATCCACAGAGGACCAGCTTCCTTTTGATGTATGATACATATTCCTGTGTTGGTAATTATACCTGTCCAAAACAAAATGAAATTACTGTTTTACTCACCCACATACGTTTCTTAAAATATATGGCAATTAAATATGCATTGTTGTTTAATGTTATACTTCCACATTTAGCTATTGTTGTTCGTGAATGGCTGGGTAGACATGGTTCGTATGAGAGGCCGGTCAGAAGCCCTGATTTAACACCCAGCGACTTTTTTCTTTGGGGTGTGTTGAAGGAGAAAATCTACTCTACCAAACCATCGACTTTGGAAGAACTTGAATGACAAATACGAGAATAAATTTCTGACATTCGACAAGAGTTCCTGGAAATATTAGCTGATGCGATTCCCGAACGGCTTGAGAGGCTGGTGCGAATTCTAGTGCCCATATATAATTTTAAATAAAACTTCATATTATGTGTGTTGTTCTCATATTCATTGAAAAAATAATGATTCAGAAATAGATTATAATGTTTTTAAAATAGGAAAGGGAGTTACTTTACAATCTCTCCGTTTATAAACACGATACAAGATATGTGTGGATATGAATTATGAATTCATAATCTGCTTAGAACAGCCGATGCATTTCCTACTCATTCTTTGACTTTTTTATAGATGAAATATTACTACCAAGGTATGTGAACTGGTTTACTAATTTCTGAGAAATTACCATCCAGAGTGGAAGAGCCTCCCTCTTGTTTAAAACACATAAACTCAATTTTATCTGAGTTCATATAAATATCAATGCCTTTGCCGCCTTTTCTAGTCTGCTGGGAAAATATACGAGGGCAATCACACAGGTAAGCTCTCTAAAACGCTTGAGGCTGAGGAAACTGTTTATTAAGGATAATGAAGAGGGTTCTAGATATATTTTTAAGTAAAAAAGGATATAGTGGAGATAAATTCAAATCAGTTAGGTTTATGACTAAAAAGTTTTGCTGCCAACAAATGTAGCAGTACAAGTTACAATGTAATTGGGAGTCACTGCATAATTAACTTAAACCGTTTTAGTCGTCTATTCGACGCTGAGACAATCTCCCATTATTTCTAATATCAATTACGAAGCCATCCATCTAAACAGGACATTGCCACGTTTATGTTTGTTTGATACATTGTTTTTATTTATTAATCTATTTATTTCCTTTTTTGCTTTGTATTTTAGTTTGATTTCTATTCTCTTTTCTTGCCTGCCCATTGAGAAACGCAGTGACAGTGCCAAAACAAGAGTTTCTCGTTATTTATTCATCTGTCAGTAATTAGAGACACAACTGTTTCGAGTTTTCAATTTTCTCTCTCGGCTTCCAGGTCATGATGCTCGGGTCAAAGAGCGACTTTCCTAATCGAGAAGGAAAAAAAACAAAACAAACAATAAGAAGAAGAAAAGAGCCCAACACCACTAAAAGAAATGTGTTTGAGTTGAGGAATATATTTGTTCACGATGTACAGTGTGTGAAAAAAAGATATAACTGTTTTTTGGCAAGTTGTATTTTAAGTATTTAACTTGTTGTGAGTTTTTCTTCTTTTTTAAAATAGTTGTGAACAGCCCAATCTGAAAACAATTTTTCTAAGAGATATTATAGAAAAACTGATGGAGACTCTTGAACATAGAATTGCGAATTACGAAATTTAACAGAGATGGCTTTTGGAATATATTTGGTATAAGACACACGCAGAATCGCCATTTCTGTATAGAGTGTAGGATCAGAAGCAGCGGAAGTAATTTCCGGTAAAAGTCGCCAATAAATAGGCAGGACAAAAAGCATTTAAGATCATTCCCTCATTCAACTTCCTAATTTTCTCTATAAGCTTCCAGGTCATGATGGTTGGGTCAAATAGCTACTTTCCTAATCGGGAAGAGGAAAAGTAACAAGCAGAAAAAAAGATTCAAACACCACCAAAATAATTCCAGTTGGTGAATATATTTGTTCACAATGTAAAGTGCGTTTTTTTTTTTAAAGATGTAACTGTTTTGTTGGCAAATGTAATTTCAAATATTATTATTATTATTATTATTATTATTATTATTATTATTATTATTATTATTATTATTAAACTACTATTTATTTTATTATAATTATATTATCATTCTAAACCACTATTTATTTTATTATAATTATTATTATCATTCTAAAAATATGTGTACATCTAGGAAGCAGCATCCACCAAGAAGGCATCTGTCTTAACTGCAATTAGTTTATTTACTGCTAAATGAAAATATATCATTAATTTAATTTAATCTATTTTGTTTAAGGTATATTATATGAAGCCAGAATGTTTAACTATTAAAGAAAATGGATTTGCATCTTATCTATTTTTAGTTAATTTACTGCTAAATAAAAACAATAATCAAGGTATAAGCATGTTAATTACAGAATTTAAAAAATGCTGCATTCTTAATTAATTTGCTTACCTGTGAATTTGTGGAACGTTTTGTTTTTTTAGATAATTGTGAATAGCCCAATCTGAAAATATTTGTTCTGAAAGATACTATAGATAACTGATGACGATTCTTGAACACATCATCGCAAAATTCGGCAGTTCGCAGAGATGGTTTTGGAATAAATTTGGTATAAGACACATACAGATTCGCCGCTTCTATATAGAGTGTAGGATCAGTAGCAGTAACCTCCGATAAAGTGGACAATAAACAGGCGAGACAAAAATCATTTAAGATTATTAACTCATTTGGCTTTTCGATTTTCTCTCTCAGCTTGGCGGTCATGATGCTTGGGTCAACGAGCCACTTTCACAATCGAGAGGGGTAAAAAAACTACAACACACTAAGAGAATTTGAGTTGGGGAATATATTTGTTCATTGTGTAACTGTGTTTTTTGGCAAGTTTTATTTCAACTATTTAAATTCTTGTTTTTTTTTTTTAGATAATTATAAACAATTTCTCTGAATTTTTGAGATGGGGCTTGATAATTTGTATCATTTGGAATATTCGGACTATTGTTCTCATCTTCATCGGGTCCGTATAAGGTAAATAGTCTAGGTACTAAAGAATATTAGAAAAAAATGATTGATAGATAGATAAAGAGGAGAAAGTGATAGATATATGGATAGATAAAGAGAAGATTATATATATATATATATATAGAGAGAGAGAGAGAGAGAGAAAGAGAGGGAGAGAGAGGGGGAGAAAGAGAGAGAGAGAGATGAGAGAGAAGAACGAAGAGAGAGAGAGAGAGAGAGAGAGAGATAAATACAGAGATTAATGAGATAGATAAATAGATATCTCGATAAAGAGAACAACAATAGATAAACAGATAAAGAGAGTGGTAGCATAAAAAGAAAAAAGAAAACATTGAGTGAATGGATAGAGAAAAGATGGACACAACGCGAGAATAGAAGGAAAAGAGGTATAAAAGATACAAGTGTCGATTCTGTGTGTCTTGATCTTTTTTCGATCCTGTACATTCCAAGTTTCAAGAGATTTTTTTCAACCAAACGCCATTTTATTTATTCGTTGGGAGTTGTAAGCTGTGGAGATTCACATTAAACTAATCTGCTATACGTTTGTGAGATTTGTATGATCAAATCAACTCTATCTACTTTTTAAAAAAGTTACCTTATGAAGCCATATTCTTCGATTAAGTAAAGAGACTGTGTAAGAATTATCGACGTAATTACAATTTAACTTTATCTCTTCCTACATAATTCTCTTGGGAAGCCACAAGATATATTCTTCAAGTCTGGGAAACTGTGACGGTAGTATTGATATGGTACACATTTTTGTTGGTTCACCAATAGTTACCAACCTAAGAGCTTAGTTTTTTTGGCACAGGAAATGTCATAACGAAGTAGATCAAAGGAATAATGGGGATGTGATTCTTGGCATTAAATGACCCACTGAGATTGATATGCCGTAAAACAAACCAAACCAAACCAAACAAAGATTGATTTGTCCGTTGAAGCGCCTAAATAAACGATTACCAGTTTTTGATTATACCCATATAAATTATTTTCTAATAATAGATAGATAGATATGAACAGACTGATATATATATATATATATAATATATATAATATATATATATAATATATATATATATTTTACAAAGTTTTCACAGATCAATGTTCATTATAAACAGCGACCCAGGTTTCATGCTAAATAGCAATCATCAGGTTGTTGAGCAAAATCCCATGGTGTTTGTTGAAGTTCTTTACTCAATGTAACATTTTGGATTTTGAGTAAAGAACTTCAACAAACACCATGGGATTTTGCTCAACAACCTGATGATTGCTATTTAGCATGAAACCTGGGTCGCTGTTTATAATGAACATTGATCTGTGAAAACTTTGTAAAATAAATAAATATTAGCTCTTACAATTTGTGATTGAGCACTGTATTTTCTTTGTTTCGTCACAAAGAAATTGTTGTTTTTACATATACCTATATATATATATATATATATATATATATATATATATATATATATATATATATATAGAGAGAGAGAGAGAGAGAGAGAGAGAGAGAGATAGAGAGAGATAGATATATAGATATGAACAGACCGAGATAGAAATATAGATAGATAGATATGAACAGACTGAGATAGATAGATAGATATGAACATCTACATTTAAATGTCAAAGGGACAACCGAGCATGGTGTGATGGTTAACATGCTAGTCTCGCATATCCATTACTACGGAATAGGTAGATATTAAGTTAGATATGAACAGATTGAGATAGATAGATAGATATGAGTAAACTGAAATAGATAGGTAGATATGAACCTAAAATTTCTAAATTTCGGGTAATCGTGTTATTTATTGATTTATCTATTTATTTTAGGACATTTCAACTCTTGTTGGGTTATTTTATGCCGAAGTCATTTCTTTTATTCATTCTTGCTTGTATTCATTTTTTAACTCAATTTCTTAAATAAATTTTTTAAACTCATTGTTTTCTATTTAGCCTATAGATAAGTCCCTATCAGGTACTACCACTGTTGCATACTGGGATTTTCACGATACCAAATCTATATAATGTTATATACCTTTCTTACTTCTTACTCTGGTCGTATTTCTTCTGGCCGACTTTGGTTCTATCTTCTAACATCTTTGTCTGGTATATCTTCTAAGGTCTGGTCTTCTTGGGGACTCCGGTCTGGTTTCTGTTGGGGATCACTCCTTATCAGAAGCCCTGTGTTATTGTTAGTTTTTAGGTAATAAACACAAGACTTCGATTTATGTTGATGTTACTTTATTCCAAATCCCCAACCCAGACATTCTGCGCAGATGACAGGATGCGCATAGAAATGCGACTTACATCTTAGAGCTCCTAACTGTTAACTGACTTAAACTTGCTTACTATTACTTAAACCGGAACAGGGTTTTCTACGCCTTCCGGTTCTCACGATCCATCCCCGCAAAGCAAGGTCAGAGTGAGGTCAAGCGTTGTCACGCACTCTCAAGGCCATCAGCTGTACTAATCGTCATAACGATTTCTACACTACCTTAAAAATGTATTAGGGATCTACTATGTAACACCACTCCACGTCATATTAGACCAGGGAGTAATGGTGATGGAGGGGTACTCCATATTCCCCAGAGCTCCAGAATTGGAACTTCACCATCAGATAGATTTTAACATGATATCCAGGATACTAAGACCCTTAGCCACCGCTTTCTAGCATATATATGATAAGAAGGTTTGGGACTTGCCATAAGGGGAATAGGATTAAGACAATCATATAGGTGCTAGGGTTTGGGGTGACCAACCGACTGATCGGAAGGGGCCTCTCGGCCGCCGATCCAGCCTACGTAAGGATAAACATGGAGTGTTGCATGTGATGGACTGCTCAATCACCAGGATTCCATCCTTTAGCATCATGGATCATCACCTGCGATGCTCTGGTACCATGGGAATATTCTTTTCACACACACACACACACACACACACATACATATATATATATATATATATATATATATATATATATATATATATATATAAAATCGCGCGCACGATGCTCAAATTAGACTAGAACCTTACACCAATATCTTATATGATAAATACTCTTGCTTTATAGCACAATGATTTTGCATAACGTATCCGTTTGGTTGATTTTATGACATATCCAAACTTTTCAGCTAAATAACTCTTTGCCTACTTTAAGCCTATTTTATGTTGGTTGGGGGTAACTTTTATTTGAAATTTAACATTAAAGAAACAAGCAAAACAGTACATATATTCATAAATAAGTTTGAGTCGTAATAAAGGTTGTCCTTTATATGTGTATTATAAATTGTATCAAATGAACAAGTTACAAAGATGTGGTTTGGTTAATGGATTTTCCTTTTTCAAATTCTTATTAGTGTTAAAACTTACTTGTATTTGTTCACACAGTTTGAAGAGGATTAATATTCATGAACTTGTCTGATCGCTGGCCGCTGCCTTTCAGCTCTCTACTACTATAAATCTCCCCTTCCCCCGCTCTCAGAATGTCCGTGAGTTGGTGAGAGTTTTACATTTTTGGCGTCGGTCCGTCTGGCTTTGTCTATTTTTAGAATACCATCTTTTTTTTTTCTTTGTTCCTCCAAAGCTGGTCTAACAAGAATCTACAGTTTATGAACCATAACAAGCCCAAGCAAAGTACAAAAAGGATTATATTTGATTATAATTGAGCAAAAACAATGCAATTACTTGCCAAAATGTCTTCGATAAGAAATTATCCAACAAGTTCTGATGTGTTTTAAAAACAACCAACCAAATTTTAAAATATTTATTTTTGTTCCTGTAATAGTATATCACTGATAGTCAAGGCACGTAGAAAGCATCGGTTCCTGCAGAAGTAAAGCAGCGATCAGCTATCACATTTCCTAAGTGGATAACCACTTAATAGAAGTAGGTACTGTAACTCGAGAGATAATCAAAGGAATCCGTGATGATGAAATTCTTTGCCAACTTTAGACCACTCACAGCGGCTCTCCCACCACTTCCCAAGCAAAGTACACAAAACCATTAACATTGAACAGAAGGACCCCGATTAGAATAGAATGAGTTCTGAGGTGAATAGTTAGGGAACTATCTCATCATACAGGTAAGAAATACCAAAAGGTAGGCAAAGAGTTAATGCCATATCAACTCATATTATCATCAGCTTGCTTACAGTTTCTCCTATTGTTTAAATGGTCCCCATCTAAGTACGGAACAGGCTTATTGCTGGTTAAATTCGGTGATCTAGCGGGAACCACTACATTCAACGTGACTTGACCAGAAGTAATGTACGAGGTATGTCAGAAAAGTCCCAGGACTGGTGTCACAATAAATTTATTTCAAATCCAAAATCCAAACGGCAAATTATCTCCTTTAGAATAATCCCCCTGGAGTCTTCTCTACCGCGTTTGCATGCAGTCCTGGAAGGATTCTTCTGGGATTCTCCGTAACTCCGTCGTCTCGGTCTTTGTGATGTCGTGCACATCTTCAAAACGGGTTCTCTTGATGACTCCCTTGACCTTGGGGAAGAGGAAAAAATCACACAGAGCCAGTTTGGCTGAGCAGGGATGTTGCTCATTCACAGTGATGTTCTGGGCCAGAAACTATCGGATATTCAGTGAAATGTGGGCAGGTGCCTTGTCATGGTGAATTACCCACGAGTTTTCCTGCCACATCTGTGACAAGAACTCGCAGTGGGTGATGCCCCTAACATCGAAAAATGTGACATTTCTGGAACTTTTCTGACATAACTCTTATACTTGTACGCAAATAAAACTTGTTTTTTTATCTTTCCGAAAGCTTTCCTAATGTATTTAATTTAGCTTGGTTTGTTTTGGTTTGGTTTGGTTTGTTTGTTTTACGGCGTATCAAACTCGGTGGGTCATTTAATGCCGACAAAATAATGAAATGAATTAATTCTTAATGCATTATACACTTTTGTTTATCAACTCATGTTTTTCTATTTAACCCATAGATGGGACCCTAACAGGTACTACCACTCCGGGTCAGAGTGGACCAGGGAGCAATGGTGATGAACCTCCAAAACTGGAACCTCACCATCACATGTATCTAATTTAATCGAATAGTTAGACCGTTTAGAACATAGCGATTGTATTCACCCATAATCGCTATGACACTTAACTACACCTGGTGGTGAGGCTAGAGATCTGCAGCGCTGGGGAGTCTCGAGTAATCATTTCATGAACATTACTCACAAGTCTACTCTGACCCTGAGTAGTAGAACCTGTTAGCTTTCCCCTGTATGGAATAAGAGTGCTTGAACCCGTATCGCTGTATGTATAAAAATATGCATAAATAAATAATTGTTATTTTAAATCATAATTATGAATAGATCATTAGTATTAATTAGGAATGCTTTAAACCATATAACTGTGAAAACAAATGTTATGAATTATCTATATTTTAATACAGAGGTTCCTTAATTCTACGACCGTTATTATCATACAACACTCCTAAGTTAAAGATGAGAGCGTCCAAATCGTCCAAGACGAATGTAAAAATGTAAATTTTGATTACTGGTGTTGATTTTCCATCGATTTTTTAAAATTTCTCGTGAGTGTCGTCACATCAGCTAAATAATGGACCATTCCGTATTTTATTATAAAAAAGAAAGGGAAGAAAAAGGACATGCTACACAGAAAAATATTATAAGAAATACAGAAAGAGAGTAGGGGAAATATAGAGAGAGGGAATGAGAGTGCTGATGCGATAACGCTAATCTGTTTCAATCGAACATAATGAAAAGATGAAAAGAAGGAAAAAAGAAAAAAGTGCGAGAAAGAGTTAAATCAAGATTATTATACTTTTTACATATTGAACTAACTGCAATAGCTCATAGGTAAACATTTCAAACGTTTCGATAATTAAATTATCCTACTGTGTTATATCCACAGGTTCTGCTAGTATGTGTAAATTTCCCAGTCACGAATTCAGCCACGAGAAACATTTTCTCTATCTGTTAACCCCACTAGCTCTCTTCCACTAACAGAAGATAAACCGTATTTGCGTCTACCTTTTACAAAACCAATATTTCATTATTGAGATATATTCAGTCGCCATATTTTATAATAACTTCTGACAAGCGAAAGGTGTTATTGGCTCTAAACTGTTTGCTGAAGTGTTCGGGAACTGAGAGAAAATAAAGCAATATTAGTTATATACGATTCTAAACTAGTTGAAGCATTTTAAGTACAGTGACTTGTCAGCCATGTCGGCCGTGGGTTGTGACCCGTGATGCTTAATGATGGAATCTTAGTGGATGAGCAGTCCATGACATATAATACTCCACTTAGAACCTTACTCGTCTTGACGGGCGGTCGGAGAGGACCCCTCCGATCAATTGGCTGGTCACGTCAAGACCTGACACCTATATGATTGCCCCAACCCGATTGCCCTTATGACAAGCCCCAAGCCTTTTTATCATATGGGCACTAGAAGGCGGTGGCTGAGGGTCTTCATGTCCTGGGAATGACGTTAAACTCCAACTGATGGCGAGGTTCCAGTTCTGGAGGTGTGAGGAATATGAAGCACCCCTTTATCACCATTCATACCTGGTCCACTCTGACCCGGAGTGGTAGTACCTGTTAGTGTCCCATCTATAGGTTAAATAGAAAAATGTGTTTATAAAAATAATTGAGTATCTATTAAGAATGAATTTATTTCAAAACTTTGTCGGCATTAAATGATCCACTGAGGTTGATATGCCCTAAAACAAACCAACCCAACCCAAACAGTTATTTGTCCGTTGAAGCTACTAATAAATTACCAGTTTTCGATTATACCAATATAAATTACTTTCTAATAATAGATAGATAGATATGAACAGACTGAGAGAGAGAGAGAGAGAGAGAGAGAGAGAGTGAGAGAGAGAGAGAGAGAGAGAGAGAGAGAGATGGATATGTAGATAGATAGATATATAGATATGAACAGACCGAGATAGATGGATAGATAGATAGGCACAGACCGATATAGATAGATAGATATGAACAGACCGATATAGATAGATAGATATGAACAGACGATATATATATATATATATATATATAATATATATATATATATATATATATAGATAGATAGATAGATAGATAGATATGAACATCTACATTAAATGTCAAAGGGACAACCGATCATGGTGTGATGGTTAACATGCTAGTCTCGCAGATCCATTACTACGGAATAGGTAGATATTAAGTTAGATATGAACAGATTGAGATAGATAGATATGAGTAAACTGAAATAGATAGGTAGATATGAACCTAAAATTCCTAAATTTCTGGTAATCCCAAAGTAAGGTCTCTAATGTATTAAGAAATCACCAAAGCCTTTATTTTTTGTCAATGATATTTACATAATTTTAGTTTGAACATATATTTTTACATAATCAACATTTCAGTTGGCACTATTACTGTTTCTGTAATCTTATGTCTTGTATCCTTGAGATGGCAAAAAGAATACACAGAGAATATAGGATGTGTGAATGTATTTATTCAACACTTAACATAGAACAAAGAAGTAGTACAAATCACAAGACAAACGTACAAATAAGGAGGTTCAAATGATTGAAGTTGACGCAGTAATTTCGTTCGAATAAATTCCGACCTCAGTCACTGCTGCGTCGACTCTTAAATGCTTCTGGGTCAGTCCATTTGTAGGGATGTTCACTCCTCTACAACATTATGTCATAACAACTGGCTGCCATTTCTGTAAGGATGCATTAAACCTCGTCGTTGTTGCAAACATTGCGGACATTTTTGACATCTATGTACGACTCGCCATACACTTCCTTTAATATGCGATGATTTTAAATCGATTATTTTTTTTTTCATTTTAAAACCATTACTACGCAAACTTTGCATTTGTAGATAGCATCCAATTGGAGGTCCACCAGGAACGACAGCCAAGCAAACACTGATCACAAGATGTCCACAGGGAGATGTATAGGCGCAGGCGCATCCACAACAAACAACAGTCAAGTCAAGACTGAGCTTGCAAATATATATAGATATATAAATTATTAACGGAATTGCCTTATTGTTGGCATTTAATATCTATACCTTCTGAGAATCTAATATGTCAAAATTAGATAATCAGAAAGTTTATTCAATAAAAAAGGATGAACGGGAATTATCTGACCCAGACATCTTTTGGATTTATAAATTTCGATAAATATTTCAACACGATCAACAGAAACATGATGTTGACTATAACCGTGAACACAGTGCATACCCTCCTAAATTCACTACAAACCTTACATATATATATATATATATATATATAATTATATATATATATATATATATATACCAAGCGTGTTGGTAGATCCTTGGAGAGAAAAAAACCCAGCAGAGAGTTTGATTGTAAAAATATACTACCAAACATCAACCAGGAAGAAAAAAATTTTTGAAAAAAAGAAAAGACCAAGATATTCGTACCAACAAAAAATAATCTATTGGTATAGTATTTGGCCAAAAGAAAAAACAATTTATATGTATATATATGTATATAAGATATATATATATTCATATAACCGCCAGGAGAGTCAGATTTTAGCCCTGAAGAGCTTTATGCGAAACTAATAGTAGGTTCGTCTGAGTCAGTAGATTATATATATATATATATATATATATAGTATGAACAAAAAGTGATAAGACAAACATGAATATTTCTTATATGTTATTTATTCTCAACTAGTTTCGACTTTAGGTCATCGTCAGGAGAAGATTTATTGTTTGAAGAAGATTTATTGTTTGAAGAAATTGTTTTTAGAGAGTTTTTTGAAAGTGAGAATTATAAAAGAATTATAGAAATTGAAATATTTTTTGACATGCTGTTATAATCCGGGTAGAGGAGTGTATTAGTAGTAGCAAGTCCATTAGTTCCGTGAAAAAAACCTCTTTGAGGTGGGTTCTTTTTTAATGCTCTTTCATATGTGAGGAAGGGTTTTGGGACCATATATGTACAAATATAAATGTATGCGTGTTTATACATATATGTGTGTAGTGTGAGTGTGAGTGTGTGTGTATCTCGGTACTGTGTGCGTGACTTTAACATTTTTAAATGGGTCAAGAGTGGTTTGTTTGATGTTGGGCGGTCGGTGTTTGTTTATTTAGGTGTTATTGACCCCCAATATATATATATATATATATATATATATATATATATATGTGTGTGTGTGTGTGTGTGTGTGTGTGTGTAATAATAAAATAAACAATATATATTAATATATTAATAGAATATATATATATGAATTTAAAATTTTTGAAAAAAACAAATGATGTTCATAATTGCTGACAGAAATCTGTTTCGACCGTGTGAATAGATCGGTATTCATCAAGAGCAACATGCATGCGCACATACTTATATATATATATATATAATATATATATATATATATATATATATATATGAATTTAACCTTTTTTAGAAAAAACAAATGATGTTATTAGTTTGCTGACAGAATCTGTTTCAACCTTTTTAATAGATCGGTCTTCATCAAGAGCAACATATGAGAGAAAGACGGTAAAAATAACCGTTAGAAGAAAGGGTATAATGCTTCTGATTTTTTAAAAATAAAATTTATTTTATTTTAACACAGAACACACATTTTTAAAATTCCAGCATTGAATAATATCGGTTTGTTTATACCCTTACATCTAACGGTTATTTTTCCCGTCTTTCTCTCATGTGTTGCTCTTGATGAAGACCGATCTATTGACACGGTCGAAACAGATTTCTGTCAGCAATTATAAACATCATTGTTTTTTTCAAAAATGTTAAATTCATACTGTCGGATTAATTTCCATTTATTTTCAATATATATATATATATATATATATATATATATGTGTGTGTGTGTGTGTGTGTGTTTGTGTGTGTGAAATATATAAGACAATCATTTTATGAAGGTTAGTTTGCAAAGATTTTACTCTCAAAGTTGTTTTTGGCTCATCTTTGTACTAGTTCCGGTGATTTTTAACATCTACATTGACTATGGACAGTATTGTATATCAATCAAGTTACAGACTGAAGAACTGTGACTATAATTCCCGAAGAACGCCCTAAATGTCGATCTGGATGCGCAAGTGCTAAAGCAAACTCGCTTCTTAGATAAGAGAATTGAATCATTCAAAGATACGAGAAGAGCTAGTTCATACTAGAACGACGAATGTATCCAGTATATTGTGTCCTTTGTCCATTTTCATATACTTCCATAACCCCAGAAACTTGATTTTGCGATGAGGACAATACCAAAAAGTGTCTAGTTGTTGTTATTTCAGGAAAACATGTGACATACGAGGTATGTCAAAAAGGTTTCAGATCTGGAGTCACAAAAAAATTATTTCAATTCCACACTGCAAATTACAAGTTATCTCTTCAAAGTAATCCCCTGGAGTCTAATGCACTTTCACGTCCTTCTCTGCTGCCCTTGCACGCACTCCTGGAAGGATTCTTCCGCGATTCTCCGTTGCTCTGTCATAATGGCCTTTTTTATATTTGCACATCCTCAGAACGGGTTCCCTTGTTGACCCCCTTGAGCTTGGGGAGGGAAAAACAACATGGAGCAGGTCGGGCTATTAGCGAGTTTGCTCCAGCACAGGGATGTTCTTCTGGACCAGGAACTTTCCCATACTCAGGGCAGTGTGGGCAGATGCGTTGACATGGTGAAGCACCGGCGAGTTGTCCTCCCCTCTCTCGCCACTTCTCGCGCACTAAACGAAACATACGCCACAGTATCTCTTTGTAGATATGCTGGTTGATCGTCTGGCCCAGTGGCAAGAACTCGCAGGAGACGATGCCCCCCACATTTAAGAATGCGAAGAATTTGGAACTGTTCTGACATACCTCGCACAATGTAATTAAGTATCCAGCTCTCACCACCAGTGAACCTGGGGACCGGCTGAGTGACCACAATAAGAGGTCAACAACGAGAACTTTCACGAGAGTTTTAATAAATGTCAGTCAATCAGTAAGTGGCAAAGGACAAGTAAAGATCTAAATTCTGGGGCTTGCGAAACCGTTCTTCCAATAATGGAAATCAGCAATTCCGTTCTCGACTAAAAAATAACACTTTACGTCTCCCTATTTTACCCAATACAGAGGGAGGATGGAACACCAATAATAAAGTGAGCGGTATTTTTCAGTGACCACGTGTTTAACATAGTTCCTTCTTTTTCTTATGTGAACTCGTTGTCATCTCTTCAACTCGTCTTTGACCCTGCGACACAAGATAGGGCAAAGATACATTTATTCTGAATGTCGAGTTTTACAGGTGTGTTTCGTTTACCCGTTATTATTAAGATTTTTTTCTCAAATAGAGAGATAGTCTGAAGTACTTTATCTTATATCAATAGAGATTATGTGTATGTCTGTCTGTCTGTAACTGAAACTACGTCACATGCGCCGTCATAATTCCCTTAGTTAGAGGATAAACAACACCATATAATCAGGATTTACATTTCATCTTGGGCGATTTCTATGATCTCATTTTTAGTCAGAGATTGTTGCAAGATGATAACTGTCATACCTTTAAGGAACATGAGTATTAATATTTAGATATTTATCATATTAAAACTTAAATACTTACGCCCTGAGGGCATATATTTATGCTAGTGTCAGCTAATATTCCTTTCATACACAACAATTATATTTTTTAGTGCTAGAGTAAAATGTCTGTTAGACTGAACTATAATGAGTCTGCACTATAAATGGCCTCTACCCTAGTAAGTATGTCTCTGTAGTTGACATAGAAAACAGCACGAAGAGAGCAATTTTGGATGGCTTCCAAAAGACATAGGTCACAACTCTAGTTT
>CM042145.1:123547073-123567073 GCA_023376005.1 Doryteuthis pealeii
ATGGAAGAGTAAGTTTCAGTTGTTCTATATTTCGAGTATACCCCCCTTTGTTTCAAATATTTTTATCTGCATTCTTATTTAGTTTCATTAGCCTTTCTAATTTAATATGATATTTTATTACATTAAAACTTAAATACTTGCACCCGGAGGGTGCATATATTTGCTAGTATATATAATTTAGTATAACGTAGACACAGAGTCGTCCAAGAGATAGTTTGTCTGCTAATCGCATCATCGAGAAACGGATAAATAATTGTTTTAGGTTCATGCAATTAAAAAATAATAGAAAAATCTGCCCCGAAATATGCAACGTTTTTTTTTAATAAATCAGCAAATCGAAGATTTAAGTTTTTGATTAATCTGAAGGGGAAATTTCTCTTGGAATTTTACATACAAATTCTTTTAAATCATATTTCACCAGAATTCTACACCAAATACATGGAACACACACACACACACACACACACACACACACACACATATATATATATATATATATATATATATATATATATATATATATATACTAATCTTATAGTGAACCCTTGCGGTAAGAAAATAATTTGCTAGTAAAAGTATTCTAAAATACTTACGTACCAATCGATTAATACTATAACATTTGGCCAAAATGATATATAATATATATATATATATATATATATATATATATATATATATATATATATATATATATAACCCACTAGCATTGTCTCAAGCTAAAATGTATAGAGTGCTCGATACCTAAGTAGAGACAATAGTAATGTTAATCCTAATGAGTCAGATACATCTACTAATAATTTCGATTACTATCTCATCAGGGCATAAATCTGACTCTATGGCCATATATAAAAGAGAGAGCGCTATGTATATATGTATGTATGTATGTATGTATCTCCCTCTTCTCTCTCTCTCCTCTCTCTATATATAATATATATTATATATATATATATATATATATATATATAAATTTAATATTTTGAAAAAACAAATGATGGTATGTAATTGCTGACAGAAATCTGGTCTTCATCACGAGCAACATAGACGTCTATGTTGCTCGTGATGAAGACCACTTAATCGATTTGGTCGAAACAGATTTCTGTCAGCAATTACATAACATCATTTGTTTTTTCAAAATATTAAATTTCATACTGTTGGATTAATTTCCATCTATTTTTCATATATATATATATATATATATATATATATATATATATATATATATAGAGAGAGAGAGAGAGAGAGAGGGTAGAGATACATACATACATACATACATACATTTCTCTCTCTCCCTCTGTGTGTGTGTATTTGCATGTGTGGCTATGACTATCTGTCTGTCTGTCTGTACCAGTGAACCAGATATCAAATGAATCTGCAACAATTTTTAAAAAAATCATTATATTTGTTCATTTTAGCTAAGCGAAACCTACCACTGATTTGTAGACATGTTTTATAATATTTTTTTAATCTTAGAAATTCTCATCATCCGTCATCCTTTCAAATCGTTAATTCCATATTTGCAATTCGGCGGCTTTGAGTTAAAAACAAAACAAAAGATAAGCATTGTTTTTGCTAAAAGTGCGGCTATCTTTTTTTTAGAAACATTATTTCATCTAACTAGCAATACAAATACTTTCTAATCAATAATGCTTCTTTTTTTCTTTTTTTTTTTTGTTTTATCTGTTTTCATGCTATGGAATAGTTGTTTGTGCTTTTTTATTTTCTGAAATTTTACACTTCCACGCATTTACCTCAATAACCTACTTCACCAGCTCCAATTGTTTGGAAGGACTGGGTTTATTGCGTTGGTTTTGAGGTAAAATTTAAAAAAAACAAAACAATTAAAATATAAAAATAAACAACAAAACCACGTGGTAATAAAAAACATTATGAGACATTAAAGTTTGCTATTTCCAATTATAGACATAGATTTAAATGATTTTTTTTAAATATTAAAGACGTAAAAGTACATTCAATGATTTAGAATACATCATCGATTATGAAAGTTAGGTTCAAACCAGAAGACAAATAGAAATATATATTAATCCTTGCAATTGAGATGTTTTAGGACACAGAGGAAAGAATAGGAGGAGATCTCAAATTTAATTGGTGCAGATTCGTTGGTTGGTTGGTTGGTTGGATTTAGGACATGTCAACTCTTATATATTTCATACCGAATACTTTTTTCGCTTTATTAATTCTTGTTGTGCATTCAATTTTTTTCAAACTCAATTTTAAAACATTTTTAAAAAATTCATTTTTTGATATCGAAATTCATTTATTGATATATCTAACTGATATATCCGGGTTAAGGGATATATTATGAAGTTGGTATTTGGTATATTATCGCAGTAGTAGTTGGTGCGTCGAATAGCAATACGTCTTCCGAGCAGTCATGGTGTAGTCTGGCGAGTAAGTTTAGGCTGGTAGGCTTAGGCGCTTGTACTACCAGTGTCGAATATTTTTACATAACACTGTCCTATCAGATTATAGTGAGGGAGCACCAAGGTATTTACATATTCATTACATCACTAACCAATACAAAATACACTTAAGAGGTATTACCACCGTGGGTCAGAGTGGACCTGAGAGTAATGACAATGAAGGGGTACTCTACATTCTCCAAAGCTCCAGCAACCTAACTTCATCATAATATAGAATTTAACGCCATACCCTGGACACTACGACTCGCAGCCATTGGTTTCTAGCACATATAGGATAAAAAGGTTTGAGGGTTTGCCATAAGGGCAATAGGTCCGGAGCAATCACAGCTTGACGTGACCTGCCGATTTCATTTACACATTGCAAATATTGGATGTGATTTTCACTAAAAAACTTTTCTAAATTTAATTTTCATTTTTATGGGGGTTCATAATTTTTGTTTTAATTTCTACAGGGCTCCACTGAAGATGATATAGAAAAGATTCCCTGACTCAAATTTTTTGAAAACCATTAGCATAGAAAATGGGAAAAACTAACAAGAAACATTAATTATTTCTTAAACAGAAGAACTAATACCATTATGGACCGCCGTTGATATAGGAACACTACACCTTTAGGTTTGTATTGCCTTTATTATGTGGCGAGTGGTAAATCCACTCGCTTTCAGATGTTGGTATCCTTGATAAAACACAAAATTGCATTCTATTGTGGGAATTCAGTCTATCCATCTATACATATATAAAAGGCAGCTGTGTGTATTTATATATGTGTGTCTATATTGTGTGTGCATTTGTTTGTGTGTGTGTGTGCGCGCGCACGCGCGTGTGTGTGTGTCTGTGTGCGCACGCGCGCGTGTGTGTGTGTGTGTGTGTGTGTGTCCGGATGAAACTACGAAAATACAACAATTAACAACAAAGTAAATATGTATACCCATTAAATATGACCGGTTCTTGTTTTGTGTAAAAAAATATGAAGTTTTGATAAATATTCGAATCTATTTAACAATTTAAATGTACATAAAATAGCAATGAAATTCTACTTAATAGTGTCCAACATTTGTAACTCTCAAAAGTAAACAAATCAATGCACACGTTTAGCTTCACTCTACCCCCCACCTCCGCCAAGCGACCCTGTGTAGCCGCTTCTTAAATTTTAAACAAATCTATTTGATCCATAAATGCGACCATAATCGGCACTACCATTTCCAGTGGGAGTTCATCTAGGAGCAATGAAAATAAAGAGATACTGACCGGTTAGGGTCCCATCTATGGGTTAAATAGAAAAATGTATTCACAAAAAATGTTTATTATCCATTAAGAATTGATTTATTTCAAAACTTTATCGGCATTAAATAACCCACCGAGGTAGATATGCCGTAAAACAAACCAACCCAAAAACAGAAGAGATACTGTTCACTTCCAAGAATTTCAGAACATGCAGTTTGGTGACCTAACAGGACACCCATTATTGGGAAAGTCATAAAGCTTCATAGGCGATATTCTAAGGCTGGTCGACAAGTGTTTATATAAAGGGGTGTTCGTGGTTTTTGTAATAAGCAAATTTGTTACTTCACAGTAGCTGTACATATGTAATATGGAATAAATTATTAAAAAAAATTACAATGATGAAATTATAAACAATAGACCAACAACAGTGGTGAAAATTCTGAGCCAATAGTGTTGACTATTTGAAAAAAATATTGGACCATATGACCTTTAGGCACCCCTTTTTGATCTCGGTTAAGAAAGGTCATGTTTTTCATTTATACCGTCAATATCCGGTTGTTTTAACAGATCATTTTTAGATTTTTTTTAAATTATAAAACTAACCCCTAAATCTAACCCCTAACCCTACCTGTAACAAACAACCGGATATTGACGGTGTAAATGAAAAACATGTCCTTTCTTAACCGAGATCAAAAAGGGGTGCCTAAAGGTAATATGGTCCAAAATATTTTTTTGTATCTGAAAACTTTCTCTATCCAATGGTGATTTTGTCTTAATAATTATAATAATGATGATAATAATGAAATTATTGTGAACAGTGCTTAGGCTGGTTGGTTGGTTGGTTGGTGGGATAGTTGGTTGGTTTTACGGTATGTCAATCGCTTAGTTATTTTATGCTGAAGATGTTTGTTTGTTTTTTTTAAATTTTATTCCATCTTGTTGAGATTTCATTTTATAAAAACTCATTTTTGATCTATTTAATCCACCGAGAGAATCTTTACAGGTACTACCACTCCGGGTCGGAGTAGATCTGGGAGTAATGGCAATGAAGGCGTACAACCCGGAGCTCCAGATCTGGAACCTCTCCGTTAAAATATGTGTTACTTCAATATTATCTCCTATTCATATAGAATTTTAAAACAATATTCAGATCTAAAATATGAATTTTAAAATTAATACAGTGGGGTCTAGTGCTAACGTGGGGGACTGTGGCATCGAAGTAAGCGAATTCGAACTCCTGTCGCACAATTTACTTTCATTTTCGGATTAATACCCATGAGAATGGTATGAACCCTTTCATTCACCGTTTTGGGTTAAACAGCACCACTGCTATTTTGTATTTTTTTACTAGATGTAGACATCCCACTGGATAGTAAGCCTCTCAAGTTTGTAGACCGGTTCACATACATAGGTAGTAATATCTCATCTACAGAAAATGATGTCAATATTTACATAGCAAAGGGATGGGCTGCTATAGGTAGATTATCGATCATATGGATATCTCACCTCTCTAATAAGATAAAGCGAGAATTATTCCGTGCTGTAGATGTATCAGTGATATTGTATGGCAGCACCACATGAATTCGAAAGAAGCACCGAGAAAAAACGACCAGGAGTGTCACAATGGTGCTGCGTGTTGCCCTAAATAAATTGTGGAGGCAGCACCTCACAAATAAGCAACTGTTCGGACTTACCTCCTATCACACAAACCATTCAAGTAAGGCGAACAAGACATGCTGGACACTACTGGAGAAGAATAATCCACGTTTTTCTGAGATCACTTACACATGAACACAATAATGTAGGTCGACCAGCGAAAACGTACATCCATCTGCTCTGTGCAGATAGCGGATGTCGTACGGAAAACCTGGCAAGGGCAATGACCGATAGGTAGGGGTGGCGAGAGATAGATAGATAGATAGAGAGAGAGAGAGAGAGGGGGGGAATTGCAATTCGTGGATCTCATTGGGTAAAAGTCACCAACAGCAGAGACGATGTAATCATTTAAACTACACAGCCCACCCTCGCATATATATAAAACAGTTAAAATCCCCTTCGCATTCTGTGGTTGACGATGGCCGAGCGGTTAAACTGTACGACTGATGCTGAATCGATCAAAGTTCTATCCCGGCTGTAGGTAACTCACAAAATGTCTAGCCACACTGAAAAGATTTGATAAATCGAAACACGTGTCTATGGATGACTATACATACATACATATATATATATATATATATATATATATATATATATATGAAATAAATATTTTCAGAAAAAAAAATAAATGATGTAATATTTTATACATTTTTATATATATTTATATCAAACTCTTTTGAGTTTTCTTTGTGGATTATAATGCTTCTGATTAAAAAAAAAAAATTTTTAAAACAGAATATGCATTTTCAAAATTAAAAAAAATTCCGGCTCCGAACACGAACGTTCGTTTGTACCACTTTTGTTTGTAACGGTTTATTCACACCGTCCTTCTATCACAAACATTTCGCTCTTGATGAAGACTGCTTTAATAAAAGGTCGAAACAGATTTCTGTCAGCGAACTATAACATCATTTCTTTGTTTTTTCTAAAATATTTATTTCTTGCTGTCGGATTCACTTCCATTCATATATATATATATATATATATATATATATATATATATATATATATATATGTGTGTGTGTGTGTGTGTGTGTGTGTGTAATTGGAATGAATGTTCTTTGACAAGTATGACTAGGGAATTGAATAATTCACGAAGGTTTATGTGTCATTAACAAAGAAACAAAATTAAACCTAATTAATTCATCCTTCAAAATCACAAACCCAAACTTTTAATTTGATGATAAATTTGACCTCTGGAGTCTTAAGTTTAAATTATGGAAGTTAAGATTATTTTGATTCAATTATTGCATCTCAACATGTGGAGAATATTATTTCCCCCCTCTCTCTCTCATGAATATTACACTTATACTTTGATTCTATTATCGCACGCACTCAACACAACATATTACTGAAATAAATCTATATCTCACGTACCATTGCGTCAGATTATGATATTGTTTACATACCTGGCGGGCGTTTTATTTGCATCGTAACAAGGTCTGTAATTTTATCATTTTTAGAGACACGTTTCGTGGTTGTTTATATAGTTATTTTGTTTTGGTAATTTGAAATACATTCTCAGGAAATTTAAAGTCAAAATTAATTAAATATAAACACACAAGCAATTACCATATATACGAATTGGTATCAAAAAGTCTCAAGACTAAACAGTTAGATGTTGATCTTTTTACAATTAATTTTAAACTTTAACATTTAGCATTTAAATAAAGACGTGCGCTCAGAAGAGCCACTTATCTAATACGGACATGTCGGGTTGAATGCACAGGTTACCGCTATAGTCAAAGGCCTATTTTCCAGGTTAATTAAAGTGGTTAAATCGAACTTAACGGACCTAAATTCCACCATCGTATGTCACCCCGCCGAGAGAAAAGAAAATCAGGGAATTAACCGAATTTAATGAAATTTTCAGTGTTGATATATTAATGAATAAAAGATATAATGCACCAGTTATTTTATTTAAAAGCTTTTACATTTTTTCAGGTCAGTTAACTTTGAACGACGTATCTTTGAGAATCTGTAACTAAAGAGTTCTACGATAGAATTATAATGCTTCGATATCTAGATTAAAGGTTGCTTTAATTTGAATATTATCACCTTTAGCTAACCTTGTTAGCTAGTCTCTAATTGGTCAATAGAATCTTGAGAACAGGAAGTTTAGTTAGGGATTTTGGAGCTAGCTTAGCGAGCGGTGCAGACAGGCGCAAATGGCGTCTCTCTGAAGATGGCTATTTTTCCACAGAGTAGATTAGTAAACTTGGGGTTTGAAATAAAATTTCCACAAAAATACTCTAAGTTTTGTACTCTTTAATAAGACCAAGAACGGACAAACGACAAACAAACGATCAACACTAACACAGAAGGAACATTAAAGAACTTACAAATCAGCCAATGTTATATACCCCTTTACTAAGGTGTATACACTCAGAGAGAGTTCTCGGGTATATAATAGAGAGACAGAGACAGAGACAGAGTTATAGATAGATTAGAGATGATAGTTTATGATAGGTGGTCTTACTTGATAACTTCTGCTTACAGCTTCTACAGGCCATCGGCCATTTTCTCTGTTGATCTGTTGGGCTTCTTTTAAGGGTTGTTTTTTTCTTCTTTGTTCTGGACATTGCTTGTTTTAACATTTAATTAATACAAGACTTGGTTGTTTCTTTATCAGGTTTTATATCTCCAGCCCATGATTCCTCCGTGGGTGAGTTGCGAACCTCAATATACATTCTCTTCTATTCAAAATTCTAACTGCAGATAGGTTCATAATTTATGGCTGGTCATAAATTATGTAACACCAAGAGTGTATCTGGGTGAAATGGAGATAAAGAGGTACTCCACATTTTTTAGAGCACCAGAATTGGAATTTCAACATCAGATAGAGTTTAACATCATACCCAAAACATTAAGACCCTCAGACACCGCCTACTTGCACACATATGATAAAAAGATTTGGGGCTTGCCATAAGGGCAATAGGATTGAGACAATCCCACTAGTGCTAGAGCTTGACCAGCCGAGTCAATTCATCAGAGAGAGCCTCTCCGAACGCTCGTCTAGCCTAAGTAAGGACCAAAGTGGAGTGTTGCATGTCATTGACGAAGACAGACAATATAGGAAAAAGTAAAAGAATGATATCCAACACTTGAATAAAAGCACCAATAAAATCGGGATTGATGTTATAGTGTTACGATTCTTGTCACCACTTTAAGCGTTTGGGTAAATTCACTTTGTAGTCTCAGTAGTATAAAGTCCAGTTGTAGCCTTTGAAATCCTAAGTAGAACACGAGTGTACCGGTAGCAGATAATCCAGTCGTAGTCCTTGAACACCTCGGGAGAATAAGAGTGATCTTGTAGCAGAGAATCTTGTCGTAATTTCTCCGGTATTAAGTCCAGTTAGTAACTGATTTCATGTCAGTTTCCAACTAACTTAAATGTATCCTATATTATTTTCATGGGTCAATGTCTGTCTATGGTTAAATGCAAAAATATAAGTGGCAATTTCTTTTATATCTTATACCGACAGATTATCCAACAGACAGCAAGAATTGAACGGGTTACAGGTTGTTCTCTACTTATTAAGAATTAAATCTGAGTAAAATAATACCATTTAGCTCAGTCGGTAGAGCGTTCGGCTAGAAACCAAAAGGTTCCTAGTTCGATACCCGCCCTCACCAACTCAGCGTATGAGTAGCACAGGGCACTGTGCGATAAAGTAAGGAGCTGATGGTAGGTGTGGTGATCCACCTCAGACGCTAAAATAATCTCCTTAGTCTAGCGCTAATGAAAAGGGGATGGACTCCCTCGCTGCATGGCTGATACTGACATTAGGCCGCCCCGACGACTTTACTATATATATATATATATATATATATATATATATATATATATATAATTATTTTAGTATATCTTTATTTGCACGGAAATAAGTCTACTACCATTGGTTTAATGCTGTGCAAGCTTATTTGTTTAAGTGGAGAAATAGTCGGGCAGCGAAAATCTTTTGAAAATGATAAAAACACGGTCAAATATATTCTGCTTATGATTATCTGTATCTATCTATCTATCTATCTATATATATATCTATATATCTATCTATATATCTATATATCTATATATATATATATATATATATATATATATATATATATATAGCTAAGTGTGCTGATTTTTCTATAATCTCATTTGTTAATTTAATATTGCTTTGCAGTTAGATAGAATTCAAATAATCTAAATTCAAGATATCATTTCTTTAATAGCATATAAATTTTGCAAGTGCCACAAAACTGGGTATATAATCTAATAATAATAGAGACATATTCCAAGGTTGCACATTCAATAATAGAGAAACAAAATGTTAAGGCAAATGCCTAATGTTAAATTGCAACGCACGACACCAAATACTAAAAATTTAAACGTGTTTTAGTGTGCAACCATGGAGTCGCTGGTCATGGTAAATCGAATGCACTGCGCACGAAACATGATACGCTTGAGAGACCAAAGTCACCACCACAAAAAAAAAATTTGTACGATTTGTCTTGATGTGTTTGTTTGCTTTTTTGCTTCTTTTTTTTAATGATATATAAACAATTTTTATGATGACCAAATTGGTTGGTTGGTTGGTTGGTTGGTTGGTTGATTTGTAGTATTTTACGGCATGTCAGATTTTAGGTTATTTTATACTGAAGACTTTTTATTTATTACTTCTTGTTGGATATTCAATTTTTTTCAAACTCAATGTTTTTAACACATTTTTGTAAACTCATTTTTTGATATATTTAACCCATACATGAAACCCTAAGAGGTAATTCTATTTAAAGACTCGGCGAGAACCATGTGTTAACACTCTTGGCCAATCACTGGCAGTACTCTGCTGCTGATACAATACTTAACCAGACAGTACTGGCCATAACTACCTTGCCTTTCGTGGACGACAGACATAGGATTAAATCACTGGACCTTTAACAATACGCAGAATATGACTGATTCGCTTACCAAAGGATTCCATAATTCAGGACTTACTTACTTTAAGCCCTTTTCAACTGGCCAAAGATGGCATTTAAAAACTAAACAGGTACTACCACCCCGGTACAGGGTAGCCCTAAGAGTAATGATAATGAAGGGGTACTCCATACTCCCCAAAGATCCAAAATTGGACCTTCACCATGGGATGCATTTTAAAATCATACACATACACATGCATCCTTATTTAGTTTCATGAGCCTTTCTAATTTAATACAATATTTTATTACATTAAAACTTCAATACTCGCGCCCGGAGGGGGCAGATATTTGCTAGTTCAAATAAAGATGTTAGTGACCGAATATCTACCATAGATTGACGAATAAAAAGAGAGAAGAAAAAAGAAGAAAACGAACGGTCATACAGACATTCTGTTGAGTAAGATATTCATCGTCTCTCCTTGTTAAGACATATTAAGTTTGATGTAGCCAAAACAGAGAGAAAGCAAATTTCTTGTTCGTGCCAAAGGCCGTCAAGAAAGTAAATCACGTAGTTAGATGTTCGCCAATTCGAAGTTTTGGCCAATTCTTCAATCTGGACAAATGTTTTTGCGTTTTATTTTCGATAATCTGTCCCATTTGCTTCCTCCGTAAAACCATGACCTTCCAGACAAAAGACACTTATTTGGCGTCTTGTCATGCGACGTAGGACAATTGAACAGCCTCCTCATGTTGGAGCCGCTCCAAATTGTCCGGCCATAGGTGAATTGTCCCTACTTTGTGCAAAACACCTGCTTTCTATCCGTCAAAGCTTTTATCGCAAGAAAATTCGCCAACGTCTTCGCTTGTTTCTTATTCTATCAAACGGTTACAGTAATCTCTTCTTCAGTCGTAAGGATAAGAAAATAAAGACGGTCGGACATTGTTGAACTTTGAAAGAAGGAATTCTTTCGAAAAAGAAGAAACGAAGAAAGGTTTATTGATTCAAGGATTGAGATACGCGTTCATTGTTCGTTAATATTTATCATTTTTTTCTTGTTTCTTAGTTTTTTTTTTTTTTTTTTTTTTTTTTCACAGACTAATAAGATATCAAGCATAGTTATATAATACAAACAATTTGTTTTTTACTTAAATTTTTTTGTTAAAGTTTTTTATTTAAATAAAAAGTCACATTTTTAATGATTTTATGTGTAAGCCGTATTCTCCATACTGACCAGAATTTTTAAAAAATCCAATCCGTAACAGCAAATCACCCCTTCGATAATAAAACAGGTACGAATAGGACACTAGGCATCAAACAGAAGAGAGGATAAACTTGTCTTCATTATCCTATCTTTAAATTATGTAGTTCAATTTACTGAACCAAAATATACTAAATCATTCCTTTCAGCGCAGCATAACATAATGGTTATGACGTAAACCTGCAACTAGTTAGTTGTTTGGTTGGATTTTACGGCATGTCAACTTCTCTAGGGTTATTCTATTCCAAAGAATTGACCAAAAATAATAATCTCGATATATCAATTTTATGATCACAGATTTTACGGCATGTCAACCCTTGGCTATTTTATGCCAAATACATTTTTTTTACATTTTTTGTTTAAATTTTTTACCACATTTTTTAACCTCTTAACTTGATTTCTTTAACCCATATATGTGTTCCATTAACAGGTACTACTACTCCGTGTCAGAGTGGACCAGGGATTAATGGTAATGAAGAGGCACTCCACTCTCCCCAGAGCTCCAGAATTTGAAATTCACAATCACACAGACTTTAACATCACTCTCAGAACATTAAGACCCTCAGCAACCGCCTTCCAGTACATATATGATAAAAAGGATTAGGATTTGATATAAGGGCAATAGGGTTGGGGCATTTATATAGGTGTTAGAGCCGATTGGTCGGAAGGGGTCTCACCAAATGCCCGTCTATAAGGGCCAATGCAGAGTTCAGCATTTCATGGACTGTTACTGCATCTAGGGATGAGGCTCTAATTCAGGAGCTCTCGAGAGTGTGAAGTAGCCCTTCATCCCATTTAACTCCCAGGTCCAGGTCCACACGGAGTGGTAGTATATATAAGGGTCCCATCTATTGGTTAAATATATTAAAATGAGATTTTAAAAATGTGTTTAAAATGAGTTGAAAAAGCGAAAATCTAACAAGAACGAATAAAGCCAAAATATACCGTAAAATTCAACCAATCAACTAATTTACAGTCAATTGTATGGTTTAGAGTATTTCTATCCATCCTGAGAATCTAGACTTACCTTGACCTGCGAATGATCAAACTTACAAATTTTCCGAGTTACGATCCGTCACTTCGTTGATGTTTTACTTTTAATTCTTTACATTTTTTAATTTTAAAATTTGATGTGAGTTTGAGCTTCAGATACGCTTATGTTAATGAGTTTAAATCTGTGTCTTATAGTTAAGAACGATCGTAGTTTGCCTGGAAGTAATTACGAAGTGTGATTGTTAGCAAGTTAGGGTAACATATCATAGTTTCTGAGTTCTATTTTCTCTGGGTACCCCGTTCTTCTGGCCTTGTGCCAAACTAGCCTATGCTTAATAAATGAGGGTCACTTTGCTTCCTATACTTGCTGTACCACTCTATCGATGAGGCTTTGATTAGCCTGACTATATTCTCTGCAGAGTGTTACGTAGTTTAACCACATAGCCAGGGTATGTCGTTAAACAGCATTTGGTGGAGAGTCTCCTGTTCTGGAGCTCTGGTAATTTTGAAGCCATCACTAACTTTACTACAAGTTCGACTCTAACCTGATATTCAAGTATTTGTTTAAGTCCCATCTCATGGTATAATGGTCATCGTTGTAGAAAATGGACACAGTGAGACAAGTTCAAATCCCAGCCGGAAATGTTTGCATTTCCCATAGCGCTGATACCACTAGAAAAGTAATGCATTCAGCTATTCTCACCCACCCCAGGTATGGATGAATAGTAGGCCATTCTGGGCTCTTTAACCTTTGTTAGGCAAAATATCTTGGAGAAAGATAACTCTATATTAGGCCCTACTAAATTCCGCTTAAAAAATGACCTTCTCTTCTTATTAATACATTAAGTCTATTGGTAAAATATATTTATATGATAACATTTATTTGTATTAGATAGGAATATATAATACCATATAGGCGTGCGCAAGTGGAGTTGCGGGGTGTCATGACTAAAGTCGTAGGAAATAGACTCGGCGACCCGAGTTCAAATCCTGAACAAGGCTGTTTGCATTACACATAGCGCTAATACATTTGGGAAAAGCATGAATCCATATATTCGCCCTCCAGCTATGGGTAAATATAGGACTGATGGGCTCGGTAATCTTGGCATGGCAACCCGTTTTCGAGAAGATAAACTCTGAATTCAACCTGTTAAACTCTGCAAGAATAGTGACCTTGGGTCACATTCTGCTCATGCGAGGATTGGTGAATATATATAGACATGAGCCAAAAAAAAAAAAAACTACACAAAAATATAAATATAAACGTACAATCAACGCAGTTCCCCAAACCTATAGGCATACAATAACCCCGATCGGGTTTACATGTCGTTAAAATCAATCAATCCCATATTTGCTACGATTACCACGGGAATATCTTCACGGCAGGGTTGCGCGGCGGGGTTTCTATTTAGATTTGCCCGAGATTTTTCTGAACAAGAAAACCCAGTTCACGTTCATTCATGAAAAAAAAGATACGTTTTCCCGTACGTCATTGATTTCATTGATCTGACCTCGGCTTGTTTACGTCATGAATCCAAAAACAATAATCGATTATTTGTAGATGACTATGTCCAAATAGAAATATGGTTTTTGCTTAGTCGAGTCGACACTGGTATAAATGTTCATGGGCATCAAAACACGTACATTCCAGCATCTATTTCTGTTATGAATTAGTTTCTTTTTGTTTTACCTACGAATAATATTACATTTTTAGAGGGTGAAACAGCAAAATATATAACATAGATTAAATGAAAATATTGTTTATCCATAACTCAAAACTGGTATTTTAAACGAATACTTTTCATCTATATTAAACATATTTTAAACGAATACTTTTCATCTATATTAAACATATTTTAAACGAATATTTTTAAAAATAAATTGTTGGATTGTTCAGACTCATCTTTATTTTTATTTATTATCTGCGTTATTCGGACTATTGTCCCCATCGAGGCAGCTAGAAAAATAATTAACACAACTCCTACCCCAGCTATGGTTAGCGGAATGTAAACAGGATACCCCCGTGGACTAAATAAAGGGTTAGGTTCAAAGTTCCGTGATGGCTCCCGATTACGACAAGAAAGTTCCCGAGTTCGAAAAGAAGGTTCCCGAGTCCGACAAGAAATACCTGAAGAAGGCCGAAGGGTATTTCGACCGAAACGTTGTACAAATAACGATGAAGATGGAGACAATAGTCCGAATAACGCAGATAATACTAATCTTCAAGCCTCATCTCAAACATTCAGAGAAACTTTAGAACATTGTCTACCAAGAACCGTGTGCGTTGGTCATGGAAGACAGAAAGTTATGGAAGACAACTAACAAACACCTCGTGGTTCATCTACGCAAAGACACATCCAGAATAATCCTTGATACGTAACAAGATGCTGAAAACTTTGCAGCTATTGGTAATCTAGGATTTTAACTGCACAAGTTATGACGTTAGAGATAATGATCGGCACAACGGCTCATAAAATTTCGTTATCTTTAGCGTAGGCTTCTTTGAAGAAATGGGGTCTAGCATCGCCGATATCGATCTACATTCACTAAAACTTGACAAACTTAAGCTTTATTTATATACATCTGTCTTTATGTGTGTATACGTATTTTGTGTGTGTGTGTGTGTGTGTGTGTGTGTGTGTACGTACGTACGTGTGTGTGTTCATGTGCATATGTAATATGTGGGAGTGCGTAGTGTTATGGTTAGAGTCATAGGAAATGGACTCGTCGATCTGAGTTCAAATCCTGGACGAGGTTAATGCATTTAACATAGTGCTAATATCCTTGGAAAATGTATGCATCCAACTACTCTCCCTCAAGCTATAGGTAAATAATAGTGCGGGTCGAGCTCTTTAAACTTGGCTAAGGAACTAGTTTAGGAGAAGAAAGAGAGTAGGGGAATTCAAAGCTGTTAAACTCCGCTTAAGATATTGACATTATGTCACATCCTACTTCTGCGGACGGGGTTGGTATTTTTTTCCGTGGTTTAACCAAGCTGATACATGTAAACCGTAATGAGAGCTCAATGTGCCTAGTGCCAGTGAGTGGACAGACAGAGCAAGATATTCAATAAATGAAGGAAAAACTGTCAGTTTGCTTCATTACAATAATTTATTTCAACCGCATTACTGCAGTATGGTCAGGTAATTGAAAAACCATGACTCTTACTGAGGATTTCCCAAAGAAACATCGCTTTTAAATCTATCAGTTTTTTTTTTGGGGGGTGGGGGTAATTTGAGATGGGCGGGGTTATTTTATTTCAATGAGGTGGGGAGAACTATGCTTTTGATGGGGTGTGTCTAAGATATGGAAATGATTTCTTGGGAAATTAGATGTAAGCGTGTACATACAAAATAAGCAAAATTGAAAAAATGAATAAATAAAAATAAAAATTAAAAATTAAAAATTAAATATAATAATAATAATTAATAATAATAATAATAATAATAATAATAATAATAAGAAGAAGAAGAAGAGAGAAGAAGAAAGAAGAAGAAATTAATAATAATAATAACTGATAGATTTAAAAGCGATGTTAGTTATGGAAATTCTAAGTAAGAGTCATGTTTTTTGTAATTATCTGAAGATGCTGCATTAATGCGGTTGAAATAAATTATTGCAATGAAGCAAATTTAAGGTTTTTTTTCCTTCGTTATTGAGTATATATATAAATAATATATATATATATATATATATATATATATATGTGTGTGTGTGTGTGTGTGTGTGTGTGTGTGTGTGTTTGGATGTATGTATAGTAAGCTTAGTTTAGTTTGAAAATCCGATCGGAGAGGCTTAGTACTATATTTCTTGCTGAAGGGTAGCCCCATAGCAAATAAAGGAGTGATTTGGAAATTATATTAAACTGGATACCTGAGTTGGTTGGAGTCACCGCTGCGTCACCAGTACTCCTTGGTACTTTTTTAACCTTAGAAGAGGTAGAACGATTCTACGATGATCCAAGACAGAACAATATTATTCTGATCAAAGATGGAACGATACTACACTGATCCCAGACAGATCAAAACTACGTTGCTCCCAGACTGAACGATACTACGCTGATGCAACTGGGAACGATACTACGCTGATCCCAGGCGGAACGATTCTAGGCTGTTCAGAAACAGGACGACACTACGGTGACCCACGAGGAAACGATACTACACCGATCAATACGGGGATGATACTAAGCTCATCCCAGATTACACCATACTACGCTGATTAAAGAAGGAACGATACTACGCTGATCCCAGATGGAAAAATATTACGCTGATCCCAGACAGAACGATACTAATCTGATCCCAGATGGAGTGATACGATGCTGATCCCAGGTGGAAAGATTTTATGCTGATCCCAGACGGAACGATGCTACGCTGATCCCAGATGGAACGATGCTACGCTGATCCCAGATGGAACGATACTACGCTGAACCTAGACGGAATGATACTCCACTGATCCCAGACTCAAAGTTATTACGGTGATCCCAGACAAATTGATCTAACGCTAATCAGAACCAAAATGAAAATACGCTGATTCCAGACGTAATGGTGCTACGCTGATCAGAGAAGGATTTGTTTTCATGCCTATATTTTGACATGAATTCTGATCGCTTATTTAAAAATGTTCTTTGTAGTTGGGAGGTGATAATTGCTATTTTTATTCTATGCAAAGGTTTTATTGTTTTGAAGTGTTAATATAAGCTGGCGCTCCGTTTCTTACTTTCCAGATTAGATTTGGTGTGTTTTGATTGATTTATTTCCCAAACATTCACCCCCATACACTATGTGCCCCAACACATATTATCCTCACCGCATTCACTCCACATCAGCAGTAGTTGACCCCCACCATATTCCCAGTCACGATCAAAAGATACTTATCAGTAAGAAAATTGATTTCTTCAATACAACAACTCAGCACGTGTCCCGAAGAAGGCCTGAAACGTTATAGTGCCGACATTATCATCAGAAATAAACTTCCATCTATTAAACATCCCGTGTTTGTCTACATTTCTTCATTTCTGTGTGAATGTGTATGTGTGTGTGTGTGTGTGTGTGTGTGTGTGTGTGTGTACAAAGGCATTTGAATGTTTGCGTTTGTGTAAGAGTAATTAGACTAATTCGCCTATAATCTAATTTATGTGTACATTCATTTTTACACAGACGTGTTCTAATCTGAGTGTGGGTATTCGGATGCTCGCGTGTGTGCGCATGCGTATAATAAATATAACATTAGCGCTTCCGCATTTCACATCATATATTCTTGATTGTAAAAATCAATTTTCTTTTCTCCTTTGCAATTCTTAAAAGCAAACAAGAATTCAATCAGCAAAATTGAAGAAAGAAAAAAAAATCGTTCCCCGCTGAGGATTGAGGTCATTGGCCCAAGGCTATCATTCGAAGAGAATTCCTTGTTCACCTTTTGCATTTTCATTGCGCATCATTGTGAGAGCACAATGTGCGTCTTAACCTGCTGCACCCAGACTCTCGCAATGCAACAGCAAGGATCCTAATTATTCCAAAAGGAGGCAAAAAGTAACGGCAAAAAATAGGAACAAATGAAAAGAAAAATGGAGGGAAAGTGATTTTTTTCTTTTCATGATATTTTGATATTAGGGAAATAAGTAGAAAGGCGTTCTTTCTTTTCTTGTCGGTGTGAAAGGTAATAAATGAATTATTTTTTTTTCTCTTTTTAGTGAATAGAAAGAAAATTAGGCAGGGTGACGGAATAAGAAGATAGATGAGTGGGAATAAGTAAGGATTAAAAAAACAATTAAAAAAAAACAAAAACGAATAACGAAAAGAAGAAGAAATGATGTTGTAAACATAGAAAGTAAAAAAATAAATATTAAAAGATAATAAGATATCGTCGAATTAAATATAAAAACATTGTATGTTCGGGATTAGTTGAAAATTTAGAGATCTAAGTTTTTAAAAAAATAAGGTGACATCATATAAATGATGAAATATTTTGAAGGTTGAAAATCAAATATAATGGGGTTGATTGATTGATTAAATGATCGATTTTACTGATGTCAACCGATTTTCCCTGTAAAATTTACCCCCCACCTATATTTAACACAATGAAATTTGCATAAAATTAATATCATCGTAAAAAAAATTATTTTCCATTCGAAAGAAAAAAACATTAGACAAACTCCTGATGTTTTTTGTTTTTTTTTAAATTCAGCTTACGGAAATAATGAAAATTATGATTGAAAAACAATGTTTTCATTTTTGCAGCGTTAAATCAACTGAAATTTAAGGTAGCCAAAAACAAGTTACGACAAGAGGATTTTTAAAAAAATCTATGAAAAAGCAATTAATAGTCCGATTTCCACGAACATTTCCATAACTATTTACCTTTGGATGTAAATATGTCTGAAATATTTTTTTCCTAAAATATATTAGCGGAAATATTTTACGGGTCTACCCCCCCCCCCATTTTATTTTATGAGATATTTAAAAAAATAAACCGTCAAAAAACGATTTGTACTTTTTTTTCTATAAAGTAATGTATAACACAGTTGCTCTTAAAGCATTGATACTGTACATAGTCAGAAAATGATATTGGTCACTTTTTACTTATAATTATTTCAAACTATATATATATATATATATATATATATATATATATAACAGACAGAGGGTTGGGGTGGATTCTTTTTGGGTCATCTATACTCCGTATATCCTCCATGCATGCCCATGCAGATGCACATCTAGAGATTATACAAGGATTATTTCTATTCCGTAGAAATATCTCAATCTATGACAATTAATGAACTAATTATATACACAGCAATATTTACACTTCAAATCATATATATATATATATATATAATATATATATTATATATATATATATATATATATACGAGTGTTTGTGTGCATGTGTGTGTGTGTGTGTGTGTATGAAATTCAAACCATAACTTAGATATAAATTCTCCCTCAATGACACCAAGTTCTGTTTACTTATGAATACAGCAGCCGGTTCGATCTCTGTCGGAGGGAGATTGTAGGTATATACTACTGATGAGACCTAATAAGGTTGAAGCAGCTGTACGGTGTTCCACACGTCGCAGGAGTTATTCGCCGAGTTTGCTTGTCATGATTATTTTCAACAATTATCAAATTTTATACGATATACGCATTGTAATTGCCTTCAAAATATAAATAATAATATACTTTACTTAACAATGCTTCAAAAGCAAATTATCAAATTCTATTATCCTTTTGCCTGAGCAAGGCCTAATTTGCGATTATATCAGCGTTCATTGTACTGAGTTATGTATAGTATTGGCGTGTTTATCATGAACAGATTAATTTGACGTATTTCGTGTGTGGCGTGCCGGTGGACCAGGGGTAGAGTCTCTGGCTCTGCGTGCTGGGTTCTCCGGTTCGATCTCTGTCGGAGGGAGATCGTAGGTATACACTGCTAATGAAACATAATATGGTTGAACCAGCTGCACGGTGTTCCACACGTCGCACGAATTATTCGCCGAGTTTGCTTGTCATGATTATTTTCAATAATT
>CM042145.1:123569573-123583232 GCA_023376005.1 Doryteuthis pealeii
CTTTTTTAACTCATTTTTAACTCATTTTATATCTATTTAATCCATATATGGGAGCCTACCACTTCTTGACCTGGGGGTAATGACAATCTACGTGCACTCCACACTCGCCAGAGATCCAGAATTCGAACCTCACCACTCGATGAAGTTTAGCGTCATATCCATGACACTAAGACCATCAGACACCGATTTCTTGCATATATATATTTACCAACCCCTCCGCCCGAGCAGGATGCAACACAAGGTCAATTTCTTAAGCGGAGTTTAACAGGTTTGAATTCAGAGTTTTCCTTCTCCTAGACTGGTTACCTAGCCATGGTTAAAGAGTCCAGTCTGCCCTGCTATTTACCCATAGCTGGAGGGAGAATTGGATTCATACCTTTCCCATGGGTATTAGCGCCATGTGAAATTCCAACAGCTTCGTCCAGGAATTGAACTCGCGTTGACGAGTCCATTTCCTACAACTCTAACCATTAGACTACGCGCCTCCTTTCTTGCATATATATGATAAACGTTAATGAATTTTCAGTTTGTAATAATGAAAAAAACGACTCTTATTGATTTCAGTTATAGAAAAATCTCCAACTTTTTCATCATATACGCGCTAGAAGCTGGTGGATGAGAGTCTTGGTGTACTGAGTATGACGCATATAATGGTAAGGTTCCAATTCAAGAACCCTGTTTTGAGCACCCCCTCTACCAGCACCACCACTGCTATTATCATTATATTTCTCACTGTATTTTAAACCCTTCAACACTTATTACCACCCTATATTATGTCTGTTTTTAAATCACATTCTACTAGATACACCACCATTACTACTAGCTGGAGGGAATTTTGAATTCAGAGTTATCCCTCTCCTAGACTGGTTACATACCCGATGCTGAAGGACCCAGTCTGTCCTGCTATTTAACTCATAGCTGGAGGGAGAATATATGGATTCATACCATTCCCAAGGGTATTAGCGCTATGTGAAATGCCAACAGCTTCGTCTAGGAATTGAACTCGAATCGACGAGTCCATTTTCCACGACTCTAATCACTAGCCCATATATATATATATATATATATATATACTTACATCTAAATACACACGTATATACACACAGATATATATAAATAGACTGACCAAAAAAGCAAAAGACTCTCACAATCTTCTTATTCTCTGTGATCAATTTATTTTTCCTCAAATTAACAAAAGGCCTGTTGAAGATCTATTGAAACAGATCGAGACACTGCAGCGTTGGCGAAATAAACATCATTCGTTTTATGAACTTGTATTTTTTTTTCAATTTTTCACTATATTACATACTGTTGGATTCACTTCCATTTTCTCTTCAAACACACCCAAACACCCCCCCACACACACTACTACTACTACTACTACTACTACTATTGCCATTAATGATATGACTAATTCTTGTCTTCCTTTTTGCAGGGGTAGTGTGCTTTTGGATGATCATAACGACTCTACCCCTTCTATTTTATATCCCTCCATTGCTATTACTCGCTGGTTCACTCTGACGTGGAGTGGTATTACCTGTTAGGGGCCCATCTATGGGTTGAATAGATTTAAAAATGAGTTGTAAAAAAATGAATATCTAATAAGAATTAATAAAACAAGACGTTTTTCGTATTAAATAACCCAACAACGGTTGACATGCAGTAAAATCTACCCAATAAACCAACCAACCACCAGATACAGGATGTTACTCTGTCGGCGGGGCTTAGCATGACCTAATTATATCCCCTGCAAAGACAGGTGTCCTAGGTATGACATTAAACTGCATGGTGAGGCTCCAGCTCCAGAATGGTAGTGCCTGTGAGAATCCCATTTATGGGTTAAATAGATTTTTTTAAATGAGTTTAGATATGCGTTAAAACGATAATCACGAAGAATGAATAAAACAAGTTCTTCGGCATGAAATAAAACAAGGATTGACATGCCGTAAAATCCTACCAACCAAAAAATCTACCAACCAATCAGACTTCAAGATTAGTGCTCTTATTTTGGCGTTGGAAGATCGTGCCCTTCAAAAGACATTAACAAAATATTAGGTTATATAATAAGTTTTTTTTAAGGCAAAATAATGCAATTTATGTTAGAAAAACATATTTATCTAATTCTTTCGTGTTCTTTGCTATTTTTCCCCTTTATCTCAATATGCTGGAACGAGGCCTTATAGTATTAAAAAAAGAAAAGAAAAGAAAAGAAATATATCTTAAATGATTTTCAAAAATTCCTGCAAGACGCAAAAACTACACGGGATTTAACGGAATTTGACGATTTTTGCCGAACTTTTAAATTTCCATCAGAAGATTCAACGGAATAATACCAACAGTTGATTTTAACAAACACGGATGGAATGGGAACTTTTCAATACTCTGAATATGAACATTTGTCAGAAAATATTTAAGAGAAAAAAAAAAGGAAAAAAAAAAATAACAAAGAACACGAAAGAATTAAATAAATATGTTTTTCCAACATAAATTGCATTATTTTGCCTTCAAAAAAAAATCTTATTACATTTTATGATTAATGCTTCAAACACACTATAAAAAAATCTTTATTAGGTTATATATATATATTATATATATATATATATATATATATATATATATATATATATTATATATATATAGATAGATAGATAGATAGATAGATAGATAGATATTTACCAACCCCGCTGCACGAGCAGGATATCACACAAGGACGATTTTTAAGTGCAGTTTAACAGGTTTTAATTCAGAGTTTTCCTTCTCAAGGTTTAAAAGCCCAGCCTGACCTACTATTAACCCATAGCTGGAGGGACAATATTTTGATTCATACCTTCCTCAAGGGTATTAGCACTATGTGAAATGCAAACCTCATCGTCTGAAATTTTAACTCCTCTCGTCGTGTCCATTTACCACGACTCTAAACATTACACGATGCACTTCCACTCATTTAATCATGTATGTGCTAGAAGGCGGTGGGTGAGGGTCTCAGTGTCCTGGATATGACGATAAATTACATCTAGTGGTAAGGTTCAAATTCAAGAGCTCTGTGGAGTGTGGAGTACCCCTTTCATTGTCATAACTCCCTGCTACACTCTGACCCGGAGTGGTAGTACCTGTTAGAAAAACTGTTTTAAAACATTGAATACCCAATAAGAATAAAAAATTTTGATGATTCATGCTGTTGTCCTCATCTTTATTGCGGTATGTATAAACATAACGTTTCGGAAGCTGCATCTTCCGCCTTCCTCAGATCGATTGATATCCTATTGAAATCCATCAACCAATTAATCCTTTAAAACCGGTGACAGGACCATAATTTATTTCCTACCGCAACCAAAACGTTGCATTTATACCTAGCACAATAAAGATGAGGACAAAAGTCCGAAACATTAAAATTATTCACATTGTTGGGTCAGTAAAATGTTTATTCCTGTGTGAGGGGTTAAGTGAGAGAGAGACTTTCTGTGATTGGATATACCAATCACGGGATGAGCCAAGAAGTTTTGGCGCAAAATACCAAAGCCCTCAGATACATTCCAGACCAGCTCCGACGAAACATCGACCTGAAGTTCTCTCCAAGAAATCACTAAGATACCAGACATCTTCTCCATCATACCGGTAAGTCTTTCAAATTTAACTCTATATATAGGAACGACTGTACATTGTTAGCAATTGTTTTATTTGTTTTTTAATAAATTGTTACAATTAAACTAATTTTTAATTCATTTATTTGTTGCTGTTAGTCTTAGAATTAAATGCTATACTAACACTAATAACATCAAGTTTCATCTAAAAAAAACATACTAATAAGAATGAATAAGGTAATTTATAAGGAAGTGCGTCCCGGTCTCCTGCCCCTCAAAAATTGCTACCCGGTGACTATCAAAATAACAACCCCAGCTCGTCGTAATTCTTGTATATTTATCGTAATTTGTCGTAATTCTTGTTTAGATATGAAGATGGATATATAGTTTGGAATAGACTGAGATAGACAGATAGATAAACAAACAAAATAATATAGATAGATATGAACAAATGGAGATATTTTCGACAAGTCAATGTATTTGGGGGGTCGCATCTTTTTTTGTCGAAATTCTTGTTTATTTAAACTAAAAACAAGACATTAAACAAACATGAATAAAAAAAAATCTTAGTATTTAAAGTAATATAGATAAATATGAACAAATTGAGATAGATAAATAGATAGATATGAAAATGGATAGTTTTGAATAGACTGAGCTGGGTCGTTATTTTAATAGTCACCGGGTAGCAATTTTTGAGGCAGGAGACCGGGACGCACTTCCTCATAATTTACCATGGATAAAACAAAAAAAAAATATTCGGTATGAAATAATGCCGTGTTGACTTGCCGTAAAATCCAAACAAACTACCAACTACCAACCAACCAACCAACCAACAAATCAACAAACTAACCAATCAAGTTTCAAGATTAGCGCTCTCATTTTGGCGTTGAAAGATAATGCTCTTCTAAAGACATTGTCTAGCTTGCTCGGTTGTTATAAGTAGTCCGGGACAAAGAAACTGGAATGAGATATCGTTGTGAAAATATTACATTCCGAATTAGAGTGACCGTATCTCGGGCCACTGCAACGTTTCATCTCATTTTATGTGACGATATGCTTGAGTCGGTATGTAAGCTGACAATCAAATGCTGGCCACAACACCAGCAGTCAGCAGAGAAACGAAATTGCAACTGATATGCGTAACAATGCGGCATGGAATTAACGCCTCTCGTATTCAGCCGGGAACGTGCGTCATGCTTGGTAACATAAATCCTACAGAAGTGAAGGAAAATCGTTAGCAGTCTAATTCAATTAAACGTGTCAGAGCAATCCCCAAAACTTTCGGACAATATGCTCACATAAGCATTATTAACAAGCATTGTATATAGGCAAGAGAAAAAAAAAAGATAAATCTAATTCCATTTATTGTGTGGATTCGTTAGGCTTGCAACGTTGTAGTAAATATAATATAGAAAATAAACATAACTACACACACACACACACATATATGTATATATAGGTGCATATAAAATTATATATATATGTATATGTATGTGTGCGTATGTATAAATATATACATGTATATATAATTGTCTACATTGTAAGAGTATATTTCTTTATAGACCAAGATTTTTCGGCATTATTAGTTGAGTGCACAATATCAGTGATAGACATGTTTTTTTTTAGTCCGATTATTATGGAAAATCTAATTATGTATATGTATATCTATATATATGATAATTATGTATAAGCATATATATATATATATATATATATATATATATATATATGTCCGCCTGATGCGGAACCGATCGGATTTCCAGCCCGACTGAAGGTAGCTCACAAATGTCTTGCCACACTGAAGAGACTTGATAAGTCGAAACACGTGTCTGTGGATGACTATATATATATATATATATATATATATATATATAATAATCATTACATGCATATGTTTAATTAATATGTATATGTATATTATGTCTATCTATAAATATATACTTATATATATAAAATTATATAAAATTATGTATGTGTATATATAATTATTATATATATGTAAATATTTATACATATCTTTATACATGTATATTATATGTATAAATATGTATAATTATGTATATATATAATTATGTATATGTTTATATACAATTATTATATGTAATATATATGTGTATATAATTATATATAATTATAATTTATATGTATATATTTATAATTATTCCCATTAATAAATTTTGTTCTGTACACAGAATAAAAAGTACTCAATGATTGTGTAACTGAGTAGGTTAAAAAAAAAATAAAATTCTAATCCTACGTTAATACTTATTTTAATCTTAGTTTCCCGTAGGATTAATAGATCCTATGACTAACATCAAACACATTTCATAGAACAGTCTAATTACAGTGGAGAAATACAATGTAAATTCCAGACTATTTGAAACTTAAAGATTTCCATGTACCAAAAATTCACTCTTTGATAGCGCATTCACTACGTTCTAGATTTATATATCATTTATTTACGGTGTTATCTATTTATATATTAATTCTTTATAATTTTATATTGATATATGTTGATCAACATGGAATAAGATGATATTACGTGCTACAGATCTACTTGTGGTCAGAAAAAAACATCCTATGACCAACGTCACGAAGGCACCCGAATGTAGCGTGGTCATAGGCACGGAGTGTGGTGTGGGCCGTGAGCGGCTAGTATGACGTTATAGGCATATGTAGGAGGGTACAAAAATGTTGGTATTTTTCAGGGTTTTCAATTCCACGCACCCGAGTTTATGACGGACATATGGGTTGTTTGGTAAGAGAGAGAAAGGCTCGTTAATCTTTTCCATTATTAATCTCTTCCTGGTAATACCTGTTGGGGTCCTATGTATGGGTTAAATAGATCAAATTTGTTTTTCAAATATCTTTAAAAATGTGTTTAAAAACTTTTGAATATCCAACAAGAATAAATTAAAAAAACGTTTTTGGCATAAAATGACCCTAGACGGTTTGACATGGAGTAAAATCCAACCAACCAATCAACCTTGTCTATAAAAAAAACACACTGTTCCTTACATCACTGTATGTTTAGTAACTTTCTTGTTATCTATTTTCTAAAACGCATTTTCTAAAAGCATTTTCCCATTTATATTCAGTGACAGTCGGTTCAATAATCTACAATTCAGCAGCCATTTTGGCTCGATAATATATAATATATATATATATATATATATATATATATATATATATATATATTGTGTGTGTGTGTGTGTCTGTGTGTGTGTGTGTGTTTTGGGTGGGTGTGTGTTATACTTTACTTCCTTATTATAAATATATTAAGGTCCTTATCGAAAGAGTATATTAGAAATGGCAATGAAAAATAACGATAAATCGCACTGCCTAATAGGCTAATAACTATAAATTGACTCTAATAGAATGCTCGAAAGGGAATCAAAATGAAATAAAATAAAAATACCAACCGCAAAGAAACTTTCCTGCAATATAAAACTTGACATTTTTTATAGAATTAATAAAAATGTTATTAAAAGCTTCGTGTGAAATTATGTGGTTGTTTAGAAGCGAAATGAAAAAGTTTTTTTTTTTCTGTTCCTAAAAGCGATATTATTTTTTTTTTCAAATTTTCTATCCTTTAATTCTATTTGTTCACGCTGAGTCTTCTGACTCTTCATATACGTTGAGAACAATGGCACTAAGTCTTATAACATTACAAGGTCAGTTTGTAAGTAATGACACTTCACGTGTAAAACGTTCGTCGATTTACAAAAGCGAATTCATCTCCTTCGGGATAACTTCCTTTGGTAAGTGACACTTCGGCGTAAAACATTCCCTCTCCTAGAAACCACCGGGAGACATCAACTGACAATTCTTCACTTGGTACATTATGATTTGTTGCATGTTACCAACAGTTCTCTCTCCCAATAGTGGCGACCCATGATGATTAAGGACGGAGTCCTGGGCCAAAGCCTTATATCAGATATCTGATAAAAAGGGATGGGGTAGCATAAGACCAACACAGTCAGGACAATCATAGAGTTGATAGGTCTTAACGAGACCAACCGATTTATCAGAAGGGGCATCTCCGACCGCCCGTCTGGCCAAAGTAAATGCCAAGATAGTGTCTTGCATTCTGTCCTTAGGCATCACGGGTCATCATCCACAGCCAATAAGTAATCCCTTTGGGAGGAGGATCTAATCCTCTACAGAATCGGCGTATTCTACAGCCCCGCCAAAAAGGCAGCATCTAATCTGTGGCGGATGAGTTTGATAAATACATACCCAATGCAAAGTAAGTAAAGTCGTCGGGGCGGCCTAAAGTCGGTATCAACCAATCAGTGAAGGAGTCTATCCCTTTTTCACTAGCGCTAGACCAATGAGATTGTTTTGGCGTCTGAGGTGTAGCGCCAAACCTACCACCAGCTCCTTACTTTACCGCACATATCCCTGTGGTACTCATACGCTGCGTTAGCGAGGGCTGCCATCGAACTAGGAACTATGTGGTTGCTAGCCAAACACTCTACTGACTGAGGTAACCCGATTCTAACATAACGCATACGTTATATATGTTTCTTGTTATGTATAGTCTACACGTTTTATATAATAATTCCGTTGTATATGCTATACTTTATGCATATTATATTCACCTAGCGGCTTCGGAAATTGGACCACCAATATATTTAATATCAGCGTGATCTCGGTGGGCTATCCTCCCAGGCAAAACAAGCTCCCTTGATTTAAAGGGACAGGTCTGTTTTTATTGCCCAGTGCCTGAGGCAACCCAAAAAGAAGAATTCCGATGAATTTTTAAACGCTAGCCACGCATGAGCTTCGATTTGTGCGTGGTTCTCACTATAATGATCCTTGTCTTCGACTATCATAGTGGGATGTCAGTAAATAATTACTCAATGCAAAATACACGCACAACATTCTGTTTTGTTTTTTTTTGCAAAATATCCATTGTCTTAAATCACTTATTTTTTTATTGTCGTAAATATTTTCAGTGACATCATCATATTTTTAGACCTAGTAGCAACAATAATGAAGGGGACTCAACACTCGCCAGATCTCCAGAATGGGAGTATAAGGAGGTGTAAAGTTATTAGATACTTTGCATACAAATAACTCCGACGAAGGTTAATAGACAAAACATTTAATATATACAGCACATGGATAACAGTAGATACAACGTACATAGTAAAAGAGTTACATGTATAAAGGGGTACACAAATAAGATGAAGACACATTCATGAATGGTACATTATAAACATATAAAAGTACAGACATGAGACTAGGAATAGTCCATGCTGTGAAGACTTACTGTAATGTAAGGGGGGCGAGCCCCAACGAGAGGGGTTAGATAAAATCTACCCCATGTGACTCATAGTTACTGAAACAGAAAAAGAGGCCGAAAGGTTTTTGAACCCGGCGCTTAAATACTATAAGCACCTGGCGGGCACCAGCAAACTAAAAGGGGTAGACAACTCCACCAGGCAAAACAAACTAACGCTACAGGAGCCTCACCGTGCAATTAAGAGTAATGCTCTCTGTATAGTGCTATCGACGTATTATACAGCCCGCCGACAGGACAGCATCCTGTCCACGGCGGATGAGTTTGATAAATACATAAGTAAAATGTAACTCGTCGGCGTGGCCTAAAGTCGGTACCAACAAGACAGCGAGGGAGTCTATCTCCTCTTCACTAGCGCTAGACCAAGGACATTGTTTTTTTTAGCGTCTGAGTCGGAGCGCCACATCTACCATCAGATCCTTGCTTTACCGCACACATACCTATTCTACTCATATATTGAGTTGTCGAGGAGCCTGTATCGAACCAGAACTTTGTGGTTCCTACTCGGACGCTTTACCGACTGAGCTAACCGGCTCTACATAAGTAGTAAAGTCGGCGGCGTGACCTAAAGTCGGTATCAGCCAATCAGCGAGGGAGTCTATCCCTTTTACTAGCGCTAGACCAAGGAGATTATTTTAGCATCTGAGGTGGAGCGCCACATCCTATCATCACTCCCCACTTTACTCACAGATCCATGTGCTACTCATATATTGAGTTGTCGAGGAGCCTGTATCGACCAGAACCTTGGGATTCCCACTCGGACGCTTTACCGATTAAGCTAAACCGGCTCTATATACTCAATGCAAAATACATTCAAAATACTCTGTTTCTTTATGTAAACGTATCTCATCGTCTTAAGTCACTCGAAAAGATGAATAAGTCATGACTCAGCATTCTTTCTAAAATAATCCGTTTTTCGTCCTCTCTTTCGCAATTCAAAAGCAATGGCATTTCGGAAAAGCTGTTTGATAAGCGAGCAAAAAGCCTTGCCGATCTGACGCGTTGAGAGATAATTTAAGAGGACTCAGTGGTTTGATATTTTCCTGTTTTATAATCTTTTTGACAACAAGCGAATGTCACAAGAAAGAGAAAGAGAACTAAACATATCCTGCCTTTCAATTTTTCTTCACATTTATCTTCAGCCATTCCACGTCCTGACATAAATCTCGCCCATGTTCTCAAGAGATCCGACAGGCTTTATTAAGAAAAGGGCGGGAAACTGAGTGGGAAAGAAAAAGAAGGAGAAAACAAGAAATTAGAAACGAAAATGAAGAAGAAAAAATTGAAAAGACAAGAGACAAGAAAGAGGAAACGAAAATGAAGAGGGAAAAAAGAAAGAACAAGAAAAGAAATAAAATGAAGAAGGAAAGAAGAAGAAGAAAGAAAAAGAAACAAGAAGGGAACGAAATGAAGAAGGAAAGAAAGAAAGAAAGAAAGAAGAAACAAGAAAGAAGCGAAAGGAAGAAAGGAAAGAAGAGTAAGAAAACAAGAAAGCAGAAACAAAATGAAGAAGGAAAAAAGAAAGAAAGAAAAAAATAGAAAGCAGAAAACGAATGAGAGGAAAGAAAGAAAGAAATAAGAAAACAAAGAAGAAAACGAAAATAATAAGAAGGAAGAAAGGAAAAAAAGAAAAAGAAGAAGAGAAGAAACAAGAAAGAAGAAACAAATGAAGAGGATAAAAATAAAAATAAGAAAACAAGAAAGAAGAAACGAAAATAAAGAAGGAAAGAAAGAAAAAAAGAAAGAAAGAAGAGAACAAGAGAAGAAACAAAATGAAGAAGGAAAGAAAGAAAAAAATAAGAAAAACAAGAGAAAGAAACGAAAATAAAGAAGGAAAGAAAGAAGAAAGAAAGAAGAAACGAAAGAAGATACGAAAAATGAAGAGGGAAAGAAAGAAAGAAGAAAACAAGAAAGCAGAAAACAAAATGAAGAAGGAAAAAAGAAAGAAGAAACGAAAATGAAGAAGGAAAAAAAGAAAAGAAGAAGAAAGCAGAAACAAAAATGAAGAATGAAAACAAGAAAGAAGAAAAAAATAAGAAAGAAGATACGAAAATTAAGAAGAAAACAAGAAAAAATAAGTGCAAATGAAGAAGGAAAAAGAAAGAAAGAAAACATGGAAGAGAGAAAAAAAGATCAAACAAAAAGAAGTCAGAAAAAATAAAGAATAAAAGAAAATGAAGAAGGAAAAAGAAAGAAAGAAGAAAACAACAATTAAGAAACAGTAATAAAAGGGAAAAAGGAAGGAGTATATGAAATCAGAAAACAAGAAAGAAGAAACGAAAAAGAAGGACAAAAATTTTTTGATGTCACAAAACAGAAGAAAAATCGAAATAAACAAGAAAAAAATTATAGTGGAAAATTCTCAAGACAAAATATAAGTAATTTAATAATAAGAAATAAAAAGCAAAACAATGCAATAAGAAAAGGCGGAGAAATATCAGAAGTGGTCTCCCTTGGATTGGTAAATGCATATATATCAAACGATGCCAAAAGAATGGCGTTTCACTCGGTAAATGTCATTCAAGCGATTTGGAAGATACATCATTGTAAGAAAGGCTAAATTGGAAAAAAATCACCTAACACTGCCAACCCAACTCTATATCTCGCTCATTGGCCTATTGTGTCGACCTCAGTTAAACATAAAAGACGAAACACGAATAATAAAATCATCAATGAATGAATAATGAAGGGCGGACAGCATATGAAAAATGAATAACAAGAAAAAGGAAGATAAGAATAAAGGGAATTTTCATCATATATACACACACAGCACAAGCAACACCCACCACACACACCCCACACACATACTCGCACTCACCACAACACATACAACACACACACACATAATATATATATATTTAAATATAATTTTTCTTTTTTCTTAACTCGGACAGTGTTGAAAAAAGAGTGTGGTTTGTAAAAAAAAAGTCAAAATTTCCTGATGAGTCCGTTGGGTGAACACCCAGGTAGTAGCTCGGACTCCTTAGTCGGAGTGAAATTTTTATTTCACTCTGATGAAGGGCGAATTTCTGTGTTACGGAATATTTTAATTTCTTTTATTATTATCATTTCATTAATTTGGTTTATTTAATGATAATAATAGTTTGAATCGTGTAGATAAACTGACCGAAACACATGTGTAAGTGATTGATTAAATTAAATCTTTTTATTTTCCATTCTGTACTTTCTTTTCTTTATTCATTCTTCTCATATCGTCGATTCAATTCCAAATCCATTTTTAGCATATATATATATATATATATAATATATATAATATATATATAATATATATATATATATATACCCAATGCTCATGCAGTTGTTTCCAAATGCCAAGTTTATTCGGTGCAGCTAAGACTTAACAGCTGTCTTCCAATGTACGCACTATATATAGTATATATATATATTATAATATATATATAATTATATATATTATATATATTAAGGATTTAAAGAAAGGAAATTAAATCCGACAATATGAGTAAGAAAAGGTGGAAATGAAAACATCAACAATGCTGTTAAAGAAAAAACAATTTATAATATAGATCATAGCTGATATTGATCAATATTTCGATTTACAAAATCATCATCAGAGCTCATTCACTCCCGTAGTTGTTTGGGTCGAGAGGAAAGTCAAAATGAGTTTACAAAACAAAAAAACCTTAATAACTTGCAAAACGAAACGACGTTACAATATTCACCAACGTGGGCAATTTCGCGCACATATATATGTCGGTCATGATCATGTATATCTTTGACAACAAGTGTAGCGAATTTTTGAGATGTTGGCAACAAGGCGAAACAAATTAAAAAACGGAAGGGGATGGTGTTTAAGAAATGGACGGTTGGGAATCAAAAGACTTTTAGTAAAATTCCACCTTTTTACTCATATATATATATATATACTAGCAGCGGAAAAAAACATTGGTTTAATAATGGTTTGCAGATCTATTAAAATACTGGAATAGTGAGTTCTATCCTTTGGCAGGATAACCCATATAAAATCACCACGTAAAAAAGTCTTAATTAATCCGGCCTGGGGGAGGTCAGAGATTTATTGGGTTAAACTTGGTTAATCGTCGCAAAAATAAAAACGGAAACTTATTTGGAGGTGGTCCATGACAGTATTACCAAACAGTGTATGAATGGACTTTTTTTGCAAATTGATTTAGGGGTTTGGGGATTAAGTTTTGTTTTTAATTACGTATAGCTTAAAAAACAGTGAGTGAGTGAGTGAGTGAGGAGAGAGAGAGAGAGAGAGAGAGAGAGCGAGAGAGAGGAGAGAGAGAGAGAGAGTCAAATCAAATTATTGGAATTTTACATATTAGACTACTTGCAATAACTCCTTAAGTAAACATATCAAACATGCAAAAATGTAAATCCTGATTTTCTTGTGTTGGCTTCTCCACCGATTTCTTATTTCTTATGAGTGTCGTCATCTCAGCTAAATAATGGTCCATTTTTATGAATAAAAGAAATGTTGCTGATCAGTTGTTGGTCAATGTTGCATTTGATGTCAATTGAATGACACATAATTTTTTAGCTAACAAAATTATTGAAGACAAAAAAGCAACAAGCTAATTACAGATTGCGCCAGGTATCTGAGACAAACATTTATTAAGTTCAATGGAATATGAACTAACGCTGAATGTTAATGGGGCAGCAACGTCAAATCTGACATTTTACGGCAGTCTTACATGTGTGTGTGTGTATGTGTGTGTGTGTGTGTGTGTTTGTGTGAGTGCGAGTGTGATTGTGAGTGTGTGTGTG
>CM042145.1:123583332-123643332 GCA_023376005.1 Doryteuthis pealeii
TATTCGAACTAGGAACCTTTTGGTTTCTAGCCGAACGCTCTACCGACTGAGCTAAATGTATTATTTTACTCAGATTAATTCTTAATAATAGAGAACAACCTGTAACCCGTTCAATTCTTGCTGTCTGTTGGATATCTGTCGGTATAAGATATTAAAAGAAATTGCCACTTATATTTTTGCATTTACCATAGACAGACATTGACCCATAAAATATATAGGATAACATTTAAGTTAGTTGGAAACTGACATGAAATCCCAGTTACTAACGGGACTTAATACCGGAGAAATTACGACCAAGATTCTCTGCACAAGATCACTCTTATTCTCCCCGAGGTGTTCAAGGATTAACGACTGGATATCTGCTACGGTACACTCGTTGTTCATAGGATTTCAAAGCTACAACTGGACTTTATACTACTGAGACTACAAAGTGATTTACCCAAAACGCTTAAAGCTGTGACAAGAATCGTAAACATATAACCATACCAATCCCGATTTTATTGATGGTTTATAGGTGTTGGATATCATTCTTTACTTTTCCTATATTGTCTGTCTTCGTCCATGACATGCAACACTCCACTTGGTCTTACTTAGGCCTAGACGAGCGGTAAGGAGAGGCTCTCTGTATCAATTGGCTCGCAGGTCAAGCTCTAGACAGTGATGGTCTCAATCCTTATGGCCCTTATGGCAAGCCCCAAACCTTTTTATATATGTTGACAAGTAGCGGTGTCTGAGGGTCTTAATTTTGGCATTATGAAGTTAAAACTTTATCTGATGGATGAATTCCAATTCTTGAACTCTAAAAATGTAAGAAGTACTGCTTTATACCATCACCCAGATACACTCTGACCAAGAGTGGTAGTACCTGTTTGGGGTCGAATATATGGCTTAATAGAAAGAAAAATTAGTTTAAGATATATGTTAAAGAGTCTATAAAGGAAAAATGAGTACCCGTCAAGAATGAATAAAACAAAAGCGTCTTCGGCATTAAAATACCAACAAGACTTGAAGTGTTCGTAAACCTAACAACAACAACCAACCATGTCTGTGTTACATAATCTATGACCAGTCAAATATTATGAACCTATACTGCGTTAGAATTTGAATAGAAGAGGATGTATATTGAGCGTCGCAACTCACCCACGATGAATCATTGCGGCTGGAGATAATAAACCTGATAAAGAAACAACCCAAGTCTGGATTAATTAAATGTTAAACAAGCAATGTCCAGAACACAAAGAAGAAAAACCAACCTTAAAAGAAGCCAACAGATCACAGAGGAAATGGCCGAGTGACCTGGTAGAAAACTGTAAGCAAGAAGTAATCAAGTAAGACCACTATCATCAATATCATCATTAATCATATCTATAAATCTGTCTCTGTCTCTCATTATATACCCGAGAACTCTCCTGGCTGTATACACTTAGTAAAGGGTATATTAACAATGGCTGATTTTGTAGTTCTTTAATGTCCTTCTCTGCTTATGTTATCGTTGTTTGTCGTTTGTCCGCCTTCTTGTCTTATTAAAGATTACAAAAACTTAGAGATTTTTGTGAAATTTATTTCAAACCCCAAGTTTAACAATCTACTCTGTGGAAAAATAGCCATCTTCAGAGAAGACGCCATTGCGCCTGTCTGCACCGCTCGCAAGCTAGCTCCAAAATCCCTAACTAAACTCCTGTTCTCAAATCTATGACCAATTAGAGGACTAGCTAACAAGTTAGCTTAAAAGATGATAAATATTCAAATTAAAGCAACCTTGAATCTAGATATCGAAGCATTATAATTCTATCGTAGAACTCTTTAGTTACAGATTCTCAAAATACGTCGTTCAAAGTTAGACTACTGAAAAATGTAAAAAGCTTTTTAAAATAAAATAATGGCGCATATATCTTTATTCATTAATATATCAACACTGAAATTCAATTAAATTCGCGTAATTCCCTGATTTTCTTTCTCTCGGCGGTGACATTACGATGTGGAATGTCAGGTCCCGTTAAGTTCGATTTAACCACTTTAATAACCTGGAAAATAGGCCTTTGACTATAAGCAGGAACCTGGATTCAACCCGACATGTCCGTATTAGATAAATGCTCTTCTGAGCCGTCTTTATTAAATGCTAAAGTTTAAAGGTTTAAAATTAATGTAAAAGATCAATCTAATGTTTTAGTCTTGAGACTTTTTGATACAATTCGTATATATGGAATTGATTGTGTGTTTATATTTAATTAATGGTTTGGACTTTAAATTTCCTGAAATGTATTCAAATCACAAAACAAAATAACTATATAAACACCACGAACGTGTCTCTAAAATGATAAAATTACAGACCTTTTACGACAAATAAAACGCCCGCCAGTATGTAAACAATATCAAAACTAACGCAGTGGTACGTGAAGATATAGATTATTTCCAGTATATGTTGTTGTGAGTGCGTGCGATGAATAGAATCCAAATATAAAGTGTATATTCGATGAGAGAGGAGAGGGAATAATATTTCTCCCACATGTGAGATGCAATATTGAAGCAAATAATCTTAACTTCCATTAATTTTAAACTTAAGACTCCAGAGGTCAAATTTAGCATAAATTAAAGTTGGTTTGTGATTTTGAAGGATGAATTTTATTAGGTTTCATTTGTTACTTTGTTAATGACACATAAAACCTTCTGGATTCAATTCCCTAGTCATACTTGTCAAAGAACCATTCATTCCAATACACACACACACACACACACACACACACACACACCACACACCACACACACACACACACACAGTATATATATATATATACTATATATATTAATATATATATATGAAAAGTGAATGAAGTGAATTCCGACTGTATGAAATAAATATTTTTAGAAAAAACAAAACAGAATGAGTTATAGTCGCTGACAGAAACTGTTTCGACTTTATTAAAGCTGTCTTCATCAAGAGCGAATTTTTGGATAGAAGGACGGGTGTGAGAAACCGTTTCAAACAAAAGTGGTACAAACGAACGTTCGTGGTTTCGGCGCCGGAATTTTTTAAATTTTGAAAATGCCATATTCTTGTTAAAATAACTGGTTTTTTAATCAAAGCATTTAATCCACAAAGAAAAACTCAAAGTGTTTGCATATAAATATATATAAAAAAATGTATAAAATATTACATCATTTATTTTTTTTCTCTGAAAAATATTTATCATATATATATATATATATATAATATATATATATATATATATGTATGTATAGTCCATCCATAGACAACGTTTTCGATTTATCAAATCTTTTTCAGTGTGGCTAGAAATTTGTGAGTACCTACAGCCGGGATAAGAACTTTGATCGATACTGCATTCAGTCGAACAGTTATAACCTCTCGGGCCATCGTCAAACCACAGAATGCGAATGGATTTAACTGTTTTGTATATATATATGCGGGGTGGGCTTGTTAGTTTAAATGATTACATCGTCTTGCCTGTTGTGACTTTTACCAATGAGATCCAAGAATAGCATATCGTCTCTCTTCTCTCTCTCTCTCTCTCTCTCTCTCTAATATATATATATTATAATATATATATATTGATATATATATATAGGATGTAATATCGCCACCCCCTATCCGGTCATCGCCCTTGCCAGGTTTTCGTACGACATCCCCTATCTGCACAGAGCAGATGAGTACTTTTCGCTGGTCGACTACACATTTGTGTTCATGTGTAGGTAATCACAGAAAACGTGCATATTCTTCTCAGTAGTGTCAGCATGTAACTTGTTCGCTTTACTTGACATGGTTTGTGTGATAGGAGGTAAGTCCGAACAGTTGCTTAATTGTGAGTCTCCTCCACAATTTTATTCTAGGGCAACACGCACACCATTTGTGACACTCCTGGTAGGTTTTTCTCGGTCTTCTTTAGAATTCATGTTGGTGTTGCATACAATATCACTTGATACATCTTACAGCCACGGAATAATTCTCGCCATTTATCTATTAGAGAGTGAGATATCCATATGACGATTAATCTACCTATATGCAGCCCATCCCTTGCTATGGTAAAATATTGACATCATTTCTGAGATGAATATACACCTATTGTATGTGAACCGGTCTACAAACTTGAAGAGGCTTACTAATCCAGGATGTCACATCTAGTAAAAAAATAACAAAATAGCAGTGGTGCTGTTTTAACCCAAAACGGTGAATGAAAAGGGTTCATCATTCTCATGGTATTAATCAAAGTGAAAGTAAATTGTCGACAGGAGTTCGAATTCGTACTTCGATGCCACAGGTCCCCACGGTTAGCAACTAGACCCCACTGTATTAAATTTTAAAAATGCATATTTAGATGAAATATTGTTTTAAAATTCTATATGAATAGGAGATAATAATTGAAAGTAACACATATTTTAACGGAGAGGTTCCAGATCTGGAGCTCCGGTTGTACGCCTTCATTGCCATTTACTCCCAGATCTACTCTCGACCCGGAGTGGTAGTACCATGTAAAAGATTCTCTCGGTGGATAAATAATCAAAAAATGAGTTTTATAAAATGAAATCTTCAACAAGATGAATAAAATTTAAAAAACAAACAAACATCTCAGCATAAAATAAACTAAGCGATTGACATACGTGAAAACCAACCAAACTATCCCACCAACCAACAACCAAGCCAGCTAGAGCACTGTTCACAATAATTTCATTATTATCATCATATATAATTATATAAGACCAAAATACATTGGATAGAGAAAGTTCAGATACAAAAAAATATTTTGGACCTATTACTTTAGCACCCCGTTTTGATTCTCGGGTAGAAAGACATGTTTTTTCATTTACACCGTCAATATCGGTTGTTTGTTACAGTAGGGTTAGGGTTAGATTTAGGGTTAGTTTATAATTTTAAAAAAAATCTAAAAATGATGCTTTAAAAACCGGATAGTACGGTATAAATAAAAAACATGACTTTTCCTTAACCGAGATCAAAAGGTGCCTAAGGTTCATATGGTCCAAATTTTTTCAAATAGTCACACTATTGCGCTCAGAATTTTCACACTTTGATTGGCTATTGTTTATAATTTCATCATTGTTAATTCTTTTTTAAATTAATTTATCCATATTACATATTACAGCTACTGTGAAGTGAACAAATTTGCTTAATTACAAAAACCACGAACACCCCTTATATAAACACTTGTCACCAGCCTTAGAATACGCCTATTGAAGCTTTATGACTTTCCCAATAATGGGTGTTCTGTAGGCACAAACTGCATGTTCTGAAATTCTTGAAGTGAAACAGGTATCTCTTCTGTTTTTGGTTGGTTTGTTTTACCGGCATATCTACCTCTGGTATTTAATTGCGATAAAGTTTTTGAAATAAACATTCTTAATGGATAATAAACATTTTAATACATTTTCTATACCATAGATGGACCTACCGGTCAGTATCTCTTTTTTCATTGCTCCTAGATGAAACGCCCATGGAAATGGTAGATGCCATTTATGGTCGCATTATGGATCAAATAATTTGTTTAAAATTTTAAGAAGCGGCTACAAGGGTCGCTGCGGAGGTGGGGGTAAGTGAAGCTAAACGTGGTGCATTGTTTGTTACTTTTGAGAGTTACAATGTTGGACACTATTAAGTAGAATTTCATTGCCTATTTTATGTACATTTAAAATTTGTTAAATAGATTCGAAATTTATCAAAAACTTCATATTTTTTTGACACAAAACAAAACCGCGTCATATTTAATGTTATACATATTTACTTTGTTGTTATTGTTGTATTTTTTCGTAGTTTCATCCGCGACACACACACACAACACACACACACGCGCGCGGGCGCCACAGACACAACACACACGCGCGTGCGCGCGCACCACACACACCAAACAATGCACACACAATAAACACACATATATAAATACACACAGCTGCCTTTAATATGTATAGATGGATAGACTGAATGCCCACAAATTAGAATGCAATTTTTGTTTATCAAAGGATACCACATCTGAAAGCGAGTGGATTTACATCGCACAATAATAAAGGCAATACAATACCTAAAGCTGTAGTGTTCCTATATCAACGGCGGTCATAATGGTATTAGTTCTTCTTTTTAAGAAATATTAATGTTCTTGTTAGTTTTTCCCATTTTCGTATGCTAATCTTTTCAAAAAATTTTGAGTAGGGAATCTTTTCTATATCATCTCAGTGCGAGCCCTGTAGAAATAAAACAAAAATTATGAACCCCCCCATAAAAATGAAAATTAATTTAGAAAAGTTTTTTAGTGAAAATCACATCCAAATATTTGCAATGTGTAAATGAAATCGGAGGTCACGTCAAGCTGTGATTGCTCCGGACCTATTGCCCTTTTGCAAACCTCAAAACTTTTATCTATATGTGCTAGAACCAATTGGCGCGACTCGTAGTGTCCAGGGTATGGCGTTAAATCATATATTAGATGAAGTCTAAGGTTGCTGGAGCTTTGGAGATGTAGCAGTTACCCCTTCATTGTCATTACTCTCAGGTCCACTCTGACCACGGTGTAATACTCTCTCTAATTGTATTTGTATTGTTAGTGATGTAATTAATATGTAAATACCTGGTGCCTCCCCTCACTATAATCGATAGGACAGTGTTAGGTAAAAATACTTCGACACTGGTAGTAACAAGCGCCTAGCTACCAGCCTAACTTACTCGCAGACTACACCATACTGCTCGGAAGACGGATGCTATCGACGCACCAATACTACTGCCGATAATTACCAATACCAACTTCATAATATATCCTTAACCCGTGATATTATCATAGACTATATCAATAAATGGAATTTCGATCATCAAAAAAGAATTGTTTAAAAATGTTTTAAAATTAGTTTGAAAAAAATTGAATGCACAAACAAGAATTAATAAAGCGAAAAAAGTTCGTATGAAATATATAAGAGTTGACATGTCCTAAATCCAACCAACCAACCAACCAACGATCTGCACCAATTAAATTTGAGATCTCCTGCCTATTCTTCCTCCTGTGTCCTAAAACCATCTCAATTGCAAGGATTAATATATATTTCTATTTGTCTCTGGTTGAACCTAAACTTCATAATCGATGATGTATTCTAATCATTGAAGTATTTACGTCTTTAATATAAAAAATCTGAAATCTATGTCTATAATTGGAAAATAGCAAACTTAATTCTCATAATGGTTATTTACCACGTGGTTTTGTGTTTATTTATATTTAATTGTTTTGTTTTTTAAATTTTTACCTTCAAAACCACGCAATAAACCCAGTTCCTTCCAAACAATTGAGCTGGTGAAGTAGGTTATAATGAGTAACATGGCGTGGAAGTTAAAATTTCAGAAAATAAAAAAAGCATAAACAAACTATTCCATAGCATGAAAAACAGAAAACAAAAAAAAAAGAAAAAAAAGATTATTGAGTTAGAAAGTAATGTTGTATTGCTATTTAGATTAAATAATGTTTCTAAAAAAAAGATACCGCACTTTTAGCAAAAAAAATGCTTATCTTTTGTTTTGTTTTTAACTCAAAGCCGCCGAATTGCAAAATGGAATTAACGATTTGAAAGGATGACGGATGATGAAAGAATTTCTAAGAGTTAAAAAAATATTATAAACATGTCACAATCAGTGGTAGGTTTCCTTAGCTAAATGAACAATATAATATTTGTTTTAAAAATTGTTGCAGATTCATTTGATGTGTGGTCTATGACTATCTGTCTGTCTGTCTGTAACCAGGAACCAGATATCAAATGAAATCTGCAACAATTTTAAAAAAATCATTATATTTTGTTCATTTTAGCCTAAGCGAAAACTACACTGATTGTAGACATGTTTTATTAATATTTTTTTAATCTTAGAAATTCTCATCATCCGTCTCTTGCAAATCGTTTAATTCATATTGCAATTCGGCGGCTTTGAGTTATAAAACCAAAACAAAGAAAGCATGTTTGCAAAAGTGCGGCTATCTTTTTTTTTAGAAACATTATTTCATCTAACTAGCAATACAAATACTTTCTAATCAATAATGCTTCTTTTTTCTTTTTTTTGTTTTTATCTGTTTTTCATGCTATGGAATAGTTGTTTTTGTGCTTTTTTATTTTTCTGAAATTTTACACTTCCACGCATTTACCTCAATAACCTACTTCACCAGCTCCAATTGTTTGGAAGGACTGGTTTTATTGCGTTCGTTTGAGTAAAATTTAAAAAAACAAAAACAAATTAAAAATATAAAAATAAACAACAAAAACAGTGGTAATAAAAAACATTATGAGACATTAAAGTTTGCTATTTCCAATTATAGACATAGATTTAAATGATTTTTTTTAATATTAAAGACGTAAAAGTACATTCAATTGATTTAGAATACATCATCGATTATGAAAGTAGTTAGGTTCAAACCAGAAGACAAATAAAAGTATATATTAATCCTTGCAATTGAGATGTTTGAGGACACAGGGAAAGAATAGGAGGAAGATCTCAAATTTATTGGTGCAGATTCGTGGTTGGTTGGTTGTTGGATTTAGGACATGTCAACTCTTATATATTTCATACCGAATATTTTTCGCTTTATTAATCTTGTTGTGCATTCAATTTTTCAAAACTCAATTTAAAACATTTTTTAAAATTCATTTTTTGATATCGAAATCATTTATTGATATATCTAACTGATATTCCGGTTAAGGATATATTATGAAGGTGGTATTTGGATAGTTTTATCGCAGAGTAGTTGGTGCGTCGATAGCAATACGTCTCGAGCAGTCATGGTTGTCTGGCGAGTAATTTAGGCTGGTAGGCTTAGCGCTTGTACTACCAGTGGAAATATTTTACATAACACTTCCTATCATATAGTGAGAGCACCAAGGTATTTACATATTCATTAATCACTAACCAATACAAAAACACTTAAGAGGTATTACCACCGGGGTCAGAGGGACCTGAGAGTAATGACAATGAAGGGGTACTCTACATTCTCAAAGCTCCAGCAACCTAACTTCATCATAATATAGAATTTAACGCCATACCCTGGACACTACGACTCGCAGCCATTGTTTCTAGCACATATAGGATATAAAAAGTTTGAGGTTTGCCATAAGGCATAAGGTCCGGAGCAATCACAGCTTGACGTGACCTGCCGATTTCATTTACACATTGCAAATATTGGATGTGATTTTCACTAAAAAACTTTCTAAAATTTAATTTTCATTTATGGGGTTCATAATTTTGTTTTTAATTTCTACAGGCTCCACTGAAGATGATATAGAAAAAGATTCCCTGACTCAAATTTTTTGAAAACCATTAGCATAGAAAATGGGAAAAACTAACAAGAAACATAATTATTTCTTAAACAGAAGAACTAATACCATTATGGACCGCCTTTTGATAAGAACACTACACCTTTAGGTATTGTATTGCCTTTATTATGGCGAGTGGTAAATCCACTCGCTTTCAGATGTTGGTATCCTATAAAACACAAAATTGCATTCTATTGTGGAATTCAGTCTATCCATCTATACATATATAAAAGCAGCGTGTTGTATTAAATATATGTGTGTCTATATTGTGTGTGCATTTGTTTGTGTGTGTGTGCGCGCGCACGCGCGTGTGTGTGTCTGTGTGCGCACGCGCGCGTGTGTGTGGGTGTTGTGTGTGTCCGGATGAAACTACGAAAAATACAACAATTAACAACAAAGTAAATATGTATACCCATTAAATATGACCGGTTCTTGTTTTGTGTAAAAAAAATATGAAGTTTTGATAAATATTCGAATCTATTTAAACAATTTAAATGTACATAAAATAGCAATGAAATTCTACTTAATAGTGTCCAACATTGTAACTCTCAAAAGTAAACAAATCAATGCACACGTTTAGCTTCACTCTACCCCCCACCTCCGCCAAGCGACCCTGTGTAGCCGCTTCTTAAATTTTAAACAAATCTATTTGATCCATAAATGCGACCATAATCGGCACTACCATTTCCAGTGGGAGTTCATCTAGGAGCAATGAAAATAGAATACGACCGGTTAGGTCCATCTATGGGTAAAATAGAAAAATGTATTCACAAAAAATGTTTATTATCCATTAAGAATTGATTATTTCAAAACTTTATCGCATTAAATAACCCCGGGTTAGATATGCCGTAAACAAACCAACCCAAAAACAGAAGAGATACTGTTCACTTCCAAGAATTTCAGAACATGCAGTTTTGTGACCTAACAGGACACCCATTATTGGGAAAGTCATAAAGCTTCATAGGCGATATTCTAAGGCTGGCGACAAGTGTGTATATAAAGGGGTGTTCGTGGTTTTAATAAGCAAATTTTTACTTCACAGTAGCTGTACATATTAATATGGAATAAATTATTTAAAAAAATTACAATATGAAATTATAAACAATAGACCAACAACAGTGGTGAAAATTCTGAGCCAATAGTGTTGACTATTTGAAAAAAATATTGACCATATGACCTTTAGGCACCCTTTTTGATCTGCGTTAAGAAAGGTCATGTTTTTCATTTATACCGTCATATCCGGTTGTTTAACAGATCATTTTTAATTTTTTTAAATTATAAAAACTAACCCCTAAATCTAACCCTAACCCTACCGTAACAAACACCGGATATTGACGTTAAATGAAAAACATGTCCTTTCTTAACGAGATCAAAAAGGTGCCTAAAGGTAATATGGTCCAAAATATTTTTTGTATCTGAAAACTTTCTCTATCCAATGGTGATTTTGTCTTAATAATTATAATAATGATGATAATAATGAATTATTGTGAACAGTGCTTAGGCTTGTTGGTTGGTTGGTTGGTGGATAGTTGGTTGTTTTACGTATGTCAATCGCTAGTTATTTATTGCTGAAGATGTTTGTTTGTTTTTTTTAAATTTTATTCCATCTTGTTGAGATTTCATTTTATAAAACTCATTTTTGATCTATTTAATCCACCGAGAGAATCTTTACAGTACTACCACTCCGGGTCGGAGTAGATCTGGGAGTAATGGCAATGAAGCCCGTACAACCCGGAGCTCCAGATCTGGAACCTCTCCGTTAAAATATGTGTTACTTCAATATTATCTCCTATTCATATAGAATTTTTAAACAATATTCAGATCTAAAATATGAATTTTAAAATTAATACAGTGGGTTCTAGTTGCTAACGTGGGGGACTGTGGCATCGAAAGTAAGCGAATTTCGAAACTCCTGTCGCACAAATTTACTTTCAACTTTCGGATTAATACCCCATGAGAATGGTATGAACCCTTTCATTCACCGTTTTGGGTTAAAACAGCACCACTGCTATTTTTTTTTTTTACTAGATGTAGACATCCCACTGGATAGTAAGCCTCTCAAGTTGTAGACCGGTTCACATACATAGGTAGTAATATCTCATCTACAGAAAATGATGTCAATATTTACATAGCAAAGGGATGGGCTGCTATAGGTAGATTATCGATCATATGGATATCTCACCTCTCTAATAAGATTAATGCGAGAATTATTCCGTGCTGTAGATGTATCAGTGATATTGTATGGCAACACCACATGAATTCTAAAGAAGCACCGAGAAAAAACTACCAGGAGTGTCACAATGGTGCTGCGTGTTGCCCTAAATAAATTGTGGAGGCAGCACCTCACAAATAAGCAACTGTTCGGACTTACCTCCTATCACACAAACCATTCAAGTAAAGCGAACAAGACATGCTGGACACTACTGGAGAAGAATAATGCACGTTTTTCTGTGATTACCTACACATGAACACAATAGTGTAGTCGACCAGCGAAAACGTACATCCATCTGCTCTGTGCAGATAGGGGATGTCGTACGGAAAACCTGCAAGGGCGATGACCGATACGGAGGGTGGCGATATACATACATATATATATATATATATATATATATATATATATATATATATAGAGAGAGAGAGAGAGAGAGAGAGAGAGAGAGAGAGATATGCTATTCTTGGATCTCATTGGGTAAAAGTCACCAACAGCAGAGACGATGTAATCATTTAAACTACACAGCCCACCCTCGCATATATATATAAAACAGTTAAAATCCCATTCGCATTCTGTGGTTGACGATGGCCGAGAGGTTAAACTGTTCGACTGATGCAGTATCGATCAAAGTTCTATCCCGGCTGTAGGTAACTCACAAAATTTCTAGCCACACTGAAAAAGTTGATAAATCGAAAACGTGTCTATGGATGACTATACATACATATATATTTATATATATATATATATATATATATATATATATGAAATAAATATTTTCAGAAAAAAAATAAATGATGTAATATTTTATACATTTTATATATTTATATCAAACACTTTTGAGTTTCTTTGTGGATTATAATGCTTCTGATTAAAAAAAAAATTATTTAAAACAGAATATGCATTTTCAAAATTTAAAAAAATTCCGGCGCCGAACACGAACGTTCGTTTGTACCACTTTTGTTTGAAACGGTTTACTCACACCGTCCTTCTATCACAAAAATTCGCTCTTGATGAAGACCGCTTTAATAAAAGGTCGAAACAGATTTCTGTCAGCGAACTATAACATCATTTGTTTGTTTTTTCTAAAAATATTTATTTCATACAGTCGGATTCACTTCCATTCACTTTTCATATATATATATATATATATATATATATATATATATATATATATGTGTGTGTGTGTGTGTGTGTGTGTGTGTGTGTGTGTGTGTGTGTGTGTGTGTGTGTGTGAATTGAATGAATGTTCTTTGACAAGTATGACTAGGGAATTGAAAATCCACGAAGGTTTATGTGTCATTAACAAAGTAACAAAATGAAACCTAATTAATTCATCCTTCAAAATCACAAACCCAAACTTTTAATTTGATGATAAATTTGACCTCTGGAGTCTTAAGTTTAAATTATGGAAGTTAAGATTATTTTGATTCAATTATTGCATCTCAACATGTGGAGAATATTATTCCCCCTCTCCCTCTCTCATGAATATTACACTTATACTTTGATTCTATTATCGCACGCACTCAACACAACATATTACTGAAATAAATCTATATCTCACGTACCATTGCGTTAGTTTATGATATTGTTTACATACCTGGCGGGCGTTTTATTTGCATCGTAACAAGGTCTGTAATTTTATCATTTTTAGAGACACGTTTCGTGGTTGTTTATATAGTTATTTTGTTTTGGTGATTTGAAATACATTCTCAGGAAATTTAAAGTCAAAATTAATTAAATATAAACACACAATCAATTACCATATATACGAATTGGTATCAAAAAGTCTCAAGACTAAACAGTTAGATGTTGATCTTTTTACAATTAATTTTAAACTTTAACATTTAGCATTTAAATAAAGACGTGCGCTCAGAAGAGCCACTTATCTAATACGGACATGTCGGGTTGAATGCACAGGTTACGCTATAGTCAAAGGCCTATTTTCCAGGTTAATTAAAGTGGTTAAATCGAACTTAACGGACCTAAATTCCACATCGTATGTCACCCCGCGAGAGAAAGAAATCAGGGAATTAACCGAATTTAATGAAATTTTCAGTGTTGATATATTAATGAATAAAAGATATAATGCGCCAGTTATTTTATTTAAAAGCTTTTACATTTTTTCAGGTCAGTTAACTTTGAACGACGTATCTTTGAGAATCTGTAACTAAAGAGTTCTACGATAGAATTATAATGCTTCGATATCTAGATTAAAGGTTGCTTTAATTTGAATATTATCATCTTTAGCTAACCTTGTTAGCTAGTCTCTAATTGGTCAATAGAATCTTGAGAACAGGGAGTTTAGTTAGGGATTTTGGAGCTAGCTTAGCGAGCGGTGCAGACAGGCGCAAATGGCGTCTCTCTGAAGATGGCTATTTTTCCACAGAGTAGATTGGTAAACTTGGGGTTTGAAATAAAATTTCCACAAAAATACTCTAAGTTTTGTACTCTTTAATAAGACCAAGAACGGACAAACGACAAACAAACGATCAACACTAACGCAGAAGGAACATTAAAGAACTTACAAATCAGCCATTGTTATATACCCCTTTACTAAGGTGTATACAGCCAGGGAGAGTTCTCGGGTATATAATAGAGAGACAGAGACAGATTTATAGATAGATTAGAGATGATAGTTGATGATAGGTGGTCTTACTTGATAACTTCTGCTTACAGTTTCTACAGGTCATCGGCCATTTTCTCTGTTGATCTGTTGGGCTTCTTTTAAGGGTTGGTTTTTCTTCTTTGTTCTGGACATTGCTTGTTTTAACATTTAATTAATACAAGACTTGGTTGTTTCTTTATCAGGTTTTATATCTCCAGCCCATGATTCCTCCGTGGGTGAGTTGCGAACCTCAATATACATCCTCTTCTATTCAAAATTCTAACTGCAGATAGGTTCATAATTTATGACTGGTCATAGATTATGTAACACCAAGACATTTGGTTGGTTGGTTGGTTTGTTAGGTTTTACGACACTTCAAGTCTTGTTGGGTTATTTTATGCCGAAGACGCTTTGTTTTATTCATTCTTGACGGGTACTCGATTTTTTCTTTATAGACTCTTTAACATAATCTTAAACTAATTTTTCTTTCTATTAAGCCATATATTCGACCCCAAACAGGTACTACCACTCTTGGTCAGAGTGTATCTGGGTGAAATGGGTATAAAGAAGTACTCTACATTTTTAGAGTTCAAGAATTGGAATTTCACCATCAGATAAAGTTTAACTTCATATCCAAAACATTAAGACCCTCAGACACCGCCTACTTGCACACATATGATAAAAAGGTTTGGGGCTTGCCATAAGGGCAATAGGATTGAGACAATCCCACTAGTGCTAGAGCTTGACCTGCCGAGCCAATTGATCAAAGAGAGCCTCTCCTACCGCTCGTCTAGCCTAAGTAAGGACCAAAGTGGAGTGTTGCATGTCATGGACGAAGACAGACAATATAGGAAAAAGTAAAAGAATGATATCCAACACTTGAATAAAACCACCAATAAAATCGGGATTGATGTTATAGTGTTACGATTCTTGTCACCACTTTAAGCGTTTGGGTAAATTCACTTTGTAGTCTCAGTAGTATAAAGTCCAGTTGTAGCCTTTGAAATCCTAAGTAGAACACGAGTGTACCGGTAGCAGATAATCCAGTCGTAGTCCTTGAACACCTCGGGAGAATAAGAGTGATCTTGTAGCAGAGAATCTTGTCGTAATTTCTCCGGTATTAAGTCCAGTTAGTAACTGATTTCATGTCAGTTTCCAACTAACTTAAATGTATCCTATATTATTTTTATGGGTCAATGTCTGTCTATGGTTAAATGCAAAAATATAAGTGGCAATTTCTTTTATATCTTATACCGACAGATTATCCAACAGACAGCAAGAATTGAACGGGTTACAGGTTGTTCTCTACTTATTAAGAATTAAATCTGAGTAAAATAATACCATTTAGCTCAGTCGGTAGAGCGTTCGGCTAGAAACCAAAAGGTTCCTAGTTCGATACCCGCCCTCGCCAACTCAGCGTATGAGTAGCACAGGGCACTGTGCGATAAAGTAAGGAGCTGATGGTAGGTGTGGTGATCCACCTCAGACGCTAAAATAATCTCCTTAGTCTAGCGCTAATGAAAAGGGGATGGACTCCCTCGCTGCATGGCTGATACCGACATTAGGCCGCCCCGACGACTTTACTTATATATATATATATATATATATATATATATATGATTATTTTAGTATATCTTTATTTGCACGGAAATAAGTCTACTACCATTGGTTTAATGCTGTGCAAGCTTATTTGTTTAAGTGGAGAAATAGTCGGGCAGCGAAAATCTTTTGAAAATGATAAAAACACGGTCAAATATATTCTGCTTATGATTATCTGTATCTATATCTATCTATCTATCTATCTATCTATCTATCTAATATATATATATATATATATATATATATATATATATATATATATATATATATATATATATATACATAGCTAAGTGTGCTGATTTTTCTATAATCTCATTTGTTAATTTAATATTGCTTTGCAGTTAGATAGATTCAAATAATCTAAATTCAAGATATCATTTCTTTAATAGCATATAAATTTTGCAAGTGCCACAAAACTGGGTATATAATCTAATAATAATAGAGACATATTCCAAGGTTGCACATTCAATAATAGAGAAACAAAATGTTAAGGCAAATGCCTAATGTTAAATTGCAACGCACGACACCAAATACTGAAAATTTAAACATGTTTTAGTGTGCAACCATGGAGTCGCTGGTCATGGTAAATCGAATGCACTGCGCAAGAAACATGGTACGCTTGGGAGACCAAAGTCACCACCACAAAAAAATTTGTTTCTACGATTTGTCTTGATTTGTTTGTTTGCTTTTTTGCTGTTTTTTAATGATATATAAACAATTTTTATGATGAGCAAATTGGTTGGTTGGTTGAATTGTAGTATTTTACGGCATGTCAAATTTTAGGTTTATTTATACCGAAGACGTTTTATTTATTAATTCTTGTTGGGTATTCAATTTTTTTCAAACTCAATGTTTTTAACACATTTTTGTAAACTCATTTTTGATATATTTAACCCATACATGAAACCCTAAGAGGTACTTCTATTTAAAGACTCGGCGAGAACCATGTGTTAACACTCTTGGCCAATCACTGGCAGTACTCTGCTGCTGATACAATACTTAACCAGACAGTACTGGCCATAACTACCTTTCCTTTCGTGGACGACAGACATAGGATTAAATCACTGGACCTTTAACAATACGCAAAATATGACTGATTCGCTTACCAAAGGATTCCATAATTCAGGACTTTCTTATTTTAAGCCCTTTTCAACTGGCAAAGGATGGCAAACTTAATAGGTACTACCACCCCGGTACAGGGTGGCCCTAAGAGTAATGACAATGAAGGGGTACTCCATACTCTCCAAAGATCCAAAATTGGACCTTCACCATGGGATGCATTTTAAAATCATACACATACACATGCATCCTTATTTAGTTTCATGAGCCTTTCTAATTTAATACAATATTTTATTACATTAAAACTTCAATACTCGCGCCGGAGGGGGCAGATATTTGCTAGTTCAAATAAAGATGTTAGTGACCGAATATCTACCATAGATTGACGAATAAAAAGAGAGAAGAAAAAAAAGAAGAAAACGAAACGGTCATACAGACATTCTGTTGAGTAACATATTCATCGTCTCTCCTTGTTAAGACATATTAAGTTTGATGTAGCCAAAACAGAGAGAAAGCAAATTTCTTGTTCGTGCCAAAGGCCGTCAAGAAAGTAAATCACGTAGTTAGATGTTCGCCAATTCGAAGTTTTGGCCAATTCTTCAATCTGGACAAATGTTTTTGCGTTTTTATTTTCGATAATCTGTCCCATTTGCTTCTCCGTAAAACCATGACCTTCCAGACAAAAGACACTTATTTGGCGTCTTGTCATGCGACGTAGGACAATTGAACAGCCTCCTCATGTTGGAGCCGCTCCAAATTGTCCGGCCATAGGTGAATTGTCCCTACTTTGTGCAAAACACTGCTTTCTATCCGTCAAAGCTTTTATCGCAAGAAAATTCGCCAACGTCTTCGCTTGTTTCTTATTCTATCAAACGGTTACAGTAATCTCTTCTTCAGTCGTAAGGATAAGAAAATAAAGACGGTCGGACATTGTTGAACTTTGAAAGAAGGAATTCTTTCGAAAAAGAAGAAACGAAGAAAGGTTTATTGATTCAAGGATTGAGATACGCGTTCATTGTTCGTTAATATTTATCATTTTTTGGTTTCTTGTTTCTTTCTTTTTTTTTTTTTTTTTTTGCACAGACTAATAAGATATCAAGCATAGTTATATAATACAAATAAATTTGTTTTTTATTTAAATATTTTGTTAAAGTTTTTATTTAAATCATGAAGCTCGTCACATTTTTTAACGATTTTATGTGCAAGACCGTATTCTCCATACTGACCAGACTTTTAAAAAAAATCCAATCCGTAACAGCAAATCACCCCTTCGATACTAAAACAGGTACAAATAGGACACTGGACATCAAACAGGAGAGAGGATAAACTTGTCTTCATTATCTTATCTTTAAATTATGTAGTTCAATTTACTGAACCGAAATATACTAGACCATTCCTTTCACCGCAGCATCACAGGTGTTCTGGTTATGACGTAAACTTGCAACTAGTTAGTTGTTTGGTTGGATTTTACGGCATGTCAACCCTCGTTGGGTTATTTCATGCCAAAGTCATATTTTTTACATTTTTTTTCTAAATTTCTTTAAACATTTTTTTTTTACATTTTTTTTTTACATTTTTTTTTTTACCACATTTTTTAACCTCTTATCTTGATTTCTTTAACCCATATATGTGTCCCCTTAACAGGTACTACTATTCCGTGTCAGAGTGGACCAGGGATCAATGGTAATGAAGGGGCACTCCACTCTCCCCAGAGCTCCAGAATTTGAAATTCACCATCACACAGAATTTAACATCACACTCAGGACATTAAGACCCTCAGCCACCATCTACCAGTACACATATATGATAAAAAGGATTGGGACTTGATATAAGGGCAATAGGGTTGCGGCAATTATATAGGTGTTAGAGCCGATTGGTCGGAAGGAGCCTCACAGAATGCCCGTCTATAAGGGCCAATGCAGAGTTCTGCATTTCATGGACTGTTACTGCATCTAGTAATGAGGCTCTAATTCAGGAGCTCTCGGGAGTGTGAAGTAGCCCTTCATCCCATTTAAATCCCACGTCCAAGTTCACCCGGAGTGGTAGTATATATTAGGGTCCCATCTATTGGTTAAATATATTAAAATGAGATTTTAAAAATGTGTTTAAAATGAGTTGAAAAAGCGAAAATCTAACAAGAACGAATAAAACCAAAATATACCGTAACATTCAACCAATCATTTATTTGCACTCAATTGTATGGTTTAGAGTAGGCATATGGTTTAGAGTATTCTCTCTCCTGAGAATCTAGACTTACCTTGACTTACGAGTGACAAAACTTACAAATTTTCCGAGTTACGATCCATCACTTCGTCGATGTTTTACTTTTAATTCTTTACATTTTTTAAATTTTAAAATTTGATGGAAGTTCGAGCTTCAGATACGCTTATGTTAATGAGTTTAAATTTGTGTCTTATAGTTAAGAACGATCGTAGTTTGCCTGGAAGTAATCACGAAGTGTGATTGTTAGCAAGTTAAGATAACATATCATAGTTTCTGAGTTCTATTTTCTCTGGGTACCCCGTTCTTCTGGCCTTGTGCCAAACTAGCCTATGCTTAATAAATGAGGGTCACTTTGCTTCCTATACTTGCTGTACCACTCTATCGATGAGGCTTTGATTAGCCTGACTATATTCTCTGCAGAGTGTTACGTAGTTTAACCACATAGCCAGGGTATGTCGTAAAACGGCTTTGGTGGAGAGTCTCCTGTTCTGGAGCTCTGGTAATTTTGAAGCCATCACTAACTTTACTACAAGTTCGACTTAACCTGATATTCAAGTATTTGTTTTAAGTCCCATCTCATGGGTATAATGGTCATCGTTGTAGAAAAATGGACACAGTGAGACAAGTTCAAATCCCAGCCGGAATGTTTGCTTTCCCATAGCGCTGATACCACTAGAAAAATAATGCATTCAGCTATTCTCACCCACCCCAGGTTATGGATGAAATAGTAGGGCATTCTGGGCTCTTTCCTTTGTTAGGCAAAATGTCTTGGAGAAAGATAACTCTATATTAGGCCCTACTAAACTCCGCTTAAAAAATTGACCCTTTCTTTCTTATTAATAACATTAAGTCTATTGGTAAAATATATTTATATGATAACATTTATTTGTATTAGATAGGAATAATAATACCATATAGGCGTGTGCAAGTGGAGTTGCGGGGTGGTTCATGACTAAAGTCGTAGGAAATAGACTCGGTGACCGAGTTCAAATCCTGGAACAAGGCTGTTTGCATTACACATAGCGCTAATGTATTTGGGAAAAGCATGAATCCATATAATTCGCCCTCCAAGCTATGGGTAAATATAGGACTGATGGGGCTCGGTAATCTTGGCATGGCAACCCGTTTTCGAGAAGGAAAACTGAATTCAACTGTTAAAACTTGTAAGAGATAGTGACCTTGGGTCACATTCTGCTCATGCGGAGGGATTGGTGTAGATATATAGAATATGAGCCCCCCCCCCAAAAAAAATACACAACAAATATAAATATAAACGTACAATCAACGCAGTTCCCCAAACCTATAGGCAAATAATAACCCTGATCGGGTTTACATGTCGTTAAAATCAATCAATCCCATATTTGCTACGATTACCACGGGAATATCTTCACGGCAGGGTTGCGCGGCGGGGTTTCTATTTAGATTTGCCCGAGATTTTTCTGAACAAGAAAACCCAGTTCACGTTCATTCATGAAAAAAAAGATACGTTTTCCCGTACGTCATTGATTTCATTGATCTGACCTCGGCTTGTTTACGTCATGAATCCAAAAACAATAATCGATTATTTGTAGATGACTATGTCCAAATAGAAATATGGTTTTTGCTTAGTCGAGTCGACACTGGTAGAAATGTTCATGGGCATCAAAACACGTACACTCCAGCATCTATTTCTGTTATGAATTAGTTTCTTTTTGTTTTACCTACGAATAATATCACATTTTTAGAGGGTGAAACAGCAAAATATATAACAGAGATTAAATGAAAGTATTGTTTATCCATAACTCAAAACTGGTATTTTAAACGAATACTTTTCATCTATATTAAACATATTTTAAACGAATATTTTAAAAATTAAATTGTTGGATTGTTTCAGACTATTGTCCTCATCTTTATTTTATATATTATATATATATATTATATATATATTATATATATATTTATATATATTGTTTCACAGTCAATTGCCCTCTAACCTTCTCCATGTGTTTCTTGCCGAACACGGGTACTTTCTAAAATCGGGAACCTTCTCTTTGAAATCAGGGGCTTTCATGCCGTAATCGGACGCCTTTACGGAACTTCGAACCGAACGATTTATTCAATCCACCGGGTTAGACTATTCTCATTCCGTTAACCATGACCGGATACAACCGTTAAGCTGTGTTCAATATTCTATGTTATTATTAACCTTGGCTAGGATTGAACCTGCAACGATGATTGTCGTTTAGAAATGTATTGACTTAACCCCTATATCCGTTGCGGCATGTATCCAACTGAATAACTGAAGAAAGTCTGAGAGCACTCATCTCCAATATTCAAACAAAAAGATATTGATTTTTCATAAGTGTAATCTTAGAAACTTAATTAAAAAAAGAAATAAACTATCTATAGAATAAACGAATACGTTTCATTTGAAATAATATGCAAAGGTTTACACCCAAAAATAAGGACTCAGTTTTAGTTCTTATTTTCGTTTTATTGTTACATTTTTATAGCGTAGAAAAGAAAATGGATTAAATGAATACATTTTTAACATTGTAACTCAACGGGTAATTAAGGACTAGCATTTAGAAAATTAACATTATGATTTAAACCCCTCATAATTATATTTTTTACAATAATATTTGATATATAAAAAAATTACCCCTGCACGTAGCTGCTACTCTCAATATCTAAAAAAAAGTTAGGGTTACATTTGTTTTATTAGGGCGGTTACCCCTCACCCTGCTCATTAAGTGAGTATACTCTAGGACGTGTTTTTCCACTTGTAATATTGCGTACGTCTCGGGGAATGTTGGTGGAGGCGAATGGACAAAGACAATATGATAAGATGATGAAATTAAGTTGTTCAGATAAGTGCTAATCGGAAGGTCTAACAGTTTACTGTCGATGTGATAACTTCCTTTTGGATCGGTCTCAAAGAATAGACACGTGCAATTTGGTAGAACAATTAGAACCTTCAAAAGATTCCACATTCTATAAAGTTCCTCAGCCATTTCTATATAATGAGGGAACCTTAGATTTTGCGACAGTTGAGTTCTGGAGACCGAGGGAGTAAGATCAGTTGAGTTTGGTCTGCGAGCGTGGAGTTGGTTTGACAGTCGGATTGACGGAACCGTTTGACCGAGTTGGTGAGAGGCGAGCGACTGGGGTCCTGAAATCGAGACATAGTGTCGCTGATGTGTGAAACCTAAGATTTAAGATTTTACACTGGACGAAGTTAAAAAAACATATCTATTAATGAAGCCTGATATGGTACCGACCGTTGGAACGAAGTTAAGGATTACTAAAAAAAACATATGTGTTAATGAAACCGAATCTCTCTCTCAGAGTTAAGAATCCGAAATTGAATAAATCAAGTCATTAAAAAAGAAACAAAAGTTTGTTGTCAACTTTACTCACTAACAAGAAATACTACGAGTTCTTTTATGAATGAGATTCCCGCGAAAAGATACCCTGGAGATAGATAGTCAATTGACCGTGACTAGAGCCCGCGGCGTGCGTAATGATACTTCCTTGACCTGCTACTAGCGATCAAGAACGGCTGGATATAGTAAACAACCAAAAGTTTACGCGTGAAACGCCACCGTCACAGTACTTTATGATAATAGTGCCGTGCATTTTGAGGCACTGTGAGAATCGGTAAAACGCCAATACGTTACATATACGATTTAGCGTAGCGGTGTGAAGACCCACAACATAACATGCTATTATTTAGTATTGGGAAAAAGCTAATACTTTACAATAGAGGAAGAAATGAATTGGTGTTTTTAAGTCTTTCAAGGAAATATCACTTCTTTCGCAAATTGTGGTCCATCTTCAATAGGATGACGAGTTTATCTAGCCCGAAATTTAGTTCATTACTTGTCCTGTTTAGCTCAGTCGGTAGAGCATTGGACTAGGAACTACCGGCCCCTCACCAACACAGCGTATGAGTAGCACAGGGATCTGTTAGGTAAAGTGAGGAGCTGACGGTAGGTGAGGTGATCCACCTCAGACCACAAAACAATCTTCTTGGTCTAGCGCTACGGAAAAGGGGATAAACTCCCTAGCTGTTTGGCTGATACCGACTTTAGGCCACCCTGACGACTTTACTTGTCACTCTCCCCGTAATTGCTAAAATTCTGGTCACCATTTTTGCTGTTTACTTCTGTTAGTAAATTCAAGTTGGTATTGATTTTGGGTTCAGTTGGCTAATCCTAACAATCCTACTCTGGTGTGTTCCTTGTAATTGTTGGAAGAAAAGTGTATAGTATTAGTAGATATGCTAGATAGAAAACAATCTCCTTGGTCTAGCGCTAGTGAAATGGAGATAGACTCCTCGCTGTTGGCTGGATACGATTGTAGGCATCGTGGTGACTTTGGTAGGACGGGGATGTGATGGTAAAGTTAAGGAGCTATGGTAGGTGGGCGTTACCGAGATCAGCGGCCAAAACAAATCTCTTGGTCTAGCGCTAGTGAAAAGAGATAGATCCCTCGCTGTTGTTGATACGACATTAGGTTACCTCGGTGACTTATGAGTAGACGGGGATGTGAGTGGTAAGTAAGGAGCTGATGTGCTGTGCGTTCCGACGCAGCGGCAAAACAATCTCCTTGTTATAGCGTTAGTGAATAAGAGATAGACTCCTCGTGTCTGGTTGTCACATTAGGCAACATCGTGACTTAGAGTAGGACGGATGTGAGTTGGTAAAGTAGGAGTATGTAGTGTGGCGTTCCGACTCAGCGCCAAAACAATCTCCTTGTCTAGCGCTAGTGAAAAGAATAGACTCCCTCGCTGTCTGGTTGATACCGACATAGGCTACCTCGGGACTTATGAGTAGGACGGGGATGTGAGTGGTAAAGTAAGGAGCTGATGGTAGGTGTGGCGTTCCGACTCAGCGGCCAAAACAATCTCCTTGGTCTAGCGCTAGTGAAAAAGAGATAGACTCCCTCGCTGTCTGGTTGATACCGACATTAGGCTACCTCGGTGACTTATGAGTAGGATGGGGATGTGAGTGGTAAAGTAAGGAGCTGATGGTAGTGTGGCGTTCCGACTCAGCGGCCAAAACAATCTCCTTGGTCTAGCGCTAGTGAAAAAGATAGACTCCCCCGCTGTCTGGTTGATACCACATTAGGTACCTCGGTGACTTATGAGTAGGACGGGATTGAGTGGTAAAGTAAGGAGCTGATGGTAGGTGTGGCGTTCCGACTCAGCGGCCAAACAATCTCTTCGTCTAGCGCTAGTGAAAGAGATAGACTCCCTCGCTGTCTGGTTGATACAATTAGGCCCACGGACTTATGAGTAGCACAGGGATGTGAGTGGTAAAGTAAAGAGCTAATGGTAGGTGTGGCGCTCCGACTCAGCAGCCAAACAATCTCTTGGTCTAGCGCTAGTGAAAAGAGATAGACTCCTCGCTGTCTGGTTGATACGACTTTAGACCACCCCGGCGGCTTATGAGTAGCACACGATGTGAGTGGTAAAGTAAAGAGCTGATGGTAGGTGTGGCGCGCCGAATCAGCGGCCAAACAATCTCCTTGGTCTAGCGCTAGTGAAAAGGAGATAGACTCCCTCGCTGTCTGGCTGATACCTATCTTTGATAGAAAAGTGTAGAACCAGTAGATCTCCTTGCAATCCTAGTCTGTATTGTTCCTTGAAATCTATGACAGAAAAGAGAGAAGTATCAGTAGATCTCCTTGTGGCAGAAAGTCCAATTAGGAATTGATTCGAGGACGATATTAAATGCTTTTCTATTTTCGTTTCTGATTTTACCGGGAGTTAATGTTACTGTCGGGAAAGTTCATAAATAGGAGTGGTGATTTGTTGTACATGTTATACCTAGATAAACCAACAGAATTTAACTGAAAACACTTAGAAATCAGCAATGTTTTGCGTTTAATCTTCTTCCGAACCTACAACAAGAGTTCTTGTGATTGGGCTTTTCTAGTCGGTAACACAGATGGGCACATGGGATCCTGTTTGTGTGGGAGGCAGTTTCTACCTTACATCTCTGCGGGCGCGGAAGGCTAACAGCTTATAGTGTTTCCTCATTAAATTACATGTGACATATCTTGCTATCATAAAGAGAGAGGGTTGAACACGTTTTATTTGTGACGACAGCCTTCTAGTGTGCAAAATACATTTTAGTAGGAAAACGTACCCTGTTACGCTGAACGACTAGTCAAAGAATGGTACCAGTGACTCCCCTGAGGCAAACCCAGTTAACCAAGGTACCTAACTCTGACCCTAACCCTAACCCTAACCTTTAGATTATAATATCGACATGATATAATATCACCCACTGAAATTCCAAATGTGAAATTGGTTGGGATAGTTAATTCATAATTATATAGAATCTTTAAAATGGTCACGCACCCTGTCAGTGGGGCTTAGATATACTTACTATATCCCCTTGTAGAGTCGTACGAATTCTCCCCCCAAAAAAAAAAGGTCATCCTGGGTATGAAATTAAACTGAATCTGGTGGTGAGGCTCTAATAAACTACATTAACGATGTACAAAGAATGCAATTCCTAACCTCTAGGCATAAAATAACCCATATGCTATTAAAATCATTCAACAACTTTAGAATGGTATTATCTGCGTTATTCGGACTATTGTCCCCATCGAGGCAGTTAGAAAAATAATTAACACAACTCCTACCCCAGCTATGGTTAGCGGAATGAGAACAGGATACCCCCGTGGACTAAATAAAGGGTTAGGTTCAAAGTTCCGTGATGGCTCCCGATTACGACAAGAAAGTTCCCGAGTTCGAAAAGAAGGTTCCCGATTCCGAGAAGGTTCCCGAGTCCGACAAGAAATACCTGAAGAAGGCCGGAGGGTATTTCGACCGAAACGTTGTACAAATAACAATGAAGATGGAGACAATAGTCCGAATGACGCAGATAATACTAATCTTCAAGCCTCATCTCAAACATTCAGAGAAACTTTAGAACATTGTCTACCAAGAACCGTGTGCGTTGGTCATCGAAGACAGAAAGTTATGGAAGACAACTAACAAACACCTCGTGGTTCATCTACGCAAAGACACACTCAGAATAATCCTTGATACGTAACAAGATGCTGAAAACTTTGCAGCTATTGGTAATCTAGGATTTTAACTGCACAAGTTATGACGTTAGAGATAATGATCGGCACAACGGCTCATAAAATTTCGTTATCTTTAGCGTAGGCTTCTTTGAAGAAATGGGGTCTGGCATCGCCGATATCGATCTACATTCACTAAAACTTGACAAACTTAAGCTTTATTTATATACATCTGTCTTTATGTGTGTGTACGTATTTTGTGTGTGTGTGTTTGTGTGTACGTACGTACGTGTGTGTGTTTTGCAAACATGTGTGTTCATGTGCATATGTAATATGTGGGAGTGCGTAGTGTTATGGTTAGAGTCATAAGAAATGGACTCGTCGATCTGAGTTCAAATCCTGGACGAGGTTAATGCATTTAACATAGTGCTAATATCCTTGGAAAATGTATGCATCCAACTACTCTCCCTCAAGCTATAGGTAAATAGTAGTGCGGATCGAGCTCTTTAAACTTGGCTAAGGAACTAGTTTAGGAGAAGAAAGAGAGTTGGGGAATTCAAAGCTGTTAAACTCCGCTTAAGAAATTGGCGTTATGTCACATCCTACTTCTGCGGACGGGGATGGTATTTTTTTTCAGTAGTTAGGATCTTTCCATGTGTCGTTTAACCAAGCTGATGCAGGTAAACCGTAATTTGAGCTCAATTTGCCTAGTACTAGTGAGTGGACAGACAGAGCAAGATATTCAATAAATGAAGGAAAAACTTTCAGTTTGCTTCATTACAATAATTACTTCAACCGCATTACAGCAGTATGTTCAGGTAATTGAAAAATGACTCTTACTGAAAATTTCCCAAATAAACATCGCTTTTAAAATCTATCAGTTTTTTTTTTTTGGGGGGGGTAATTTGAGATGGGCGTGGTTATTTTATTCAATGAGGTGGGGAGAACTATGCTTTGGATGGGGTGTGTCAAGATATGGAATGATTTTGGGAAATTAGATGTAAGCGTGTACATACAAAATAAGCAAAATTGAAAAATGAATAAATAAAATTAAAATTAAAATTAAAAATTAAAGAAGAGAAGAAGAAGAAGAAGAGAAGAGGAAAGAAGAAAAGAAGAAGAAGAAGAAGAAGAAAATAATATAATGTATTAATAATAATAATAACTGATTGATTTAAAAGCGATGTTACTTATGGAAATTCTAAGTAAGTGTCATGTTTTTGTAATTATCTGAAGATGCTGCATTAATGCGGTTGAAATAAATTATTGCAATGAAGCAAAATTTAAGTTTTTTTCTTCATTATTGAGTATATATATATATATATAATTATATATATATATTATATATATATAGTATATATATATATATATATATGTGTTGGATGTATGTTTAGTAAGCTTGTTTAGTTAAGTCACTGCTGCGTCACAGTACTCCTTGGTCTTTTAACCTTAGAAGTAGAACGATTCTACGATGATCCAAGACAGAACAATATTATTCTGATCAAAGATGGAACGACACTACACTGATCCCAGACAGATCAAAACTACGTTGCTTACAGACTGAACGATACTACATTGATGCAACTGGGAACGATATTACGCTGATCCCAGGCGGAACGATTCTAGGCTGATCAGAAACATGACGATACTACGGTGACCCATGAGGAAACGATACTACACCGATCAATACGGGGATGATACTAAGCTCATCCCAGATTACACCATACTACGCTGATTAAAGAAGGAACGATACTACACTGGTTCCAGATGGAAAAATATTACGCTGATCCCAGACAGAACGATACTAATCTGATCCCAGATGGAGTGATACGATGCTGATCCCAGGTGGAAAGATATTATGCTGATCTCAGACGGAACGATGCTACGCAGATCCCAAACTGAACGATACTACGCTGATCCTAGACAGAATGATACTCCACTGATCCCAGACTCAAAGTTATTACGGTGATCCCAGACTATCTGATATAACGCTAATCAGAACCAAAATGAAAATACGCTGATTCCAGACGTAATGGTACTAGGCTGATCAGAAAAGAATTTGTTTTCATGCCTATATTTTGACATGAATTCTGATCGCTTATTTAGAAATGTTCTTTGTTGTTGGGAGGTGATTATTGCTATTTTTATTCTATGCAAAGGTTTTATTGTTTTGAAGTGTTAATATAAGCTGGCGCTCCGTTTCTTACTTTCCAGATTAGATTTGGTGTGTTTTGATTTATTTATTTCCCAAACATTCACCCCAAATGCACTATGTGCCCCAACACATACTATCCTCACCGCATTCACTCCACATCAGCAGTAGTTGACCACCACCCTCCTCCCAATCATGATCAAAAGATACTTATCAGTAAGAAAATTGATTTCTTAAATACAACAACTCAGCACGTGTCCCGAAGAAGGCCTGAAACGTTATAGTGCCGACATTATCATAAGAAATAAACTTCCATCTATTAAACATCCCGTGTTTGTCTACATTTCTTCATTTCTGTGTGTATGTGTATATATATATGTGTGTGTGTGTGTGTGTGTGTGTACAAAGGCATTTGAATGTTTGCGTTTGTGTAAGAGTAATTAGACTAATTCGCCTATAATCTAATTTATGTGTACATTCATTTTTACACAGACGTGTTCTAATCTGAGTGTGGGTATTCGGATGCTCGCGTGTGTGCGCATGCGTATAATAAATATAACATTAGCGCTTCGCATTTCACATCATATATTCTTGATTGTAAAAATCAATTTTCTTTTCTCCTTTGCAATTCTTAAAAGCAAACAAGAATTCAATCAGCAAAATTGAAGAAAGAAAAAAAATCGTTCCCCGCTGAGGATTGAGGTCATTGGCCCAAGGCTATCATTCGAAGAGAATTCCTTGTTCACCTTTTGCATTTTCATTGCGCATCATTGTGAGAGCACAATGTGCGTCTTAACCTGCTGCACCCAGACTCTCGCAATGCAACAGCAAGGATCCTAATTATTCCAAAAGGAGGCAAAAAGTAGCGGCAAAAATAGGAACAAATGAAAAGAAAAATGGAGGGAAAGTGATTTTTTTCTTTTCATGATATTTTGATATTAGGGAAATAAGTAGAAAGGCGTTCTTTCTTTTCTTGTCGGTGTGAAAGGTAATAAATGAATTATTTTTTTTCTTCTCTTTTTAGTGAATAGAAAGAAAATTAGGCAGGGCGAAGGAATCAGAAGATAGATGAGTGGGAATAAGTAAGGATTTAAAAAAAAACGAATAACGAAGAAAAGAAGAAATGATGTTGTAAACATAGAAAGTAAAAAAAAAAAATATTAAAAGAGAATAAGATATCGTCGAATTAAATATAAAAACATTGTATGTTCGGGATTAGTTGAAAATTTAGAGATCTAAGTTTTTTTAAAAATAAGGTGACATCATATAAATGATGAAATATCTTGAAGGTTGAAAATCAAATATAATGGGGTTGATTGATTGATTAAATGATCGATTTTACTGATGTCAACTGATTTTCCCTGTGAAATTTACCCCCCACCTATATTTAACACAATGAAACTTGCATAAAATTAAAATTATCGTAAACAAATTTATTTTCCATTCGAAAGAAAAACATTAGACAAACTCCTGATGTTTTTTTGTTTTTTTTTTAATTCAGCTTACGGAAATAATGAAAATTATGATTGAAAAACAATGTTTTCATTTTTGCAGCGTTAAATCAACTGAAATTTAACGTAGCCAAAAACAAGTTATGACAAGAGGATTTTTAAAAAATTCTATGAAAAAGCAATTAATAGTCCGATTTCCACGAACATTTCCATAACTATTTACCTTTGGATGTAAATATGTCTGAAATATTTTTTTTCCTAAAATATATTAGGGGAAATATTTTTACGAGGTCTACCACCCCCCATTTTATTTTATGAGATATTAAAAAAATAAACCGTCAAAAAAGGATTTTTACTTTTTTCTATAAAGTAATGTATTAACACAGAAAGCATTGATACTGTTCATGGTCAGAAAATGATATTGGTCACTTTTTACTTATAATTATTTCAAACTATATATAATATATATATATATATAATATATATATATATATATATATATATATATATATATATATATATATAATATATATATATATATATATATATATATATATATATACAGACAGAGAGTTGGGGTGGATTCTATGTCATCTATATCCTCAATGCATGCCCATGCAGATGCACATTTAGAGATTATACAAGGATTATTTCTAGTCCATAGAAAGAACTCAATGTATGACAATTAATGAACTGATCATATACACAGCATATTTACACTTCCAATCATATATATATATATATAAATATATATAATATAATATATATATATATATATATATATACGAGTGTTTGTGTGTGTGTGGGTGGGTGTGTATGAAAATCAAACCATAACTTATATATAAATGCTCCGTCAATGACACCAAGCTCTGTTAACTTATGAATACAGCTGGGTTCAATCTCTGTCGAAGGGAGATCGTGGATATATACTACTGATGAGACCTAATAAGGTTGAAGCAGCTGTACGGTGTTCCACACGTCACAGGCGTTATTCGCTGAGTTTGCTTGTCATAATTATTTTCAATAATTATCGAATTTTATACGATATACGCATTGTAATTGCCTTCAAAAATATAAATAATAATATACTTAACAGTGTTTCAAACGCAAATTATCAAATACTATTATCCTTTCGCCTGAGCAAGGCCTAATTTGCGATTATCTCAGCGTTCAGTGTACTAAGTTCTGTTTAGTATTGGCGTGTTTATCAATGACAGGTTCATTTGACGTTTTTGGTGTCTGGCGTGCCGGTGGACCAGGGGTAGAGTCTCTGACTCTGGGTGCTGGGTTCTCCGGTTCGATCTTTGTTGGAGGGAGATGGTAGGTATACACTGCTAATGAGACATAATATGGTTGAATAAGACATAATAAGGTTGAAACAGCTGTACGGTGTTCCCCACGTCGCACGTGTTATTCGCCGAGTTTGCTTGTCATGATTATTTTCAATAACTATCGAATTTCATTCGATATACGCATTGTAATTGCCTTCAATATATATATATATATGTGTGTGTGTGTATGTGTGTGTGTTTGTATAGAGAGAGAGAGATAGAGGGGGAGAGAGGGGGGATTCAGACGCTAAACCTCTGCTACTTTGGAATGGAAGGAAGCAAGAAAGGAGAAAAAGTAAGCAAGGGAAGATAGATAGATAGATAGATAGATAGTTAGAAGAGAGAGAGAGGAGAGAGAGAGAGAGAGAGAGAGAGAGAGAGAGAATATATAGATAGGTAAAGAGAAAATTAGTACAATAATTAAAGAAATAACGCAGAAAAAACTTATTTTGGATTTTAATAATGGATATGATGGATATGATATAATCTTCTGATATTTACTTTCAATAAGATAGTCGGTAGTTATTAAGAAACAAATAAAAATAAACTGAACAATTATACGTTAATCAAAGTGCCGCACTACTGTCTGTAGCGGCTATAATTACTTTGGTCTCTCCTGACTCGTAGTTTTGGTCTAATGAATTGTCTGTATATATCCAAATATTTGAGTTTTTATTAATGTTGGCTTGATTTTACGGTATGTAGACCCTTGATGGGTTATCATGCCGGAGATGATTTTTTTTATCCATTCTGGATGGTTAGTCAATGTTTTTCTTTATAGATTCAATTGGTCTTTAAACAGATTTTTAAACTTCATTAACTCATATATAGGGCCCTAACTGGTAGTTCAACTCCTGGTCAGAGGGGACCTAGGAGCAATGGTGATCCAGGAGTACGGCACATATCACGATATAAGATAGAGTTTAACATCATACCCGATACATTAAAGCCCTTAGACAAAGCTTTTAGCATATATGATAAAAGACTTGGTACTTGCCATAAGGACAATAGCGTTGGGATAATCACATAGGTACTAGGGCTTGATATGAATAAACTGAATCTTTTTTTTTAACTAAATTTTTTTACTCATATTTTTATTTAACCCATAGATTCGACCCTATAACTACTCCGAGTAAGAGTGAACCTGGGAGTAATTGCGATGAAGGGGTGTTCCACACACCCAGAGCTCCAAATGTGGAAATACACTGTTAGCTGTATTTAAAATCATAGCATAGACACTTTTTATTAAGGCTCTATCTTTGAACATCAAGCACTTACACACACACACACACACACACACACACACACATACGCATTCATATATATATATATATATATATATATATATATATATATAGCTTTAATATTTTCCTTTTGACTGTTCCTACATACCTTAGTTGAGCATTTTTCTCGGCGGTTTTGCTTTCTTGATTCATGATTTCAAGAACGTTCCTCTTCAGTGGCTGTCTGATGACCGTGATCTCTCCAGCATGAAAATTCAAGTCCGCCAAAACTGTGTGTAAATATTTCAATAATTTATATATATATATATAATATATATATATATATATATACATACACACACACACACAATACATACATACATATATATATATATATATATATATATATATATATATATATATAAAACTCACGCTTCATTGCGAGATTTTCTTTCTACGTTTTTCCATTTTGTTATCATGGCAAATAAATAAACACATTTAAAAATAATTCACACACACAAACACACCACACACACAACCACCGACACACCACACACCACAACACACACACACACACCACACACACATATATATATTATATATATATATATATATATATATATATATATATATATATAATATATTGTGAGGTATTTTTATACAAAACCTTGAACCGACATCAATTTGAGTAAAACTATTCAGATAGATGTCGGTTTACGATTTAGTATAAAAAAAACACCCGACATAGAATTTAAGTGATGCTATATTGCAAAGAAAAAACGTTTCTATATATACGTGTATGTTGATAGGATGGTTCGTTGTTTTTTACGGCATGTCGGCCCTTGGGTTATTTTATGCCATATACGTATTTTGTGTCATTCATTCTTATTGGGTATTCCAATTCTTTTTTAACTCATTTTTAACTCATTTCATATCTATTTAATCCATATATGGGAGCCTACCACTTCTTGACCTGGGGGTAATGACAATGTTCGTGCACTCCACACTCGCCAGAGATCCAGAATTCGAACCTCACCACTAGATGAAGTTTAGCGTCATATCCATGACACTAAGACCATCAGACACCGATTTCTTGCATATATATTTACCAACCCCTCCGCCCGAGCAGGATGCAACACACGGTCAATTTCTTAAGCGGAGTTTAACAGGTTTGAATTCAGAGTTTTCCTTTTCCTAGACTGGTTACCTATCCATGGTTAAAGAGTCCAGTCTGCCCTGCTATTTACCCATAGCTGGAGGGAGAATTGGATTCATACCTTTCCCATGGGTATTAGCGCCATGTGAAATTCCAACAGCTTCGTCCAGGAATTGAACTCGCGTTGACGAGTCCATTTCCTACAACTCTAACCATTAGACCACGTGCCTCCTTTCTTGCATATATATGATAAACGTTAATGAATTTTCAGTTTGTAATAATGAAAGAAACGACTCTTATTGATTTCAGTTATAGAAAAATCTCCAACGTTTTTCATCATATACGCGCTAGAAGCTGGTAGATGAGAGTCTTGGTGTACTGAGTATGACGCATATAATGGTAAGGTTCCAATTCAAGAACCCTGTTTTGAGCACCCCCTCTACCAGCACCACCACTGCTATTATCATTATATTTCTCACTGCATTGTAAACCCCTCATCACTTATTACCACCCTATATCTGTTTTTAAAACCCATTCTACTATATACACCACCATTACTACTAGCTGGAGGGAATTTTGAATTCAGAGTTATCCCTCTCCTAGACTGGTTACCTATCCAAGGCTGAAGGACCCAGCCTGTCCCACTATTTAACCGATAGCTGGAGGGAGAATACATGGATTCATACCTTTCCCAAGGGTATTAGCGCTATTTGATATGCCAACAGCTTCGTCTAGGAATTGAACTTGAACCGACGAGTCCATTTTCCACGACTCTAACCACTAGCCCATATATATATATATATATACTTACATCTAAATACACACATATATACACCCATATATATATAAATAGACTGACCAAAAAAGCAAAAGACTCTCACAATCTTCTTATTCTCTGTGATAAATTTATTTTTCCTCAAATTAACAAAAGGCCCGTTGAAGATCTATTGAAACAGATCGAAACACTGCAGCGTTGGCGAAATAAACATCATTCGTTTTATGAACTTGTGTTTTTTTCAAATTTTCACTATATTACATACTATTGGATTCACTTCCATTTACTCTTACAACCCCCCCCCCACACACTACTACTACTACTACTACTACTATTGCCATCCTAGAACATCATCTAACAACCTGTATGCAAATTTGGAGATTCTCAAATTTCTGATATGGTCCATTGTGAAAATATTTTGTTCTTACATAAACTATTCCACAATAAAATGCCTGTTTCTGTTCAGAATGCTTTTGCAGTTGACTTCACCCATGCTCATGTCACTCGTGCTGACCAATCCGGTTTGCTTAATTTCCCTATCATCAACACTGTTAGTTTTGGGCATAATTCGATTCGTTTTAATGCAATTAATTCTTGGAATACTGTTCAGTCGTTATTTTTTGATAAAGAAAAGATGAAGCTGTTTCAGTTAATTATTTTGTCCTTAAAACACTTTTGAAAATCATTTTATTGCCTCTATAAACAACAGATTTGCATTTAGATTCTCACACGGCTAATTTGTCTCATGATATATATGTATATGTTTACGTTGTGTGTTTCATGTATTGTTTCCTGTGAGCGTCCAAGGGTGGTCATGTCCATGGGATTAGCTTCACGCTATTAGGCATGGCCTCCCTTCAATAGTAGTTTAAACCAATAAAGTTTTTCTTTTACTTATATTTTTTAAAAATAATTTGTACTACTATTGATTAATAAATTTCTTATTTCTTATTTCTATATTATTTCTAATTATATTACTTATTCTTGTCTTCATTTTTGCAGGGGTAGTGAGCTTTTGGGTGATCATAACGACTCTACCCCTTCTATTTTATACCCCTCCATTGTTATTACTCGCTGGTTCACTCTGACATGGAGTAGTATTACCAGTTAGGGGCCCATCTATGGGTTAAATAGATTTAAAATGAGTTGTAAAAAAATGAATACCTAATAAGAATGAATAAAACAAGACATTTTGGTATATAATAACCCAACAATGGTTGACATGCAGTAAAATCTACCCAATAAACCAACCACTACATACAGGATGTTACTCTGTCGGCGGGGCTTAGCATGACCTAATTTCATCCCCTGCAAAGACTGGTGTCCTAGGTATGACATTAAACTGCATGGTGAAGCTCCAGCTCCAGAATGGTAGTGCCTGTAAGAATCAAAAAAAAAAAGAGTTTAGATATGCGTTAAAACGATAATCACGAAGAATGAATAAAACAAGGATTGACATGCCGTAAAATCTTACCAACCAAACAACCTACCAATCAATCAGACTTGAAGATTAGTGCTCTTATTTTGGCGTTGGAAGATCGTGCCCTTCAAAAGACGTTAAAAAAATATTAGGTTATATAATAAGATATTTTTTTGAAGGCAAAATAATGCAATTTATGTTGGAAAAACATATTTATTTAATTCTTTCGTGTTCTTTGTTATTTTTTTCCTTTATCTCAATATGCCGGAGCGAGGCCTTATAGTATTAAAAAAAAAGAAAAGAAATATATCTTAAATGATTTTCAAAAATTCCTGCAAGACGCAACAACTACACGGGATTTAACGGAATTTGACGATCTTTGCCGAACTTTTAAATTTCCATCTGAAGATTCAACGGAATAATACCAACAGTTGATTTTAACAAACACGGATGGAATGGGAACTTCTCAATACTCTGAAGATGGACATTTGTCCGAAAATATTATATATAAAGGAAAAAAAATAACAAAGAACACGAGATAATTAAATAAATATGTTTTTCCAACATAAATTGCATTATTTTGCCTTCAAAAAAATATCTTATTACATTTTATGATTAATGCTTCAAACACACTATAAAAAAATATTTATTAGGTTTTATATATATATATACCAACCCCGCTGCACGAGCAGGATATCACACAAGGATGATTTTTAAGTGCAGTTTAACAGGTTTTGAATTCAGAGTTTTCCTTCTCAAGGTTTAAAAGCCCAGCCTGACCTACTATTAACCCATAGCTGGAGGGAAAATATGTTGATTCATACCTTCCTCAAGGGTATTAGCACTATGTGAAATGCAAACCTCATCGTCTGAAATTTGAACTCCTCTCGTCGTGTCCATTTACTACGACTCTAAACATTACACGATGCGCATCCGCTCATTAAATTATGTATGTGCTAGAATGCGGTGGGTGAGGGTCTTAGTGTCCTGGATATGACGATAAATTACATCTAGTGGTAAGGTTCAAATTCAAGAGCTCTTGGAGTACCCCTTTCATTGTCATAAACCCCTGGTCCACTCTGACCCGGAGTGGTAGTACCTGTTAGAAAAACTGTTTTAAAACATTGAATACCCAATAAGAATAAAAAATTTTGATGATTCATGCTGTTGTCCTCATCTTTATTGTAGTATGTATAAACATAACGTTTCGGCAGCTGCATCTTCCGCCTTCCTCAGATCGACTGATATCCTATTGAAATCCATCAACCAATTAATCGTTTAAAACCGCTGACAGAGCCATCATTTATTTCCTACCGCAGCCAAAACGTTGCATTTATACCTAGCACAATAAAGATGAGGACAAAAGTCCGAAACATTAAAATTATTCACATTGTTGGGTCAGTAAAATGTTCATTCCTGTGTGAGGGGTTAAGTGAGAGAGAAGCTTTCTGTGATTGGATATACCAATCACGGGATGAGCCTAGAAGTTTTGGCGCAAAATACCAAAGCCCTCAGATACATTCCGGATCAGCTTCGACGAAACATCGACCTGAAGTTCTCTCCAAGAAATCACTAAGATACCAGATATCTTCTCCATCACACCGGTAAGTCTTTCAAATTTAACTCTATACATAGGAAGGACTTTACATTGTTAGCAATTGTTTTATTTGTTTTTTAATAAATTGTTACAATTAAACTAATTTTTAATTCATTTATGTGTTGCTGTTAGTCTTAGAATTAAATGCTATACTAACACTAATAACATCAAGTTTCATCTAAAAAAAAAACATACTAATAAGAATGAATAAGGTAATTTATGAGAAAGTGCGTCCCGGTCTCCTGTCCCTCAAAAATTGCTACCCGGTGACTATCAAAATAAAACCCCAGCTCGTCGTAATTCTTGTATATTTATCGTAATTTGTCGTAATTCTTGTTTAGATATGAAGATGGATATATAGTTTGGAATAGACTGAGATAGACAGATAGATAAAAAAAAATAATATAGATATATATGAACAAATGGAGATAGATAGATATTTTCGACAAGTAAATGTATTGGGGGGGTTGCATCTTTTTTGTCGTAATTCTTGTTTATTTTACTAAAAACAAGACATTAAACAAACATAAATAAAAAAAAACTTAATATTTAAAGTAATATAGATAAATATGAACAAATTGATATAGATAGATAGATAGATATGAAGGATAGTTTTGAATAGACTGAGCTGGGTCGTTATATTAATATTCACCGGGTAGCAATTTTTGAGGCAGGAGACCGGGACGCTCTTCTTCATAAATTACCATGAATAAAACAAAAAAAAAAATATTCGGTATGAAATAATGCAGTGTTGACTTGCCGTAAAATCCAAACAAACTACCAACTACCAACCAACCAACCAACCAACCAACAAATCAACAAACTAACCAATCAAGTTTCGAGATTAGCGCTCTCATTTTGGCGTTGAAAGATAATGCTCTTCTAAAGACATCGTCTAGCTTGCTCGGTTGTTATAAGTAGTCCGGGACAAAGAAACTGGAATGAGATATCGTTGTGAAAATATTACATTCCGAATTAGAGTGACCGTATCTCGGGCCACTGCAACGTTTCATCTCATTTTATGTGACGATATGCTTGATTCGGTATGTAAGCTGACAATCAAATGCTGGCCACAAACACCAGCAGTCAGCAAGAGAAACGAAATTGCAACTGATATGCGTAATACGATGCGGCATGGAATTAACGCCTCTCGTATTCAGCCGGGAACGTGCGTCATGCTTGGTAACATAAATCCTACAGAAGTGAAGGAAAATCGTTAGCAGTCTAATTCAATTAAACGTGTCAGAGCAATCCCCAAAACTTTCGGACAATATGCTCACATAAGCATTATTAACAAGCATTGTATATAGGCAAGAGAAAAAAAAAGATAAATCTAATTCCATTTATTGTGTGGATTCGTTAGGCTTGCAACGTTGTAGTAAATATAATATAGAAAATAAACATAACTACACACACACACACATATATGTATATATAGGTGCATATAAAATTATATATATATATGTATATGCATGTGTGCGTATGTATAAATATATATATGCATATATAATTGTCTACATTGTAAGAGTATATTTCTTGATAGACCAAGATTTTTCGGCATTATTAGTTGAGTGCACAATATCAGTGATAGACAAGTTTTTTTTTAGTCCGATTAATACGGAAAATCTAATTATGTATATGTATATCTATATATATGATAATTATGTATAAGCATATATATATATATATATATATATATATATATATATATATAATATGTCCGCCTGATGCGGAATCGATCGGATTTCCAGCCCGACTGAAGGTAGCTCCCTCATATTTAGCCACACTGAAGAGAATTGATAAGTCGAAACACGTGTCTGTGGATGACTATATATATATATATATATATATATATATATATATATATATATATATATAATCATTACATGCATATTTTTAATTAAATATGTATATGTATATTATGTCTATTTATAAATATATACTTATATATATAAAATTATATAAAATTATGTATGTGTATATATAACTATTATATATATGTATATGTATAAATATTAACACATATATTTATACATGTATATTATATGTATAAAATTATTATTCATATGTATAATTATGTATATATATATAATTATGTATATGTTTATATACAATTATTATATGTAATATATATGTGTATATAATTATATATAATTATAATTTATATGTCTATATGTATAATTATTCTCATGAATAAATTTTGTTCTGAAAACAGAATAAAAAGAACATAATGCTTGTGTAACTGAGTAGGTTAACGAAATAAAATTCTAACCCTATGCTAATACTTATTTTAATCTTAGTTTCCCGTAGGATTAATAGATCCTATGACTGACACCAAACACATTTCATAGAACAGTCTAATTACAGTGGAGAAATACAATGTAAATTCCAGAATATTTGAAACTTAAAGATTTCCATGAACCAAAAATTCACTCTCTGATAGCGCATTCACTATGTTCTAGATTTATATATCATTTATTTACGCTGTTATCTATTTATATATAAATTATTTATAATTTTATATTGATATATGTTGATCAACATGGAATAAGATGATATTACTTGCTGCAGATCTACTTGTGGTCAGAAAAAAAACATCCTATGACCAACGTCACGAAGGCACCTGAATGTAGCGTGGTCATAGGCACGGAGTGTGGTGTGGGCCGTGAGCGGCTAGTATGACTTTATAGGCATATGTAGGAGGGTACAAAAATGTTGGTATTTTTCAGGGTTTTCAATTCCACGCACCCGAGTTTATGACGGACATATGGGTTGTTTGGTAAGAGAGAGAAAGGCTCATTAATCTTTTCCATTATTAATCTCTTCCTGGTAATACCTATTGGGGTCCTATGTATGGGTTAAATAGATCAAATTTGTCTTTCAAATATCTTTAAAAATGTGTTTAAAAACTTTTGAATATCCAACAAGAATAAATTAAAAAAACGTTTTTGGCATAAAATGACCCTAGACGGTTTGACATGGAGTAAAATCCAACCAACCAATCAACCTTGTCTATAAAAAAACACACTGTTCCTTACATCACTGTATGTTTAGTAACTTTCTTGTTATCTATTTTCTAAAAAGCATTTTCTAAAAGCATTTTCCCATTTATATTCAGTGACAGTCGGTTCAATAATCTACAATTCAGCAGCCATTTTGGCTCGATAATATATATATATATATATATATATATAATATATATATATATATATATATATATATATATAATCTGTTGTGTGTGTGTGTGTGTGTGTGTGTGTGTGTGTGTGTGTGTGTTATACTTTACTTCCTTATTATAAATATATTAAGGTCCTTATCGAAAGAGTATATTAGAAATGGCAATGAAAAATAACGATAAATCGCACTGCCTAATAGGCTAATAACTATAAATTGTACTCTAATAGAATGCTCGAAAGGGAATCAAAAAATGAAATAAAATAAAATACCAACCGCAAAGAAACTTTCCTGCAATATAAAACTTGGACATTTTTATAGAATTAATAAAAATGTTATTAAAAAGCTTCGTGTGAAATTATGTGGTCGTTTAGAAGCGAAATGAAAAATTTTTTTTTTCTGTTCCTAAAAGCGATATTATTTTTTTTTTCAAATTTTCTATCCTTTAATTCTATTTGTTCACGCTGAGTCTTCTGACTCTTCATATACGTTGGAGAACAATGGCACTAAGTCTTATACATTACAAGGTCGGTTTGTTAAGTAATGACACTTCACGTGTAAAACGTTCGTCAATTTACAAAGCGAATTCATCTCCTTCGGGATACTTCTTTTGGTAAGTGACACTTCGGCGTAAACATTCCCTCTCCTAGAAACAACACTGGGAGACATCAACTGACAATGTCTTCACTTGGTACATTATGATTTGTTGCATGTTACCAACAGTTCTCTCTCCCAATAGTGGCGACCCAGGATGATTAAGGACGGAGTCCTGGGCCAAAGCCTTATAGCAGATATCCGATAAAAAGGGATGGGGTAGCATAAGACCAACACAGTCAGGACAATCATAGAGTTTATAAGTATTAACAACCGATTTATCAGAAGGGGCATCTCCGACCGCCCGTCTAGCCCAAGTAAATACCAAGATAGAGTCTTGCATTTTGTCCTTAAGCATCAAAGGTCATCATCCCCGGCCAACAAGGTCATCATCAAAGGTCATCATCAAAGGTCATCATCCCCGGCCAACAAGGTCATCATCAAAGGTCATCATCAAAGGTCATCATCCGGCCAACAATATGAATTGGGAGGAGGATCTTATTCTCTACAGAGGTGCAGTCGGTGTATTCTACAGCCCCGCCAAAAAGGCAGCATCTAATCTGTGGCGGATGATTTTGATAAATACATACTCAATGCAATGTAAGTAAAGTAAAGTCGTCAGGCGGCCTAAAGTCGGTATCAACCAATCAGTGAAGGAGTATATCCCCTTTTCACTAGCGCTAGACCAATGAGATTGTTTTGGCGTCTGAGGTGTAGCGCCAAACCTACCACCAGTTCCTTATTTTACCGCACATATCCCTGTGCTACTCATACGCTGAGTTGGCGAGGGCCAGCATCAAACTAGGAACCTTGTGGTTTCTAGCCAAACACTCTACTGACTGAGGTAACCCGATTCTAACATAACGCATACGTTATATATGTTTCTTGTTATGTATAGTCTACACGTTTTATATAATAATTCCGTTGTATATGCTATACTTTATGCATATTATATTCACCTAGCGGCTTCGGAAATTGGACCACCAAAATATTTAATATCAGTGTGATCTCGGTGGGCTATCCTCCCAGGCAAAATCAGCTCCCTGGATTTAAAGGGTAGGTCTGTTTTTATTACCCAGTGCCTGAGGCAACCCAAAAGAAGAATTCCGATGAATTTTTAAACGCTAGCCACGCATGAGCTTCGATTTGTGCGTGGTTCCTCACTATAATGATCCTTGTCTTCGACTATCATAGTGGGATGTCAGTAAATAATTACTCAATGCAAAATACACGCACAACATTCTGTTTTGTTTTTTTTTGCAAAATATCCCATTGTCTTAAATCACTTATCTTTTTTATTGTCGTAATATTTTTCAGTGACATCATCATATTTTTAGACCTAGTAGCAACAATAATGAAGGGGTACTCAACACTCGCCAGATCTCCAGAATGGGAGTATAAGGAGGTGTAAAGTTATTAGATACTTTGCATACAAATAACTCCGACGAAGGTTAATAGACAAAACATTTAATATATACAGCACATGGATAACAGTAGATACAACGTACATAGTAAAAGAGTTACATGTATAAAGGGGTACACAAATAAAGATGAAGACACATTCATGAATGGTACATTATAACATATAAAAGTTCAGACATGAGACTAGGAATAGTCCATGCTGTGAAGACTTACTGTAATGTAAGGGGGGCGGAGCCCCAACGAGAGGGGTTAGATAAAATCTACCCCATGTGGCTCATAGTTACTGAAACAGAAAAAAGAGGCCGAAAGGTTTTGAACCCGGCGCTTAAATACTATAGCACCCTGGCGGGCACCAGCAAACTAAAAGGGGTAGACAACTCCACCAGGCAAATACAAACTAACGCTACAGGAGCCTCACCGTGCAATTAAGAGTAATGCTCTCTGTATAAGTGCTATCGACGTATTATACAGCCCCGCCGACAGGACAGCATCCTGTCCACGGCGGATGAGTTTGATAAATACATAAGTAAAATGTAAACTCGTCGGCGTGGCCTAAAGTCGGTACCAGCAAGACAGCGAGGGAGTCTATCTCCTCTTCACTAGCGCTAGACCAAGGACATTGTTTTTTTAGCGTCTGAGTCGGAGCGCCACATCTACCATCAGATCCTTGCTTTACCGCACACATACCTATTCTACTCATATATTGAGTTGTCGAGGAGCCTGTATCGAACCAGAAACTTTGTGGTTCCTACTCGGACGCTTTACCGACTGAGCTAACCGGCTCTACATAAGTAAGTAAAGTCGGCGGCGTGACCTAAAGTCGGTATCAGCCAATCAGCGAGGGAGTCTATCCCCTTTTCTCTAGCGCTAGACCAAGGAGATTATTTTAGCATCTGAGGTGGAGCGCCACACCTATCATCACCTCCCCACTTTACCTCACAGATCCATGTGCTACTCATATATTGAGTTGTCGAGGAGCCTGTATCGAACCAGAAACCTTGGGATTCCCACTCGGACGCTTTACCGATTAAGCTAAACCGGCTCTATATACTCAATGCAAAATACATTCAAAATACTCTGTTTCTTTATGTAAACGTATCTCATCGTCTTAAGTCACTCGAAAAAGATGAATAAGTCATGACTCAGCATTCTTTCTAAAATAATCCGTTTTTCGTCCTCTCTTTCGCAATTTCAAAAGCAGTGGCATTTCGGAAAAGCTGTTTGATAAGCGAGCAAAAAGCCTTGCCGATCTGACGCGTTGAGAGATAATTTAAGAGGACTCAGTGGTTTGATATTTTCCTGTTTTATAATCTTTTTGACACAAAGCGAATGTCACAAGAAAGAAGAAAGAGAACTAAAACATATCCTGCCTTTCAATTTTTCTTCACATTTATCTTCAGCCATTCCACGTCCTGAACATAAATCTCGCCCATGTTCTCAAGAGATCCGACAGGCTTTATTAAGAAAAGGGCGGGAAACTGAGTGGGAAAGAAAAAGAAGGAGAAAACAAGAAATTAGAAACGAAAATGAAGAAGGAAAGAAAGAAAGAAGAAAACAAGACAGAAGAAACGAAAATGAAGAAGGAAAGAAAGAAGAAAACAAGAAATTAGAAACGAAAATGAAGAAGGAAAGAAAGAAAGAAGAAAACAAGAAATTGGAAACGAAAATGAAGAAGGAAAGAAAGAAAGAAAGAAAGAAACAAGAAACAAGAATTAGAAACGAAAATGAAGAAGGAAAGAAAGAAAGAAAGAAAGAAGAAAACTAGAAAGAAGAGACGAAAGGGAAGAAGGAAAGAAACAAAGAAGAAAACAAGAAAGAAGATACAAAATGAAAAAGGGAAACAAGAAAGAAGAAACGAAAATGAAGAAGGAAAAAAATAAAAAACAAGAAAGCAGAAACAAAAATGAAGAAGGAAAGAAAGAAAGAAAGAAAGAAGAAAACAAGAAAAAACATACAAAAATGAAGAAGTAAAACAAGAAAGAAGAAACGAAAATGAAGAAGGAAAAAAAGAAAGAAGAAAACAAGAAAGAAGAAGAAAATAAGAAAGAAGATACAAAAATGAAGAAGAAAACAAGAAAGAATAAAAGCAAATGAAGAAGGAAAAAGAAAGAATGAAAACATGGAAGAGAGAGAAAAAAGATCAAACAAAAATGAAGAAAGAAAAAAAAAAGGAGAAAGTGGAAGTCAGAAAAAATAAAGAATAAAAGAAAATGAAGGAAGAAAGAAAGAAAGAAGAAAACAACAAAGAAGAAACGACAATAAAAAGGAAAAAAAGAAAGAAGGAGGATATGGAAATCAAAAAACAAGAAAGCAGGAACGAAAAAGAAGGAAAATGGTTTTCGGATGTCACAAAACAAGAAAGAGAAATCGAAAATGAACAAGAAAAAAATTATTAGTGGAAAATATCCCAAAGACAAAAATATAAGTAATTTAATGAATAAAGAAATAAAAAGTAAAAACAATGCAATAAGAAAAGGCGAGAAATTATCAAGAGTGGTCTCCCTTGAGATTGGTAAAATTGCATATATATCAAACGATGCCAAAAGATGGCGTTTCACTCTGGTAAATGTCATTCAACGGATTTGGAAGGATAATCATTGTAAGAAAGGCTAAATTGGAAAATTCACCTAACACTGCCACCCAACTCTATACTCGCTCATTTGGCCTTGTGCCGACCTCAGTTAAACATAAAGACGAAACAGAATAAATAAATCATCAATGGATGAATAATGAAAGGGCCGACACATATGAAAATAAAAATAAATAAGAAAGAAGGATGATAAAGCTAAAGAGACACTTTTCATCATATATACACACACGCACACACACAAATGCACACACACACTCACACACTCACACACACACACACACACACATACACACATATATATATATATATATATATATATATATAATTTTTCTTTTTTTCTTAACTCGGACAGTGTGAAAAAAGAGTCTGGTTTGTAAAAAAAAGTCAAAATTATCCTGATGAGCCGTTGGGTGAAACCCAGGTAAGTAGCTTCGGACTCCTTAGGTCAGAGTGAAATTTTATGTCACTTTGATGAAGGTCGAATTTTCTCTGTGTACGGAATATTTTTACATTTTTCTATTATTATTATTTCATTTCATTTGTTTATTTAATGATAATAATAGTTTGAATCGCGTACACATAGATAAAATGACCGAAACACATGTGTAAGTGATATTGATTAAATTCATCTTTTATCATCCCTTCTGTACTTTCTTTTCTTTATTCATTCTTCCTCATATCGTCGGATTTAATTCCAATTCCATTTTTACATATATATATATTATATATATATATATATTATATATATATATATATATATATATAGCCATCTTCATACAGTCCTGTTTCGAAATGTCAAGTCTATTCGGTGCGGCTAGACTTAACAGGCCGTCTTCAATGTACCACTATATATATATATATATATATATATATATTATATATATATATATATATATACTAGCAGCGGAGAAAAAACATGGTTTAATAATCGTTTGCAGATCTATTAATACTGAATACCGAGTTCTATCCTCGCAGGATGACCCATATAAATCACCACGTAAAAAAGATCTTAATTTAATCCGGCCTGGTGGGAGGTCAGAGAATTTTATTGGTTAAACTTGGTTAATCGTCGCAAAAATAAAAACGGAAACTTATTTGGAGGTGGTCCATGACAGTTTAACCACAGTGTATGAATGGACTTTTTTGCAAATTGGATTTAGGGATTTGGGGATTAAGGTTGTTTTTAATTACGTATAGCTTAAAAAACAGTGAGTGAGTGAGTGAGTGAGTGAGTGAGAGAGAGAGAGAGAGAGAGAGAGAGAGAGAGAGAGAGTCAAATCAAATTATTGTAATTTTTACATATTAGACTACTTGCAATAACTCTTAAGTAAACATATCAAACATGCAAAAATGTAAATCCTGATTTTCTTGTGTTGCTTCTCCACCGATTTCTTATTTCTTATGAGTGTCGTCATCTCAGCTAAATTATGGACCATTTTTATGATAAAAAATGTGTTGCTGATCAGTTGTTGATCAATGGTTGCATTTGATGTCATATTGAATGGCACATAATTTTTTAGCTAACAAAATTATTGAAGGACAAAAAAGCCAACAAGCTAATTACAGATTGCGCCAGGTATTTGAGAACAAACATTTATTAGGTTCTAAATGGAATATGAACTAACGTGATGTTACGCAGCAAGCGTCAAATCTGATAATTTTTACCAGTCTTACGTGTGTGTGTTTGTGTGAGTGTTTGCATGCATATAATGAAGAAAAAATGAGTAAGAGAGAGTCAAATCAAATTATTGTACTTTTTACATATTGAACTACCAGCAATAGCTCTTAAGTAAACATAACAAACATTGTACTAACTAAATCATCATACTGTGGTATATCCACAGGTCATGCTAGTATAAGTCTATTTCTTATTAAATCGTATGTATGGTTCTTCGTAATTCCGTGACTGTGGATATAGGTACATTTATTGGGCTTCGATGTAATTGTATTTCTTATTGCCACCAATGGGATTTTTAGTCATCTTTCTATCATATTGCAAAGATCAATCGAATATGTGTCATGTGTTGGTATCGAGGTTTTATTATAATTCCCTATGGGTTTAGGGTCGGATGATTTTGTGGGCCACCAGGGCACTTTATAGGTTTCCATTTTGATTTTCGTTATCCTAGCAATATATTTCTGGTTATCGCTCGGAAAACACCATTACTGACTCATATGATTTTGAGCACAGGGTAGAAAAACTCTATCGAATATGCCAAGACTTGTTAACCTCAATCCTCTTAGGTCGATGAAACAGAGCTTCCTCGTTTCCAAACTTGCAAAGGCAGAGCATCATATACGTTGATCTTCATCAAATACGATAGTTGCTATTCAGATATTTATATATCCAATTATTAGAAGGGGACACGTTTAATATTGTTCAGAATTTGATAGCACTTTAGACCCCTTTCTCAGGCTATAGATTTTAATAGAGTGTGTAATCTAACATTAAAGATATATATATATATATATATATATATATATATATATATATATATATATATATATATAGTTTCTTATATCAATAAATGCCCTGAAGAAGATCTAATTATAAGATCGAAACACTGCAGCGTCGGCTAATAAACTTACCACTCAATTTATTTAAATTTTCTTAATATACCACATACCGTCGGATTCACGTCCATCTCTTCATATATATATGTGTGTGTGTGTGTGTGTGTGTGTGTGTGTGTGTGTTGTATAGTCGTATATACCCTTCTGTCATACTCGGATATATAATAGAGGGAGAGAGACAGAGACATAGAGATATATTGATTAGAGATGGTTGGGCTTACTTGCTTGTTTCATTTCTGCTTGTTGACTAATTCCTGCTATTTTGTCTGGCCGCCATTGTTCTTTGTGCTGACTTTTATCTACTGTTAAGGGTTTCTTCTTACTTCTTTGGGCTGGGCTGGCTGGGCTGGGCTGAGCTGGGCTGAGCTGAGCTGGTGATTGTCTTAACATTCATTCAATTAATGAAATCAAGACTTGGTTATACTTGATCAAGTTTTATTAACCCATATTGATTATTCAGTGCACGGGAGACCGACCCGAGCTCACTGACGGTTAGGTCGAATCTGATCTAAACTCTGACTAACTATTCTTACTTTAACAGGTCAGTTGGCGTCATCTAAAATGTCAATCCTAACTCCCAACGATTATCGAAAATTACCCACCCCCGGTTTTAAATCTAACGAACTGTATTTAAATTCAAACTTACAGGTACGCTCACAATTTATGACTTCTCATAAGTTGAAACAGTTATAGCTTTTTTTGTTGTTGTAAAGGTTCAAGGTATTCTTCGTATATTTGTGTTATAAGAAAAAAAATATTTAAAAAAGAATCCGTAGATTAATCAACCGAAGTTCGTATCCCGATTACTTAATTACCGAAATATCCTGACGGAAAATACGCACATTCTGCACAAAGAAAAAATAAACAAAAATTCCAAATACTGGAAGCTTTATACATCAAATAATACAAACCATCCTTAAATAAAATTAATTTTCAATGCAGTACTCACATTTTAAAATGCCTATAACACTATTCCTATCAATTATCCTCATTCCAGCCTCCACATCCCTTAATATGCTAACTTGAAAAAAAAACAAAAAAAACTGGAACATAAACATATCACTCCTGATAATGGCGCTTCGAAGTGCCGAAAGTACTCGGGATACGAACTTCGGTGGACTAATCTACGGATTCCACCCAAATGTTAAAAAGTTGGCCAGGAAGCTTGAAATGATCACAAATAAAATTGTTAAACAGGAGACGTGCCTTTTCTTTAATTATACATACACAACACACACACACACACATATATATATATATATATATATATATACACTCGTACTCTCTGTCACACACGCACACACACACACACACACACACACACATATATATATATATATATATATATATATATATATATATATATATATATATATTAAGAATTAAGGGGTCATTCTTAAAAACTATCGGATGAATTACTTAACAAAATTTGATCTTTTGATAGATATTATATTAACTGGGTGAAAATTCGGTTTGAAGATCTAAGAAGAAAATCATGGTTGATGTGAGAAGAGGCCAAGGTGATATAATAAACAAAATAAAATTAGAGTATAATTGGATTCTATCGCCCGTAAACTCTGTGCAGACATGAATCTGATAAAGTTGCCAACGGCATGTAAAATTTGTGTAGATTGTTAATATTATATTACTTTGTTTTATAAGAAATAACAATGGATCATGAACAGTTCTCGACAAAACCGTAAAGTCAAGAATCTTATTTTTGTTTATATTTAAGCTTTTTAAGAGACGTGCTTGCGTAGTAGTTACTGGAAATGAAATTGACGATGCGAGTTCAAATCCTGGACAAGGCTGTTTACGTTTTACTTCGTGATAAATGAAATGGCATTAATGAATGTTCTACCCCCAGTAAATAATAGGGCAGACCGGGTTATTTAGGCTTTGTTAGGTGTTGTGGGGTTTTAAGGGGTCAAGTAAGAACAAAACGACGGGTAACAAATGTAGGAATATGTATTAACAAAAGAGTAGACAATTACAGTACAGAGAAGTGGGAATTACGCCCGGCAATCGAGTTATGGGCTGACTCGCATTGGCTTACTCTCAAGCCATAATTGTCCCTGTTACTTATAGTAACCGTCGGCGCATTCCATTAGTCTATAGGGTATATCAACTATAACATTAGGCAACCAGTCTACGGGAAGGAAACAATATGAATTCAAACCAGCTTAACACCGCTTAAAAATGACCATGTGTCACATCATGTTTAGATAAATACATACATTTAATGATTGATTTTAACGGCATGTCAACCCGTCGAGGATTATTTTATGACAAGAGATTATGGAGCTGCATCTATATTTACATGTTGGTTTAGTGGTTTCAAAAGAACTTCTTTTTGTTTGTTTTTTGTTTTTTTTGTTTGTTTGTTTGTTTTTGTTTTTTGCGCACGGTCCATTCAAACCCGAATATTAAAAAATATATATATAGTTCAGTAGAGTCGGGTTTGCTCAGGTGGTAGAGTGTCCAAATAGGAACCAGGTTCCGGGTTCGATTCCGGCTCCCGCCACCTCAGAGTATCAGTGGCAGAGGGATATGTGCGATGAAGTGAGGAGCAGATGGTAGGTGTTGCACTCCATCTCAGATACCAAAACAATCTCCTGGGTCTAGCGCTAATGAAAAGGTGATAGACTCCCTTGCTGTTTGGCCGATACTGACTTTCGGACAACCCGACGACTTTATTTTTTTAAAAATTTGACCCATACATGGGACCATAACCGGTACCACCACTTCCGTTGAGTGGACCTCGGAGTAATGGCGATAAATATTGCAATATATATATATATATATATATATAGTGTGTGCTGTATTTATTTTAGATAAAGCATTATATCTTCTCCACCACCCCAACATCACCCAAACTATAAAAGGAAACTAGTACTACTCCTCATCCCTCTTCCTACGGATGCAAAAAGCAAATTATAAAAAGTCCTACCACACCAACTCTGTCACTTGATTTGAAAATCGCATTGGCGAGAATCTGTTAGTAATCGTGCACCGTTGACTTCATGTCCACTCTAATTTAATTATATTATATATTATATATATATGTATATATATTATATATTTATGTGTGTGTGTGTGTGTGTGTGTGTGTGTGCGTGTGTGTGTTTATGTGTATAAATAGATAGGTGATATATTTATAGTAAACAGTGTTCAATATCATGGACTATCATTTCGAAAGAGGGTTTGAGAGGCAAATATTATTCTAGTGACGAGGGGGAGAAAGCTGTAGTAAAGAAGTGACTCAAAGAAAAGTCAACAGAATTTTACGGGGCAGGGATACATGTTCTCATTCAAAGGTGAAGCATTGCTTTTGAGAGAAATGGTGGCTATGTAGAAAAGTGTCATGTGATCCACTGAGGATCAGTTTCATTTTGATGTATAATACATGTTTCTGTGTTGGTAATTATTCCTGTCCTAAACAAAATGGCATTACTTTTTGACACATCCTCGTATATATATATATATATATATATGGATAGGAAATATCTTATACCGGAAAGCAAAAAGAACAAAAAAATATATCTAATTTTTTTCGCTCTTTATTTGTTAAAATTCTGTTTCGTTGTAACTTCACTTGAGCCCACGGCTAATACATTGCGTGTCATGAAATGTGTTTAAGGCTTCTTCAAACCGATGAAAAAGAAGTAAAAACTGAACATTGCTTTTCTAGTTCAGAGATTTTTATTTAAAAAATTCCGTATAAATTCGAAGTAAAATATGGTGACCTAAAATATTGTATACGTTCTGCACTTAACGATTATGTAAAATCTAGAGCATTTACACGGAATAGGATTGTAGCAAAGTGTTTACCCATCTTGCACCGTATCTTACACACAGTGCACTATAGTAGTGTTACATAATTATTGGTTTCCTAATACATTTTTAAGGTATTGTAGAAATCATTATGGCGATCAGTACAGCTGATGGCCTTGAGAGTGAGTGACGGCGCTTGACCTCACTCTGACCTTGCTTTCTGGGGATAGTGAGAACCGGAAACCCATAGAAAGCCCCCTTCCGGTTTAAGGAGTAAGCAACTCAGTTAGTCAGTTAGAACTTAGAAGCCGAGCTAGCAACATGTAAGTCTCATCTGCGCAGATTGTCTGGGTGGGGATCTGGAATAAAGTAACATCAACATAAATCGAAGTCTTGTGTTTATTACAAAAAACTAACAATGACACAGGGCTTCTGATAACAAGAAATCCCTAGCAACAGAAACCAGACCCGGAATCCTCAATAGAAGACCAGACGAGCCTTAGAAGATATACCAGACCAAGATAGATGATAGACGATCAGAAGCAAAGCCGACAGAAGAATAGACGACAGAGTAAGAAGTAAGAGAAGTATATAACATATACCTATTTAGTGCTAGTAAAGAAGGCGCTATGCAACAGTAGCTTTCACAGGCATACTCGTAGTAGTACACCGGTTAGCTTGTTTTCTTTACTTAGATATTCATTTTGTATCTTTTTTTAATTTAATATGTCTTCCATATTCAATTATATTTCTTTTATCCCTGAGCTTGTATCGTTTTCACTTTAGGGTTTAGCTGTGTTGCATAGCGGTATCAAATTCTATATCTTATATAGCGGCTTCAAATTCACGGCCTATTTCGTGTATCTGCATACGTAGCGTTTATCGTCACTAACCCTAGACGATATATGTAGTGGTTGCTTAATGAAATCACAACACATGCTGTATAGTAGGAGTTCTGACTTTATTTCTCCAATTCGGCTGTACGTGGTGGACGGCGAGCGTTGACAATGAAATGACCGAGGGTTGTCGATGACTACCACTAATGTTGGGATGGTCTGGCCATGTTGAGGTAAAGGGATGGACGAACCTCACTGCCCGCTGGCAGCGATCGACCGTGTCGACGGTCAGACTCCTTGTGCGCTCTTCGCCGTCCGCTGTTTGACTCTCTGACGACTCGGCGCTCTGGCTTTTGTATTGACGACACGCCTACGCATCCTTATCTTCTGATCTGTTAACGGACCTTTGTTATATCTTTCTTTATCTTCTCCCTGCTTCTTTGACCGGAAAGCCTCGCTTCCGTTTTTTAAGGAAAAAAGTCCTTTGTCATTTTTTTCGTCTTTTTTTGTTTAATTTAACCAGAATTCCTATTTTCGTTTGTACAATATACAACAGCTGGATCTTCTTTTATTCGGCATCTTTTTAGACGTCCTGGGTTATTTATTTGTTCTTTGTAACAACACAAGACATTACTTTGTTTTTGAGCTCATATATATTTTATTTTCTGAAGAGCCACATCCAAAATATGCGTGTGAGAACTTGACTAATTGAACGAATGACGTGATTACGTCCGTCTCGTTCAACGTTTAGTCGATGTCTGATTTTCTCTTAGCTAGCTTCCACGTTCACTCTCGCAAATAGATATATAGGTCAAAACAGGTTTAAGAGATATCCATCATCCCTCTTGTATCTTTCCACTAACCATTATTTTAAAATGTACGCTACTGTACATAATTAACAGGCTACCCATCAATTATGTAACAAAAGTAGAATGTTGTTAACCAGTCCAGTGCAAACTTCCTTTCATTCTTTGGTTCTGTTTTCTTATATATGTGTCCTTCTTTCCTTTTTAGTTGGTTGGTTGGATTTTGCGGCATGTTAATGTTGGGTTAATTTATGCCGGATAAAATTTGTTTGATTCATTCTTGATGATAAAATCTTGTTCTAAACTTAATTTTTTAAAAACGTCGACACTATTTCGATTTAACACATGCATCGGACCCTAATAGATACTACCACACATGGTCAGAGTGGACCGAGGAGTAATGACAATGAAGGTTACTCCTCAGTAGCCAAAGTTCCAGAATTAGAACTTCACCACTATATGCAGTTTGCGTCCTTTGTGGTGTAATTGTTAGTTGCCATTTTCGCAGATCCATTACAACTGAAAAGCAGGTTGTGTCCTCGATGGATAACCGTAAAAACTAGGTAAATAAGACCATGTGGTAATCTGTCTTTAGGAAGTGAGAAAAATAATTATAATTGCTTCTGAAAGTGAGTTCGATATTCGCTGAATGCCCGAGAGTTGTAATCTTGTATCCAACGCTACACGTGGTGAATGGATTGGACATTTTTAATTCCTTCTTTCTTCGCTTGCCTCCCTCGCCAGAAGTACGAAAACCATTGATTAACACGTGATCAGCAACACTTCTTTCTTTATAATAAAAACGGAATGGCTCGTTATTTAGCTGAGATTATGACACTCATAAGAAATAAGAATTCGGCAGAGAAGCAACACCAGATAATCAGGTTTTACATTTTTGCATTTCATCTTGGACGATTTGGACGGTCTCATTTTAAAGCAGGGGATGTTGCAAGATGATAACCGCCACACTTTTAAGGAATACGAGTATTGATATATAGATTTGAAAACTTCATCGCCCGAAATGGGGATCACACAGAAAAATAAATATATGTTCAAAGTTTTAAAATGAGGGAAGACTGATACCCAGCATGCGAGCATATTACCAAAAGGTCTCCTATCTGCTGTGGACGCAAGGGAACTGCTCGTTGAACTATTGGGATTACAGTTGCGTTTATTATGCATGCGCCTGTCCCTGTGCGCACCTCGCTACCACACTCAGTCTTGGCTACCGCCAAATGTAAAGTTCACGCAGTTATTCGGGTTTTGAAAACAAAGGGGATTAAACCGATTGTAAATCATCGGTAAGTAAGGGAAGTATATGCCGATTCATTCATGGATGACAAAAATGTCCGCAGGTGATGTAGGTAGTTTGCAACGACGACGGAGTTCAACGCTTCCCCAACGACATGGCAACGGCTTGGTGCGATATGGGTATAGAAGAACTACCATAACGCTTTCAAAAATGCATCGACCGAAATGGTGATCGTGTAGAAAATAGATGCATGTTCAAGCATTAAAATGATGTAATGAATCACGAAACGGATCAGAATAATTACTTTCCTAACTTCAAAAGCCTGACGAAAAAGTCTTTCCGTTTGCAAGAATATAAACAGTCATCAACGTATTTGCAATACCACGCACCAAAGTGTCTCTCATCTTTTTCTTTTGCACACGACGTTTTATGCACAGCCTGATCTCGAAATAAATTGTATACGTTCCAACAATTCTCATCAATTTTCCTGGCTCCAAGATTGCGGTTCTTAAATTAAGGTGTTAAGCCATATTTTTCCTTTCGAGCCTTTTGCACGCAAGACACGTTTGCACACGCTTTAAGCTCTGTGGTACGTCATTTTTCTCTTAACATGTTTCTGTGATTTCTAAATACTTTGTGGATATTACCTTTGGGATTACCCTCGTATACATGTAACGTAGACATAGAAATAATTCTGCTTACGGTCAAGTCAGGTTGAAAGCACCGGTTTCTGAAGATCACCGATGTTAAGCATCGATACTTAGATGGGAGATCATTTAAGCAACTTAATAACAGAATGAGATGATTTTGCATTAAAATGAATCTAAAAGAGTTGATATGACCTAAATCAAAACTGCCAACCAACCGACCAACCAGCCAACCAACAGGAAACAACTATCGATAGATGTTGTATTTGCCGACAAGAATTACCTCTCTTGTTGATGAGTATCTCCATTGAATTTTAACTCTCTTTCTATCATCATCATCATCATCATCATCATCTTCATCATCATGTTGCACTGACAGCAACCGTGTCAACCGTCTCTGTCAGCCATCGCCTCGAGCAAGGTTTCCGCATGGCATCCAGAATTCGTGTAGAGTTGATTGATATTGAATTTGCTGGTCCCCTACACAGGTTTGGCCTTGTGTAGCTGTCCATAAGTGAACATCATACTTTATTTCATCCTTGCTTCTCCAGCAGCGTCCAACATGTCTTGTTCGTCTTACGCAGATGATTTCTGTGATAGCAGTTAAGTGGTCGTAAAGTGGGTTGCTGCTTCAATGATTTGTTCATGACAGTATGCAGCATCTGTGTAGTTCCCAATGAGTCTTTTTTTCTTATAGGCCAAGTGATGCAGCTATACAGTAGCACGTACACGACGCAGTTTAGAAGAATTTACGCTTTATCTGCGATATCATATTTCCATATGTTTGATAATCACTCTATTGCAGTCGATGCCTTTCATATGTGTATATTGACATTGCTATCTGTATATATATTTACCAACCCCTCCGCACGAGCAGGATGCGACACAAGGTCAATTTCTTAAGCGGAGTTCAACAGGTTTGAATTCAGAGTTTTCCTTCTCCTAGACCGGTTGCCTAACCAAGGTTAAAGAGCCCAGTATGCCCTACTATTTACCCATAGCTGGAGGGAGAATAGGATTCATACCTTTCCCAAGGATATTAGCGCTAAGTGAAATGCAATTAGCACGTCCAGGATTTGATCTCGGGGCGACGAGTCCATTTCCCATGACTTTAACCATTACACCACGCGCTTCCTACTTACACCACGCGCTTCCTACACATTGCCATCTGTATATGAGATATTATTACTCATGTTGTGTACTGCTACTAAATTCTAAGTGTTATGTTAGAGACTAAGTGGTGCAGCAGTACAGTAGCACTGGCATGCTTCATACAAATTGGATACCGTTGCAAGTTCATCTATTTGTCTTTCAAATTACACACAATGTGAAGTATACACAACATGTAAGCGCACCAAATAGCACGTTATTACCAAACAGCAGGCACCTCATACGGTTTGAATTGCTTCAGCCACAGGATATACAGGAATAAAAAATATTACAAACATTTGACTCCTCCAAGTAATTAAGTCAATTTTCCGATTCGATTTAAATCAAGATTATTATACTTTTTACATATTGAACTACTTGAAATAGCTGTTAAGTAAACATATCAAATGTTGTAATAATTAAATTATCATACTATGGTATAATCGCAGATCCTTCTAGTATACGATAAAAAGGATAGAGGGCTTGCCATAAGGGCAATATGGTTGGGATAAACATATAAGTGCTAGCGCTTAACCTGGCCTGTCTATTTGTTTAGAAGGGACCTCTCCGAATGACCGTCTAGCCTAAGAAAGGGCCGAAGTGAAGTGTTGTATTTCATGAACTACACAACTTCCAGGATGCTGTCCTTTAGCCTCATGGGTTATAAATTCTAAGAAAGAAAAAAAAGAGTGAGAGAGAGTTAATTCAATATCATTATACTTTTTACATATTGAACTACGCAATAGCTCTTAAGTAAACATATCAAACGTTGTAATAATTAAATTATCATACTGTGGTATATCCATCTTACTGTATGAGGCTGTTTGCATTTCACATACCACGAATAAACTTGAGAAAGATATGAATCTATCTGTTCTCCCTACTGCTATGGGTAAATAATAAGGCAGACTGTTTTCTTTTAAACTTTTGTTTGGCAACCGGTCTAAGATAAAAAAACTGAATTCAAATCTATTAAACTCTGCATAAAAATTGACCCGTGTTGCATCCTGCTTGGACGGAGGGGTTGCGTAAATACATACCTGCAGAGTTAATAACCTAAGTTGTGGTTAAATTTTAATAATTAAATGTTGACATCATATGTAATCAGTAACTATAAGTTAAAACAGCCACTCCTCCTTTGAACTCCAAGGGATATTTAACTACATTCACCCCTTCATCTTGGGAGTAACATAATTAAAGGAAGAATAAGTCACAGATTTTATTTTAAAATTGAAACGACCTTCTTGACGGAAGTCTAGTCATGGAGGCATCATGATTGTATTATTTAAGTTGCTCAGCTATCCCAAATTGCTACTATTAACAAAAGATACATCAGCATTCTGGTTCGTCTTCCATTCATTCACACCCTGTAGGCTGGGACAAAAATACATCTAATGCCCCTCTGTGGCCACCTATTGATCGTGGGTCTGACCTCTGATGCTGAAGGATGGAATCCTGTTGGTTGGGTATTCCATGACATGCAACAATCCACTGTGTCCTTTACTTAGGCTTGAAAGGTAGTCGGAGAGACCCCCCCGATCTATCAGCTGGTCATGTGAAACCCTAGCACCTATATGATTGACCCAATCCTATTGACTTTATGGCAAACTCGAAACCATTTCTAGCATATATGTGCTAGAAAACGGGGGTTTAGGGTATTAGTGTCCTGGGTATAGTGTTAAAATGCATCTAATGGTGAATTCCCAATTCTGGAGCTCGAGGGAGTGTGCACTAGCCGTTCATCACCATTACTCCCAGGTCAACTCTGATCCGGATTGATAGTACCTGTTAGGGTACCATCTATGGGTTAAACAGATAAACAAATCAATATTAAAAATGTGTTTAAAAATTAATTTAGAAAAAGATTGAAACCTAACTAAAATAAATAAAACATAATGTCATCGGCTTAAAATAACCCAACAAATGTTTACTTACCGTAAAATCCAACCAACCAGCCAACTAACCAACTGAATACCCAGCCTAGTAAATAAGTCAGTTTTTTTTAGTCAAATATATATTAGCAATCGAAAAAAAAAGTTGAAGGAATAAAATCCCACACAAGAAAAAAACCCGACTAGACAGGAGGCCTGTATAAATTTCTCAGTTTTGCCAAAGTGCTAGTATAAACATAAGTACATTGATATTCCATAATCTCAAGTCAACTTCCATCTATTTTGTTAATATTTCTAGGATTTCAGTTTTAAAGTTGCATACAACATTTGTCTTGCTTCCTAGAGATCGTTCTCGCTTGAATATTGTTTTCCATTCGGATACGCATCTCTTTTAACAATGGAATTTTTGGCAAGGTTTTAAAGAAAAAGTGAATACCTAAAAAAGTAAACTTGTACACAACCGGAAAACCATTTGACCGTAAAATAAGAATAGAATTTATAAGAAAAATGAATGCAATTTATTAGGAAGAATTCAAATACACATAGACAAGCGTATATACAAATAGACAATATATTATTGTTTTCTTTCTTTTATCTCGGATTTAAACTTACTATGCGTAATTTTCTTTCATTAACTATATATATATATATATATATATATATATTATATATGGGAGAAATGTGAGGAGGTAATCCGGCAGTATGTGGAGAAAGGTGGACAAACACATCCAGTTTCCATAACATCCCGTGTTTGTCTACCATATATATATATATATATGTGTGTGTGTGTGTGTGTGCGGATTATTTGTACAGATACTGAATCTGATATCCCAGTAGTTCAAGGGAAATTAATGCGGTTAACATTACTATTGATATTTATTATCTTGACTTTTCGGACTGTTGTCCTCATCTCCATCTTGACATACCAAAACACAACATTTTGTTAGATTATGAGAATGTCATTGCAAGTAGATCAATGTATAAAACAGATAAATGAATATCAAAAAGAGTCATTAAACTCTATCGGGTTTCCTTTTTGAATTCTTCTATACTAGACTCCCACACTATTCACTCGTTGTTATTTATGAAGTCAGAATCAATTAACACCCATCAGTTACTGACATTTATATAAAAAAGGAAACAGTAAAATATATTACGGCACATAATTCATTATATTCTATTTCATTAGTTTTTTATACATCAATATGTTCGTGAAAATTTGACTCTTAATTGATTTTTCATAGAATTTTAAAAAGAATTTATATGACGTCAGCAGTTACGTAGTTTTGGTTACAGGCAAAAAGAGACCCAATCTCCATTATAAGTAAACAAATTAGTAAAAAAATTAAACATATTATGTATTATAAAACATTTAAACTTAATTATCAACAATAATTCCTCCCCCTCAATTGAACCATTACCAAAAAACCATGTAGTATACCAATTTAAATGCCCATTGGGAGAATGTATCTCCAATAACTATATATACATCGGTGTAACGACAACTACTTTCAGACACTAGCTCAATAGCCCAACATTTATAAAGACACTCTTGTCTCAATACTTAAAAAAAAACGTAACAAAAAATAGGCAGTTTTTTGACAGGTGGAACAGACCAATGGAATTTCAGTTTATTTCAAAATGGAATATTTAATTCATATAGGAATAAATTGAGATACGAGATGAAAGAATTAAGCTCGTAAGTCAAGGTACCAGTGTTTTTAGTAACTAGTATATTTCGATTAATATCTACTAATCGTTCTAAGGTTGGATGCAAATTAACTATTAAGGCTCACTCAATAACAACACCTGTAAACCACAAGACGACAACTCTGACACTAATATTTTTTATGGCAATCATTCAATATGCTTTCATTTCGACGGGTGTCTTTGGAGTAAATGACCCGCATCTATATTATACAAGGATAAAAACAGTTAAAAATTCTAAGATTGTTAACAATTGCGAGAAACATCTGAATAAAACCAGAATTACTCCTTTGGATAATGTAGGACTATACAAACCTAGATGAAGATGTTATTTTAAGTAAATCAGTGTAGAAAACAGATATATATATATATATATATATATATATATATATATATATATATATGCACATGCATTTATCAGTCATTGGCTTTCGTAAACAAACGCGCATATAATAATTAACGG
>CM042145.1:123648332-123655832 GCA_023376005.1 Doryteuthis pealeii
CACTGATTCGGCTACAGATTGGAAGAACTTTCACTTTATATTAAGTGATGTCAGATTACAATAAGATATATCATATATGTTTGTTTCATTAACTAGCGCTAGACCAAATATATTGTTTTTACTAACGTGGAGCGCCACAAATAGCACCAGATCAGTTGTGTTACTCATGCACTGAGTTGACGAGGACAGGCATCAAAACTAGAACCTCACTTTGCTATTAAGTTCAGTTTTAATGCAAATTTTCTCTATTCTATTAATAACACTTGCATTAAGTCCTGACCACTAACAATACTTTCTTTCTTATTTTCAATGCATTTCCATAGCATTGCTTTTCCATTATATGATATCATTTAAATGGAAGGTACACTCTTAACATTTTTTTTTATAAAGAGATAATTTTTTTCTAAACCAAAAAGATCAGGGTTTTATTATCTCTGGTGGAACATTATGTAATCGAAATGGACATTATTATGTATTATATTTACCAAAAACTATTTGCACTGAAACTCTGAAAACAAAAATAGTATCTTATAATGTCTGCTGATAGAATGAAATAATTTTTAAAATTAAAACAATAAAAAATCTTAAAGACTTGTTGATATTTACAGAAATTTACTCTATTCCACCATGATATTTGATAGTGGAAATTTGATCAATGCATGTTTCCTTTTAAAGTTGAATTTTATTGAAGTGAAAAAAAAATAGAGAGCAATTGTTAATTACAATTCTAATATTGAAAGTCTGAAGTGTGTTCAAAAAGTATCAAGACTGATGTTGTATTTACCAAAACAAATGCTCTACCGACTGAGCTAAATCGACCCCATCGTAAATAAATGTATTTATATTTTAAATGCTTAGTACCGACAATTCTCCAACTTTTCTTCTCCTTACCCCTTTATTGTTCCAGGTGGATTGCATTTTTCTTTCTTTTTTTCTGTTTTTTTCTGAAGTGGATCTCCACAGATAACGTCAGATCAATTTCTCTGAATGTTTGAGATGAGGCTTGAAGATTAGTATTATTAGCGTTATTCGTCCCCATCTTCATTGTTATTTGTACAACGTTTCGGTCGATATAGCCTCCGGCCTTCTTCAGGTATGTTCCGTGATGGCCCCCAAATACGACAAGAAAGTTCCCGAGTTCGAAAAGAAGGTTCCCGAGTTCGAGAAGTTTCCCGAGTCCGACAAGAAATACCTGAAGAAGGCCGGAGGGTATATCGGCCGAAACGTTGTACAAATAACAATGAAGATGGGGACAATAGTCCGAATAACGCTAATGATACTAACGTCAGATCAGTCTTTTTTTCAAGCTGTGCTACACATGCACTGATTTTCTGGGGACCGGTATCTCATAAGGAACCTCGCGATTCCTAGACTGATGCTCTACGGTAAATACGTTCATTTGTATCTTAAAGGCTAAGTACCGGTTTAATTTCATTAAATTCTATAACTTTTCTTTCACTTACTTTTCTATTGTGCAACTTAAGGCAGTGTGTATGTATATATCAATTCAAACACACACAGGTCTGCTTTGTGTATGTATGCGTGTGTGTATATGAGCATGTGCGTTGACACATACCTGCACACCACATCGCCTTAAGATGCACAATAGAAGAGTAAGTAGAAGAAAAGTTACACACACGCGTGTACATGTTTATGTATGTGTATGTATGATAGTGTATGTGTGTGCGCCTGTGTGCGTGCGCGTGTGTATGTTGTGTGCGTGAACTCACCAAATTTACCAATTAATTGCATCACCAATAAAAGTGTTATCTTTAAAGTCATTGGTTGTAACCACGATAACGTTTCTTCGACATTTGGTCCCGGTTCAAGCAACGCAAACCACGACCTCTTTACATCACACTCCCGATTCCTGTTGGCCTTAACTCCGGCTTAGTTGTCATTTAACGTAATTACCAATCACGCATGATTAGATATTAAAAGACACGGCTTTTAAATTAACTCTGCTTCAATCAATATGAAACGCGACCTTTGATGTCGATAAATGGCCGGCGATTCTTCAAACGCACACCTCTAATTCAGCCTGTTCATGTCACATCAATTTTATACAGTCTCTTTTGCTGGAATGTGTGTAATACCAAGCATCGCTTCAAATTGATTCATTCCATTAGAGAAAGACACAATTTGAGTTTCATTGGCTCAGTACCTGTTTTTTTTTTTTTTTTTTTTTTTTTTTTTTTTTTGTTCTTTCTTACTTGGATCAACAGACAAACATCCGACATGTTGGTTTTGAAGTGAGTCGACTCATAATCACAAGTTATCTTTTGGAATACTTCTATTCAAAACTAACTTTCTAAGAAAAAAAGCCACGCTCCTAAAACGGCAAGAAGTTACTAGTATATTATCTATGCTAGCAAACAACTAGAAATCAATAATACTGTAAGGTTCAAATTTATAATAGGTTGAACAAAACAACTCCGACAATGGTGTTAAACATAACATGGACTTTAATATAAGCACATGGAGAAACATTTATAATATAGAATACATGTACGTGACAAAGTTACAAGGTAGATATAAATAGACATATAAGTAATGGGGGGGATATGGAGAGTCCATAAGAAAGTGAACTTACTAGTGTTGCGTTGGGGGCAGAAGCCCCCACACGAGAAGGGTGTAGACATAAAAGTCTAACCCACGTGCTGAGATTTCGAAACAGGCGCTTAAATACAAAAAAACCCTGGTGGTCAAAAACGGGGAACCAGAGGAAAGATAACTCTTCCATGCAAGGGAAGACAACCCAACAATACCAAATCCATATTTATCAAATTCAAATTTTTATATCAATATGTAAATTAGCCTTCTCGTTCATGCTCTAAAACGCTATTTTATTGTATATATAAATACAATTTATTAGTAAATAAATAAGACCAACAGTATTAATAATTCAAAACAATTTATTAATAAATGAGATTTAAATAAAAATAAAATCATGGAGAATGTGATGTAAAAATTAAGAGAATCGTGACTTGAGTAGTGGTATAATTCCGGTTACAGACAGACAAACACACAATCTCCATTATAATAAGATGGTGTTCCTTAATTTTACGGTCATTATCATCTGGGAACACCTTCTGGCTAAAGACCGACCAAATCGTCCAAGAAAAAATGCAAAAATACAAGTACTGATTATTTAGTATTGCTTATCAACCGAATTCTTATTTCTCCTTTGTGTCATCTCAGCTAAACAATAGACTATTCTGTTTCTTTTATAATGAAAGGTAAGAAAAAGTACATGCTACACAGAAAAATATAATAAAAAAAAAAAAAGAAAGAAAGAGAGTAGGGTAAAGTTAGAGAGAGGAGGCGTACGCTAATCTGTTTCAATCGAACATAAGGAAAAGATGAAAAGAATGAAAGAAAGAAATAAAAAGAGTAAGAAAGAGTTAAATCAAGATTATTATACTTTTTACAAATTGAAATATTGGCAAAAGCTCTTAAGTAATCATATCAAATCTTGTAATAATTGAATTAGCAGACTGTGTTATATCCACAGGTTCTGCGAGTTATTATTATTATTATTATTATTATTATTATTATTATTATTTGAACGCCTTTTGAGTTTTTCACATCAACGTTGGCTGATGGTATTTCACTGGAGGCTGAGTGACAACAAGTCTACTCAGGTCTCCAGGTTTCTTCTGTGTATTCTAGCCAATTGCAGCAGTACAGCAGTCTGGATGGTCTTCCTCTGATTTCCAGATCCTCAGTCTTTTTTTTTCAAGTCTATGGGACCGTTCCTAGTGCAGCAACTACTATTGGTATCACTTTCACTCTCATATTCCACAGCTTTTTTCAATTCTCTTGCAAGGTCCAGGTATTTATCCATCTTTTCCCTTTCCTTAAGCTTCACCCTGTGATCTACGGGGACCGTATTATTATTATTATTATTATTATTATTATTATTATTATTATTATTATTATTCGTTGTACTAATTAGATCATCATACTGAGGTATATCCACTGGTTCTGATAGTTACATACATAATAAGGAAAACTACAGATTTTTTTCAAACGAAAGAAGACCTAATTCAGACATGTATCACCTCAGTAATTTTTTTAAAAGGCCCCCCCCCAAAAAAAAAAAAAGCAAGCAAAATCATTTTTTTTTTGGATGTATTTCATGAATCTAAACTCATATAGCAGCAAGTATTTTAATCTCACAAAAATATTTTGTTTTGTTGCTACTCAAAATGGCCACAAGTGAAACAGATTGCTCAAGTCTTGAACAGAGATCTGCCATAAAACTTTTGGTGGCTGTGAGATGAAAAGCATATGGAATTTAGTGACGAATTATGATATATGCGCAGTAGCATCAGTCCGATTTGGAAGAACAAGGTTCCGGGTTCGATACTGGCCCTCGCCAAACTCAGCATATGAGTAACACAGGGATCTGTGTTGGAAAGCGAGGAGCTGAAGGAAGGTGTCGCCCTCAACCTCAGACGCAAAAACAATATCTCTGCTCTAGCGCTAGAGAAAAGGGGATACACTCCCTCTATGTTGGCTGATACCGATTTGAAAGGACAGTGTATGTGGACATTTATTCTCCGATATATAAAAAATGACGAATCAAGTCATTTTGGTATAATGTTGCTTAAGTACATGTTGGGGTTTAAATAGTCATCCATCTAAGTATTGAACAGGCTCATCACTGCTTAAATTCAGTGATCTAGAGGGAACCGGTGATTTAAACCTGATTTGGCCGTAAGCGTTCATATATTTGCCCAGGAGTATTAGTCCGAAAGTCAACATCATAGGGTGACTGGTGTTCAAATCGCTTACAACGCTGTCGTAGTCGAGCACCTTAGCCACTACGTTCCTGACTATTAACGTAACTTGTATGATTATTAACGTACTTGAGTATGCGCCTTTCGGGCGTAGGTATTTCAGTTTTAATGAAATGAAATATAGAAACATGAAATTTAGAAATACTAAAGAAATGAAATGAGAAAGCATATAAAAGCATTACAGTTATTTTAATCTTATTTTAATTGATTTTTTTAATATAAAATCATTCATAGGATTGATTTTAATACGTTGGAGAATAAAACAATAATATTAGAGATTAATAAAACCGAGTAATTATTTATTAAACCAAGTTTTGTTAAAACTAGTATGAAAATTAACCACACCATATCTATGTAAATCATTATTACTCATTGATATATGAAACACATGGTAGGATTTTAAACACACTAATAACATGGTCTGTTTTGAGGCAAATTAATATCAGATCTTCATACACATCATAAGATTTATTCTATGTATTAAGGATTTTGACTCTAAACTCCTGAGGGTATTGTGATGTAAGCCGTGACGTAGATTCGGTTACAGGCATAAAGACACCGAATTTCCATTATTATAAGATGAGGTGATGATGATGATGATTATTATGTGGATGATGATGGTGATGTTCTTGACGCCGTAATCAAGTCATTTGTTTCTGATTGATAATCGTGAAAATGAAAATGTACTCCTCCTCGAGATGGTTAGGCTCACATCAATGCTCATAATTGAGATGGTAGATCCTACTGAATTTAAAAGAACATTAATTTACTTACTGTAGAAAGAAGAAGAAGAAGAAGAAGAAGAAGAAGAAGAAGAAGAAGAAGAAGAAGAAGAAGAAGAAGAGAAATGAAGGATTGATTGAATGAAGAAGAACAAGAACAAGAACAAGAAGAACAAAAACAAGAATTGGTTAATGGATGAGAAGAAGAAGAAGAAGAAGAAGAAGAAGAAGAAGAAGAAGAAGAAGAAGAAGAAGAAGAAGAAGAAGAAGAAGAAGAAAAGAAAAGAAGATTGGTTGAATGGATGAAAAAGAAGAAGAAGAAGAAGAAGAAGAAGAAGAAGAAGAAGAGAAGAAGAAGAAGAAGAAGAAGAAGAAGAAGAAGAAGAAGAAGATTGGTTGAATGGATGAAAGAAGAAGAAGAAGATTGGTTGAATGGATGAAGAAGAAAAAGGAAAAAAAAGTTGAATGGGTGGAAGAAGAAGAAGAAGAAGAAGAAGAAGAAGAAGAAGAAGAAGAAGAAGAAGAAGATTGGTTGAATGGATGAGAAGAGAAGAAGAAGATTGGTTGAATGGATGAAAGAAGAAGAAGAAAGGAAATGGAAAAGTTGGTTGAATGGATGGAAGAAGAAGAAGAAGAAGAAGAAGAAGAAGAAGAAGAAGAAGAAGAAGAAGAAGAAGAAGAGAAGAAGAAGAAGAAGAAGAAGAAGATGATTGGTTGAATGGATGAAAGAAGAAGAAGATTGGTTGAATGGATGAAAGAAGAAGAAGAAAAGGAAAAGGAAAAAGTTGGTTGAATGGGTGGAAGAAGAAGAAGAAGAAGAAGAAGAAGAAGAAGAAGAAGAAGAAGAAGAAGAAGAAGAAGAAGAAGAAGAAGAAGATTGGTTGAATGGATGAAAGAAGAAGAAGAAGAAGATTGGTTGAATGGATGAAAGAAGAAGAAGAAAAGGAAAAAAAAGTTGGTTGAATGGAAGAAGAAGAAGAAGAAGAAGAAGAAGAAGAAGAAGAAGAAGAAGAAGAAGAAGAAGAAGAAGAAGAAGAAGAAATGGATGAAAGAAGAAGAAGAAGGTTGAATGGATGAAAGGAAAAGAAGAAGAAGAAAAGGAAAAGGAAAAGTTGGTTGAATGGGTGGAAGAAGAAGAAGAAGAAGAAGAAGAAGAAGAAGAAGAAGAAGAAGAAGAAGAAGAAGAAGAAAAGGAAAAAGTTGGTTGAATGGGTGGAAGAAGAAGAAGAAGAAGAAGAAGAAGAAGAAGAAGAAGAAGAAGAATACGTTGGATTATAATAATATTCCATTGCTTCATTCTCTTCTCTGAGTACGCTTTACCTGGAGCGTGCTGATTGAATTAACACAGCAACGAACAAAAATGAGAGATAGTGGAACGGAAGGGAGTACGAAAAGCGAAGAGGGGAAAATGGAAGTGTTTAATGTGAGAATAAAAAAAGGGCTAACCTTCTCCGATGACAATAGGTTTTATGTTAATCATCAAAGGCAGAATCATGGGTTTGCTACAGCTTTCCAAAACTAAAGACATTAACGCTGATACTAAGCAACGAATACTATACAAAATGGCAACCCCTCCAATTCTTTATAACATAGAAGTTGTGTCAAAAAAGTATCAAGACTTTTTGTACTTTTTGACACACCAGGTTTTGTATCCTGAAAAAATAAAGTTTCATTCATTCATTTTTTCGGAATACAAGGTGTGTCAAAAAAGAACCAAGTTTATAACTGTATTTACGAAGATAGAAATGAAGAATGAATGGAACGTTTTTTTTTTCAGAATACAAGGTGTGTCAAAAAGTACAAAAAATCTCGATAATTTTTTTGACACACCATGAATATTTGTTAGAATGTGGTGACTGAGGGTCTTAATGGCCAGGATATGACGTTAAAATGCATCCAGTAGTGAAGTTTCAATTCTGGACCTATTGGGTGTGTGGAGTATCCCTTCATCGCCATTACTCCCAGATCCACTC
>CM042145.1:123660832-123688332 GCA_023376005.1 Doryteuthis pealeii
GAAGAAAAAAAAGAAAGAAAGAAGCTCAGCATAAAGGAAGAATAAGAAAAGAAAAAAAGAAATTGGAAAATTGGAAAGATTAGGATGTACAAAAAAGAAAGAAGCTTATTAGAAGGAGAGAAAGAAAGAAAGAAAAAAAGAGAGAAAAAGAAACGTATGAGAAATAAATGAATAAATGAATAAATTAAAATACTGAAAATTGTGGAGGTGAAAAAGAAAGAAAGAAGGAAATAAATAAGTGGAAAGGTTCTAAAATTTTAGAGCTACACCAGTTCATCAAGGCGGTCCTTGAATGGACACAGAAAATAAGAAATATGTGAGCTAGTTCGGACCAAACGGTTGGTATGTTGGGTGGTGGTTAGATTGGATTTTACGGAATGTCAACCCTTGGGTTATTTTACGCCGAAAACGTTTTTGTAATATGCATTATTGTTGGGTATTAAAAATCTTAAACATAGTTTAATCTTTTGGACCCGTGGATGGGACCTCAACAGTTACTACTACTCCATGTCCGAGTGGTCAGCGGAGTACTAGTAATGAAGAGGTATTCCATATTACCCACATCTTCAAATTTGAACGTAATACCCAAATTCTAAGTCCCCAATCACCGCATTTTAGCATATATAATCAAAATGGTTGTGGCTTTTTCATAAGATCAATATGGGTCAATTATGTAGGTACTAGGATTTGATGTGACCAGCTGAAGTGATCGGAAGGGGTCTCTCCAAACGCATGTCTAGCTCATGTAAGGGCACAATAGAGTGCTGCATGTCATGGACTAACTAAAATCGTCAGCGTCTATCTCCTTTTCACTGGCGCTAGTTCAAGTACATTGGTTTGGCGTCTGAGGCGGAGTGCCATATCTACCATCAGCTCTTGACTTTACCGTATATATCCCTTTGCTACTCTACGCTGAGTTGGCGTGGGTCTGTATCTGACCAGGAACCTTGTGTTTCCTAGTCGGACACTCTACCGACTGAGCTACACCGGCCTACAGCCACAAAATTTGATCTAAATCATAACGGGGCGTGACCAACGACCAACACGTAACCACATTGATGGGGTCTTATCCCTGCAGAGGTGCAGACGGTGTATTATACAGTCACCGTTTATAGTACATATGTGATAAAAGAGTTCGCTGTTCACCATAAAGGCAATTGGTTGGGACAATCATATAGGTTCTAGGGATTGACGTGACCAGTCGATTGATCGGGGGGGGGGCTCTACGACCGCCCATATAGCCTAAAAAAGAGTCAAAGTAGAGTTTTACATGTCATGGACTGCTCAGCCACCAGGGTTCCATCCGTACGCATTACATGTTGTCACCCATGGCCAACACGTGGCCCAATCGGGGGGGGTGCATCTTATCCCTTTGCAGAGGTGCAGTCGGCGTATTCTACAATCCCAGCCGACAGGATGGGTAGTAAAATGACTGTTGGAATGTTTTATGATATAAGGTGTGCCGTAGCCTACCACTTAAACTTATACACCCTTCCTGTGCGCGTGTATTAAAAGCCAGCCAATCAACACGCTCGAACACGTGGTTAGTTAACTATTCAATCGCCGACCTTGATAGCCGTTCATTCCCACGTATTCGACACAGACGAATGTAATTGCTTCCAAGGACTCTGGTCAACCAAAGGATTCTGCCAAAAAAAAATGAGGACCAACCAAGGAATCTTCCCTAAGGAACAGCCAAATGATTTTACCAAACGCAAAGGACCACAAGGGATCTCCGCTGTAAAGTGCTTTTACTTGCAGCCTAAAAATGGCCACAAACATCGACTTGTGTGAAAAGATATGATCAGTTCGTTTTATTTTGTTGACTGCAATTTGTCTGTTTCTTTGTGATTTGTGGATAGAATGACATGATAATAAAGTGATGTGTCATCTTATTCTTAATTAAGGAAGACAATTTGTTTTGACATTTTCGAGACACAAAGTTGAAACGACTTGACAAATATTATTGAGGTTATTAAGAAAGAAGATAAATTTAAAAGCAAGAAAGATATGAAGAAAAAAAGAGTATCAAAAACGGTAAGCAAGAAATAGACGCAAAAAAACAGGAGACAGAAGAGATGGGAGGAAAGACAGAAGAAGACAACGGAGGAAAAGGTGTATTGAAAACGGTAAGCAAGAAGGAGATGCAGAAATACAATGAAAAAAGGAATAGAAAGAAGGAGAAAAAGAATGAAAAAAGGAAAGGAAACGATTATTTAAAAAACAATAAGCAATAAAATAGATGTAAAACCCAAAGGTAATAGAAGAGAAGGACGAAAGAAGGATAGAAACAAAGAAAGAAAAAGAGTTTAAAAAAAATGATGAGCAAGAAATAGATGAAAAAAAACCCAAAGGAAACAGAAGTGAGAGAAGGAAATAAATAAAGAAAAAAGAACTAATAAAAGATAATAAGTAATAAATTGAAAAGAATTGAAAACGAAGGAATTAAAATAGATGGGAGGAAAGAAAGAACGAACAAAAAGAAAGAGAAGGAGTTTTAAAAATAGAGGAAAACCCGAAGGAAACAGAAGAGAAGGAAAGAAAGAAAGAACAAAAAAGAATATATGGAAGGATAGAAAGAATGAAAAATAAAATAAAATCCATAAAGAAAATCAAGATGCCCGATATAAGTGGGTTAACCCATTACCAGTGTAGATGAACAAATAAGAAAGATATTATTGACAAGTGGTAATCAAATCAACAAGAACATCGGCTTTTAAAAAATAAGATCTCCATTATTATTTCACTCTGTGGGAGTTTTTCAAGCCCCCCCCCGATCAATCGACTGGTCACGTCAAGCCCTACTACCTATATGATGGTCCCGACCCAATTGTCTTATCGCAAGCCCCAACCCTTTTATTATATATGTGCTAGAAAGTGGTGGCTGAGGGTCTTATTGTCCTGGGAATGGTGTTAAACTCTATCTGAGGGTAAGGTTCCAGTTCGGGAGGTCTAGGAAATGTGGAGCACCCCTTCATCCCATTGCTCCCGGGTCCACTCTTAGACAGAGTGGTAGTACCTGTTAGGGTCCCATCTATGTATTAAATAGTAATATGTATTTGAATAAAATAAAACAATGAGTATCCATTAAGAATTAATTTAATTAAAAACTTTATCAGCATTACCTAACCCACCGAGATTGATATGCCGTAAGACAAGAACCAAACCAAACTATGAATAGGCTACTTACAGTCAAGCACTGATTCCCACGGGATCAACAAAGTTAAGCAGCGATGATCCTGTTCATTACTGATATGGGTGAGCACATAAGGAACAGCAAGTAGTGTAAGAAACTTGGGGCCCACGTTTTAAAATACTTTTTTTTAAATTCCTTTAAAATACAAACATCACTGTTTAAATTTTCAGTCAATTTTGGGACACTTTCTCTACTACTTCCGTTAGGCCACATTTAAAAAAAGATTTTTCGGCTGCTTTACCTTATTTCACTGCCGCCAGTCGAATGTGTCGGATATGATCTCTACTAATTTTTTTTTTTATCTTTTTTTTTACTTATCTTTGGAATCTCAACAACCGAGATTGTTAAGGCCAGTGACAAGCTGTCACCCCCTATTGATGAGATCTTTGAGGTTAACGATTGTCATTTCGACAACCCACAAAGGTTTTCTCTTTTTTATCCTCAGTCGATCATCCCTTCTTTAGATACCAATAGACACATAAATAAAACCTATTACTTACTTGTCATTTTTTCCCGACTGGTATCGTAATTCCTGGGTTTTGCTTAAAAGTAAAATTTAGATTAGCCAAGTGTTGTTTTTTTGTGGGGGAGGGGTTGTCTTTTAGTCAGTGATCTAGGAACGTTTGGACCTCATCACCTCATCGTCGGCTGCGTGATTTGCTCTCTGGGTCAATCGTTGTCTTCTAGAATTTCAAACACACAGACTTATGCATTTTCTCATTGCATTAAAGGTATAATTTCCTCGCTTTTGTGCAAAGATATTATGTTCACCAGAATATCCTATTCACTTTTGTTTTTCTAGTTTATTTCCAATTCACTGTCCTTAGTTATATGCCTATTAACCTCTCCGTTGTCAAGTTTAGAGTGTGTGTATGGAGTTTTATGATTTTTTGTAGGATTAGACTTTTGGTTATATTTGGTGTGTGATCGCAGATTGTTTTTTAAACCTCATTCCCCCAGATTTTTATCGGCATTACACTGTAGGTAATAAAGGACTATTTGCTCGTAAATTCCTACCATAAAATAAACTAAACCCTCTTTTTATGTCCGTGTTTTTGCAATAAATGTTTTATTTTTCTTGCACCCGTTATTTTACAATAATAAATACATTTTCTTTATTTTAATATTCCCTTCAATGTGTATATTCTAAAAATTTTTATTTTGTGAGAATACTTAGTTTTAAAGTGGGGGTTCGTTTTTACACTTCAACTTTTTACTCGTAAATTCCTACCATAAAATGCCCAAGCCTAATTTTATGGTAGGAATTTACGAGTAAAAAGTTGAATATTCTTCCTTCTTGTGGGTTATCAGGCTAAAATGGAATTAAGGAAGAGAAAAGAAAAGACAAATATATTTTCAGGGTTAGACTTTTATTCTAGTTTATAGCAATTTCTGTAGCATCTGTTCTCGGTCAAGGTCTGAGTTGAAATGAACCAGGGATTTTCTTGGTGGTAGGAAATTCGCCCCTTTCTCTGTACATGCTCAGAGGGATCTTCCTGTCTGAGGGCCCTTGGAATCTTTATTTTATTTTATTTTTTATGGCAGCCCATCTGCAAATCCATCTATGTTTGGTATTATTATTACTCCAAAACCCAATGTTCCTTTGAGTTTTATACCTTCGTCAAACTGTTACACATTAAAGGGTAGCCTATTTATTTTGTAATTAAGTGTAATATTTGAATTTAAGATTAACTAGAAAATCGTTAGAAGAGTCATGGAAATAAGCAGTGGCTTGATTGGCAGCTTTTAACCGCTTGTTCACCTATGTCATTGCATTCTGATTGGTAGTATGTCACGTGATAGCAAAATATATACAAGAAGCTTAGAAAAACAGAGTTGAACTTACGTGATCGACTGAGGTGCATTTTACAAATGAAGTCCACGGAGTTGATCTCCGTGCGCTGACATGTTGGGTATTGGGGAAAATAAAAGACGCCAAATTTAAAATGAGTCTTTGCGTTTATTAATAAGAATAAGAAATGGACCGAAATAACTTGGCCAGTAACACAAGATGGCCCAGAAGTCCATAGAGCTCAGCCTGAATAGAAGATAGAATGTCTTCACAAATTAACAAAACTACTACTACTACTACTACTACTACTACTACTACTAATAATAATAATAATAATAATAATAATAATAATAATAAGAAGAAGAAGAAGAAGAAGAAGAAGAAGAAGAAGAAAACTATCAAACAAAATACTTCTAAGTCATATTTCCTGATTCAATCTGTCGTAATTTTTAAAAACCATCGATTCTCACTCCATAACCCCTGATTTTCGTTGGATTGTCTATAGGTTTAAGATGTACGCAAAATTGCCCCTTCTATTTATGAACCTTCTCCACAACAGCAGGCACTTCCGGTGTAAAATGACCAATGAAAGCGGAGGGGAAAATAATTTAATATCGCGCAACTGTCATCAAATCAATTGTTAAGTGAACTTTCTGTCAGCGAGACATATCTTTTAAATTAATATCCAAGGAACAGTATAAACATGGTATTCTCCATGTTACAGAGGATTATCAACTAACTACTGGTTAGGTTTAACCAAATTGAATCAGTTTACAATGGAACAACTGAATCCCTACAATTACGACAAGAATTTTAACGGAAGAGACTATGTAGCCGGTTCCGGTCAAATGACCGGAACCGGCTACATAGCGTCATACCATAGCGTCATATCCCCTAAATTTGTTTTATGCTTATTTAGCCAGTCCTCGTAAAATACACAAACCTACTTGTATGCTTATTTTACTGTCGCTGAAAATATTTTTTTATTATGAATTCAAGTAATGTTGAAAATAACAACACATATTTAACACAAACATTTATTTATATTCATTTATATTTATATTTTGTGAAGGATACAAAAGATTCTTCTACATGAAAAATATGATACCGTTAATGACTTTGTGATCAAAGTTGAATTTTTTCAAATTTTGTAAGAAAATTAAAGAAAGGTTGATGGTAAATTTGACTATGATGAATTATTTCAAAAGGGGGAAAAATGGCATTTTCCACAATCAATTGTTAAAACATATAATTGAAATCCTAACCCTAACATTAACTCTAAACCTAACCCTAATCTTAACAATGAATTCTTGTTGATTACACTGGTTTACAAAGAAATTGAGGCAAGCACAAAAATAACTGTTTTAACCTAATTTGGGGGTGCTGAATTCAGATTTGAAATCCGTTTTTACTCATCAGCTCTAGTTTTTTTTAGATATGCATACTGTACATTTTGTACACATACTGTATATAAAGGCATATATGCATTCAGGGTTAATTTATAATATTGTGTGTCTTATGTCTTCTTTTTTAGTTATTATGCAATAAATGTATTACATTATATATATATATATATATATATATATATATATATATATATATATATATATATATAGTTGGATTTGGACAGTTAAGCGTGGCAACACGTCTCAATCAACAGCCAGTAGTGCACTGGCCAGTAGTGCACTGGCAGTCAGCAGATCATCTAAGAAAACACATTTCTAACTGTCTGCAGTACTATGAATTGTGTACATTGTGCTATCCAAGTATATTTATTCCGTCAATGTTCTTTATCTATCCAGTTTTATCTGTAATAAGCTGCTGCAACTGTTGAAATAAGCACGTATATATTCTGTATATACTAAAATGAGACTATTTAAAAGACAGAAAACTAGAGGTGATATAGCAAAACTGTTTATAAATTTGAATTCAGCACACCCAAATTAGTAAAAAAAAAAAACCTATTCCCGTTCTTGCCTCAGACAAAAAATACTTTTTTGCAAACCAGTGATATATATTTTCGTTCTTTATATTCACTTTTATAAGGAAAGATAATAAACATGAAATGCCCGGATGATAGATTTTAGAACCGAGTAACTAGCCCATTCGTATTCTAACACTTTTGACATTTGGGATCGTTTTAATATAAACGCAAATAAATCAAATTGGTTTCTAGGCATTTTTTTTATTTTTGCTTTTCAGACATCTTGAAAGTTTTCACCCCATCGTAAGTTGGTTGATTTGCCATCGAGGTCGATCTTTGACTGAAACAACATTTTCTCATTGAATTGCTATAATCTGCCTTGTCACTACTTTTTTTCACTTTTGCCTACACCTCCATTAGTTATAAGTTTATTAACCTCCCCGTTAGCAACTTTAGTATGTCTGTAAATAAGTCATCAGGGGGCCTAAAGTCAGTATCAGCCAACAGCGAGGGAGTCTAACTCATTTTCCCACTTGTGCTAGACCAAGGAGATTGTTTTTAGCGTCTGCAGGAGGGCGCCACACCTACTATCAGCTTCTCACTTTACCGCACAGATCCCTGTGCTACACATACGCTGGGTTGGCGAGGGCCAGTATCGAACCAGGAACCTTGTCTGTAGTAGGCGTTATTAGGGCTCATCTCTGCAATTAATATAAACCAATCTATTTTAGGTATTGTCATTACTCCTTAATCTAATCAACATTCCTTCCGGTGTAATACACACACCACACCCTTCTAAATCTTATTTCCAGTTTAAATCAATTATCAAACAATTCTGTCATTCGAAAACCCCACTGAGGTTATTTTATTTTTTTATCTCAATCGATCATCCCTACTTTTGATTGATTACTTAATTCGATTTTACTCCATGTCAACCCTTGTTGGGTTATTCTATACCGAAGACGTTTGTTATTTAATTATTATTGTTGGTATAGAGAAGGGGGAAATAGGGGGAAAATAGATATTTGAGTCAACACAGTCTTCGACCAGCAGCTGAAAATCCTCCGTCGTCGTCGTCGTCGTCGTTGTCGTCAAAATAATCTTTTCTGACTGCCGTCTCACGTAAGCCGAATGCTTCTCTGGTTGTCACCTTTACTCGATTTGGTTATTTATGGGCATATTACCCAAATATCCGGGCACATCAGTCGAACCTCGCGTCCGTCCAGTTCATAAATCGCATTTGATTTCGCATGCGGGAGGACGTGGGTTCGATCCCGGCAGGCTAGACAATGTCTTGCTCTTTTTCCTTTCTCGTTCACCGTCATAGTTGGTTACTCAATTTTTTTAAAAACTCAGTTTTTAACACATTTTTTGTAAACTCCCTATTTGATCTATTAAACTATAGATAGAACCTTAACAGGTACTACCACTCCGGGTTAATTTGGACTGAAAGTAATGATAATGATACTCCAGACTTCCCTAAGTTCCAACATTGGAAAACCGTCATTAGATGTAGTTTGACGTCAGACCTACGACACTCCCTACTTTTGACACTTGGGTTCGTACAAATGGAAGCATAAATGAATCTCGGCTAATCACGTCAATCCCTAGCGCCTCTATGATTGTTCCAATCGTATTTCCCTGATTACAAGCCCCTAAATCTTTTCACGATACATATGCCTGAAGGCGATGGCTTAGGCACATAAGATCCTGGGTATGACGCTAAACTGCATCTTATGGTGAAGTTCAAATTCTGCAGCTATGTGCAGAGTGGAGTACACTTTCGTCGCCATTACCCAAAGGTCTACTTCGACCTAGAGTGGTAGTACCTGTTCGGGTCCCATCTTCTGGGTTTACTAGAAGAAAATGTATTAACAAAAATGTTTAAAAAACTGAGTTTAAAAAAATGTTCAGTAACTCACTAGAAGCAATAAAATAATTTCTTTGGAATAAAATAATCCAACAAGGGTTGACGTACCGTAAAAATCCAACCAACCAACCAACCTAAAGAAATCATATGAATGACTAGTCTTTTTTCCTGGTTGATCAAATAGTTTTGAAATGCAAATGTCTTCCATTTTTAGTCAGTGATCAAGGGACGTTTGAACGTTGTTACCCCATCGTCAGCTGGGTTATTTGTCCCCTAGGTCAATCAGTGCCTTCCCACATTTGAAAAAAGTAAACTAATTTTCTCCTGGCATCAAAGATATGATCTTTTTTACTTCTATTTTAGTTGCACAAATATAGCCTTTTCCATTTTTTCTACATTCCTTGTCTTTTAAAAAATTTATTTTACTTTATTCTTCATTTATTTATTTATATTTCCGGTTTTTTTTTTGGGGGGGGCGTAATTTTTTTGTCTTTATTTTCTTCCTTTATGCTTTCCTTGTTTTGCACCATGTAATTTCTCTTCTGCTCATCTAAACACTTCCTTTTCTTTCATTATTTTTCTTGCCTTTCTCTTTCTCTCTTTCTCTCTCTCTCTCTCTCTCTCTCTCTCTCTCTCTCTCTCTATCAATCTATCTATCTATCTCGCTCTCTCTCTATATATCTCTCTCTCTATCTATCTATCTCTATATCTCTCTCCTGATCTTAATTATATAGACTTATCCCTTCCCTATCCCATTTGTATTTTCTATGTATCTATATATCTTTCTTTCTTACTTTAATATACCCGCACATTTTTTGTTTGTTTCTTTCCTTCTTTCAAGTAAAAAGTTGTTTTTTATTTTTATCACGTTCTTCTTTCAATTCTCTTGTCACTTATTTTCTTTATATAAACAAAATCATTTTTTTCTTTCTTTCGTTCGTTCTTTCTTTCTTTCTTTCGTTCTTTTTCTTTCTTTCTTTCTTTTTTTTCGTTCTTTTCCTTTCTTTATGATTTCGTTCTTTCTTTCTTTTCTGTTCCTTTCTTTTCTTTCTTTTATTCATTCTTTCTTTCTTTCATTTTTCTTTCCTTTTCTTTTCTTTCTTTCTCCAAATGGTTCCATGTTTTTTTTGTGCCTTTCTTTCTGTTTTTGTTTTGCGGTTCAGCTTTTTCTTTCTTTTTTTCTTTTTTTCTTTCTTTCTTTCTTTCTTTCTTTACTTTTCTTTTCTTTCTTTCGTTCTGTATTTTCTTTTCTTTTCTTTATTTTCTTCCATCATTCTTTCTTTCTTTCTTTCTTTCTTTCATTCATTAATTCTTTCTTTCGTTCGTTCTTTCTTTTCTTTTCTTTTCTTTTCTTTTCTTTTCTTTCTTTCGTTCTGTATTTTCTTTTCTTTTCTTTATTTTCTTCCATCATTCATTCATTCTTTCTTTCTTTCATTCATTCATTAATTCTTTCGTTCGTTCTTCTTCTTCTCTTTCTTTTCTTTTCTTTTCTTTTCTTTCTTTCGTTCTTATTTTCTTTCTTTTCTTTTTCTTCATCATTCATTCATTCTTTCTTTCATTCTTCTTAATTCTTCGTTCGTTCGTTCGTTCTTTCTTCTCTTTCTTTTCTTTTCTTTTCTTTTCTTTTTTCTCTAAATGATTCCATGTTTCTGTAAGCCTTTATTTCTGTTTTTTTTTGATTTCAGCATTTCTTTCTTTCTTTCTTTGTTCTCTTCTTTCTTTATCCAAATGGTTCCATCATTCTGTGTCCCTTTCTTTCTGTTTTTCTTCTTCTTTTCATCTTTTTTTCTTTCTTTCTTTTTTCTTTCTTTCTTTTTTCTTTCTTTCTTTCACTCTTTCTTTCATTTGTTTCTTCCTTTTTAAAAAGAACATTATATGTTTGTCCTTCTTCATTCGTTTTTCGTTATCCTTCTCTTGCCACCTAATTTATTTTCGTTTTTTATAGTTTCATTTACTTTCATTAGTTATGTACTTATCAACCTCCCCATTGGCAAGTTTAATTTGAATGCATGTGCGTATGCGTATGTGTGTGCCTGCGGATGCGCGCGCACGTTTGTGTGAGTGTGTGGTGTGTGTGTGTGTGCGTCTGCGTGTGTGTATGTGCATGTATATATGTAAGTGAGTGTGTCTAGTAGTAGGGTTCTTCTTTTGCATTTGTGGTAAACCCATGTATTTTGGTAGAGTTTATCACTCTAAATCCAATCTACATTCCTTAGGGTGCCAAAATGTTTTAAATCTGATTTCCAGTTTAAATATGTCAATAAAATATATCAGGGGAGTCTCCGTGGCGCAATGGATAACGTACTGGACTGATACATCAAAGTAAGATATTTTGAACAACAGTGTTGGATTATTTTGGTAATATAAGGGGTGCTGGGACCCACCACTTGAACTTATAGACTCTGTGTCAGCCAATCAACACGCTCGAATAAGTGGTTAGTTAACTATTAATCGCTGATTTTGAAAGCCGTTTATTTGCACGTATTTGACAGAGACGACCCAATCAGCAACCAAGGACCCTGCTGAAAACCAAGAATTCTTACCTAAGGGCAACCAAAGTATTCTACTTAAAACTAAGGAAAATCAAGGATGCTAAATAACACCGAGGAACAACCAAGGATTCTTACCTAAGGGCAACCAAAAGATTCTACCTAACACTTAGTAAGACAAGGGATCTCCACTGTAAAGTTCTCTCACTTGCAGCCAAAAATGACCACAAAATCATAACAGTCACGCTATAACGTTCTTTTTCGGACAAATACGCTTAGGGAGGTATGTATCCCTTATTCCCCCAGTTATGGGTAAAATATTACCACCACTGTTCTTCTACAATGGATAGCTCTGACATTGAACCAAAGAATATTTATATAACATTAAACAAACAAACAAACAAAGAAACGTACAGACGAAGCAATATAAAAAAAAGTCCTCATTACGTTTTTGTTGTATATTGGTTCTTATAGAAACGGTATTTCCGTTATAAAACCGGTAACTTTCTGCAATGACGAGGTGTTTTGGTTTGAAATACTTTAGCAATAAATGTTTAATTTCTTCAAAAGACTTCTCAGTCGGGTTTCTGAAGTCCACACAAATCCTCCAAGACTCTGTATGTCTTCTCCTCGATAGGGCTTAGCAAAATTACTTTGACATTTGTCTCTGTTTAAGTGCTATGTGCGAAATCCTTTTCTATGAAAGACTGTTCCACGCGGTTTAGGTAAGTCAAAATGTTCGCCGATTCAACGCAGAATTCGTTGGCATATTTCAGTGTGATGAAAAAATCCTCATCGTCACTTTGCTTTTGCAAATGCTCGTGAATATCAACAAAAACGTAAACGGCAGTATTCACATAATTCACTGATTTCAATATAGAAGGGGGAAAATATATGGGGCGAAATAGACCTTCGAATCAACAAGCTCGCGCCGAGGGGGAACCAAAAACAAGCGAGTTCTCCGTCTTCTCACAAGCCTCTGTTGGTCAACACATTCTTCGTCTAGCAGCTGGTAAAATCCGTCGTCGTAGTCGAAATAATCTTTAGCAGTTCATAATCACATTTCCTATTTAGTTTTGTTTCTGTTCGACTAAAATCCATGTCTTTACTGAAAAGCGCTTCGTCGTCGACTGCTTCTGCTGCTGCTGACTGCCCAGCGCTCGACTCACTTGTTATTTTATGGGCATATTAGCCAAACATCCGGCCGAACCTCGCGTCCGTCCAGTGCCCAAATCGCATTTGTTTTTGCACGCGGGAGGACGCAAGTTCGATCCCGGCAGGCAAGACAATGTCTTGCCCTTTCCTTTCTCGTTCTCCGTCACATTCAATGTCCAAGATTTAGGTGAGTTGGGTCGAATTTAGGTCATAAGTGGTTAAGAAGGTTTGCAAAATATATGCATACTAAAAACTTAGCTTTTTAAGGTTCTTGGTAACTGGATCCTCATGGCCTGACGAATTCGGAGCCCTAGGTTGATGGCTTTTGGCTCCTATGAAGAAACTGTTTGATCTACCTTCTAGATGTATAATAATCTTAAGTGGAATGCCTTACCTGAGCTGATGGAATATCAATTTCCGTATTTTAGTTAAATAAGTAAAAAAATCTCCGAAATAATACTTCCGTTTCCTAGAACAATAGCCGAAACGGTACCTCCGTTTCTATTAGAACCAATATACAACAGTTTTTCATTACCCTTTGAAGATACGGATCTGACTATTTTAATTGAATTTCATTTAAATTTTTTACCGACCCCAATGTTCACCACATTTAAATTATATTGGTTGGTTAATTGGTTAGTTGATTTTACGTCATATCAACCCATATTGGGTTATTTTATGCTGAAAGCATTTTGGTTTTATTCATTCTTGTTGTATATTGAATATTTTGAAATTGTTTGTGTGAAGTGACGACTGAAATCAACTACTATAATCAATTTCTCTAACTGCAAAAGTCCCCTGACACAATCTGTTGCCTGCAACACTATCACAGTAGTCCTTGCTCAATCCGTCAAAAGTTCTCGCGTTCAAACGCACGTCGCTCTTCACGTTAAGAAGATTAAAACACAACTGTCCGTAGTGTGAGAAGGTATGCCTTAAATAATAAGTAACTGCCCAATATCTTACATCCGAGCTAATCACACGCAGCGCTGCCCGACCCGTGCGAAATTTGAATATTCAACAGGGGTGACAGTAGTCTGTCTATGAGCCACTCCACGCGACAAGGAGGCTGCGAGTTCAATATCTGTAGTCATTCGCTACACTTACCCCATCGCACATGCCAGACATATACGGATGCGCTTTGTTCTGGGAGGCAGGAAATCTTCTATTCCACATCTTTCAAACTCATTTTTATCTATTTAACCCATAATTAGGACCCTATCAACTAATGACAATGAAAAGGTACTCCACGCTACCCAGAGCTCTGAAAATGTATTCTCACCACCAGATGCAGTTTAATGTCATACCAAAGACCTACAACACTCAGCCACTGCCTCCTATGACATATATGATAAAAAGGATTGTTTTTTTCCAAGAGATCGAGACAATAATATAGGTGCTAGGGTTTGATGTGACCTGATGATTGATCAGGAGGCGGGTTGCTCTCCGACCACCTGTCAAGCCTCAATACGGGCCAAATTAGGGTGTTGAATGTCATGGATTGGTTAGCCATGAGGATCTCGTTCTTAAGCATCACGGATCGCCATCACGGACAAAAGGTGTCCCCCATTTGGGTGTGTTACTTACGGGTCGGTTTTGCTCAGTCAGTAGAGCACCCGGCTTGGAATCGCAAGGTTCTGAGTTTGAGAACCATCCCAGCCAACTCAGCATATGAGTAGCACAGATTTGGTAATCTGATCTGTGCACTAAAATAAGGAGCTCATGGTAGGCGTAGCGCTACTCATCAGCAAAAACACTTCCCCAGTCTAGTGAAATTGGGATAGGCTCCATCGAAGTCCGGCTGATACCAACAATAGGTCACTCCGCCAACTTTACAACTTTAATTTTATAATTTGCTTATAGCATTTTGTCTATATTGGTTTGCTGGTGGGTTTTGAAGGCTATCACAATGCAAGTGTAAAGAAACAAGGTAACTATGATGTAGTTCGTCTACCTTTGATGTATTCTCTCAATATTTGGGGATAAAGATCCCTGCGTCAGAAGATTTCTGAAAGGTAGGTTCTGGAGCTGTTACCTTGTGGCTAGGATCTGACCATACAGTTGTATGTCTGGTGATATTTTTACTCGTAATTTTTTGCATGTTTATTTGTGTAAGTGTAACTTTATTTTTAGTTATATGTAGAGATGGAATCGGCGTATTCTAGAAGACGAGCCGACGGGGCTTTTAAAGTGTGTTATTCGACCTATTTTCTGTTTTAACAAAGAAGATATCTTTAAAATAGGTCAGTTCTGTTTGTGTTGTCGCAAACTCACCCACTTTTTAAAAAAAAAATTGTCCTCCAGTGACTGGGCGTATGAGTTGTATAGTTCATGTTGTAGCAAAGCGTTTCACAAAGTTAATTACTCAGCGCAAATTAGATTATGAGCAGTTACTGTAGTTGACTTGTCAAATCAAATTATAAGGTTTGATTCTATTACACCACACATGCTTCTCATTATCATGCTATAATTATCGTTGAACTGGTAGTAGGGAGCAGATTGGTGTGAAATAGAATGTCCGAAGGGAATGAAAACATGAAGAAATCACTGAAAAGAACTAGGGAAACAACATGGTATAAATATAAACAGATAATTAAATACAACGGATTTTTGCACACGTTTCGAATTTTGTGTCGTAGTCAATTGAGCTCAGTAAATATAAGCAGCATGTACATTTTTTAAACCTTACGTTAAGTAACTAATTTCCTTGTACTTTAGGCTGCAATCTTTTCAAGAACCCCTAATATATATATAGAGAGATAAAAACCTATATTTGGGTATGCAATATAGTACAGTAACAATATGTATTTGCACAATTTTTTTATTGTATAGTTCTATGAGTTTTTAAAAAAACTTTTGATCTCATTCTTTTGTTGTTCTTGTTACCAAATATTTCATCCAATTGATTCTGTAGATTTCTTCAAGGGAATCATCTTTGTACAGAGTAGGGATTTGTTATCTGGGTCTTTTTTATAATTTACTTTATTATCAATTTTTAAAATTATTAGATATATCTTCTATATCACTTTTGTTGGATTTTCTTCAGTTCTTAGTTGATTAAAATTTAGAACACCAAAGATTGATTGAGGAAAAACAGGAGTAGGAGAGAAAATAAGAGTAACATGATTTATCAAATTTAAAAAAATAAATCGCCGAGAATTTGTATAGTAGATATTCGTTTATTTTAGGAATCTTTTTTTCTTTTTGTTTACATTCAAGATATTATTTTTAAAATGCATTCCTAGACTTTATCAAAGATTTAACAAACAAACAAATTGCTAAGAATTGGTGTGTATTTACCCAACCTCATCGCTACAAACAGGACTCGACATGAGGTCAAGTTTCATGTGCATAATATGGGCTTTGAATTCAGGGTTGTCTTTCTGTATTACCCTTCTAAAAAACTCCAACCAGAAGACGGTGGTTAAGTGTCTTGTCCTTGGTATGACGTTAAACTGCCTCTAGTTCCAATTCAGGGACGCTATAGAATGTGAAGTACCCCTTTACCACCATAAGTCCAACCAGACCCGGTGGTAGTATCTGTTAGGGTCCATATATGGGTTAATAAATCAAAAACTGAATATAATATATATATATATATATATATATATATATATATATATATATATATATATGTGTATGTGTGTGTGTGTGTGTGTGTGTGTGAGTGTGTGTGTGTGTGTGTGTGTGTTTGTAAATATATGGAAAACGATTATTCGGCTTTCTCTCCATCACATTTCCAACTCAAGTCTTTTAAAAAAACATCCATCACCGTTTGAACAACAAACATTATTTTTCTCTTCTATTATATTGTCCCGGAGAAGAATTTGCATAAACCGAAACGTTTATTATCATGATAGATTCATTTTTTGGAATACATTGATTTTTAAAATTTCTATTACTCTCTCTCTCTCTCTCTCTCTCTATATATATATATATATATATATATATATATATATATATATATATATATATATATATCGATTAAATAATTGTTTTCGCGTTTTTATTTAACCTATAGATAGGAACCTAACAGGGACTACCACTCTGGGTCAAAAATAACAATAAAGGGTTACTTCACACTCTGGAGAGCACCAGAATTGTAACCTCACCATTTGATGCAGTTTAACGTCACGCCCAGGACACGGAGAGAACTGGATATCCAAGAAGAAACTGAGACCATGCAGATTACGTTATTGCTGAAATCAGCTAGAATACTTAGAAGTGTTCCGCAGAGAAATAAACTCTTAGAAAAATACCGTACAAGTGCGCTGATACGACACATTCTGAAAAAGAAGAGAAATAGTAAACAAAAAAGAAAATATTGAACAATCGCTTAACTATATTCTCAAAGATCTTTCTTAAAAAGCGATAACATCAAACGTTTAACTTGCTGGGATGTGATTCAATAATTGAAAAGGAAAATTTATCATCTGAGAAGACAGACATTTGTATTAAACGAAGAATACGTCCGTTCTCTCAAAGACACGGGAAAATATAGAAAACCTAGAAAGTCGTTTTTGAAACAAATTTGTAAAAACTTTTTTTCTTCTATTTAGACATTATACGGGACCCAAACAGGTACTACCATTCTGGGTCAGTAATGACAATAAAGGGGTAATTCACAAATCCAAAGCCCAGAATCTTTTTCGGCATTTGCGGGTTATTACAAAATGTTTGTTATATTCATTTTTGTTGGGTATTCAAATATTTTAAACTCATTTTTAATATATTTAACCATAGATAGGAACATATCAATATCTATCTATCTATCTATCTATCTATCTCTCTCTCATATATATATATATATATTATATATATATATATATATATATATATCTTTCTATCTATCTCTCTTTCTCTCGCTCTCTCTCTCTCTCTATATATATATATATAGACAGACAGAGACAGACAGACAGAGAAAATTAGAAAAAAGATGTGTTCAAAAAGGATCAATTTATTATGGTAATAAACATTTTGGTTTTTGCACAACCTTCTTCAGGACAATAGATAATAGAAAAGAAAAGAAAGATTTTGTTGTTCAAACGGTGATGGATGTTTTTAAAAGATTTGAGTTGTAAATGTATATGGAGAAAAAAGCTCATAATGTTTTACATATTTTACTCCATATATAATATATATATATATATATATATATATATATATTATAATATATAGTATAATACTAACATTAATATATATAGTTAGAATACATACAAATGTACCGGTCCATGACGGATAATAAAAAGAATTTAACACCAGGTAGTGAGTGGTAAGAGAGAGAAAGATGAAAATAATTTATAGAATTTAAAAAAAATGTAATCCTTAAATTTTGAGCATTTTTGAAATATATTCTATATTTCAAAAACTGTTTCATACATATGACAAAAACTTTGAATACCCAGTAATAATGAATAAAACAAACATGACTTCGGCATATAATCGATTTAAAATATATATGAGTATTATTTGCCTTTCTACGACCATATAGGTAGAAGTTCAAAGCCAAAGTAAATGAAAATTATTTAAGGTGGGTGCAGGGATGTGCTTATTTCAAATATCAAGCCTGTACCAATGAGTGGGGTGGAAGTTTGTTTTTTTTAGTTTTAGAACTGTCTGTTTTGTTAGTTTGGAATTTTGTTGACGCTACTTCAAAGATGAATTGTGTCGACGGGAGACGGGATGGGTGGGTGTGTCAGCTTAACTGTAGTTTTTATTTTTTGAAATGAACATTCGTATTTTCTTTCATACAGCGACGGAGTCATTTGTCTGGGAAGTTTAAAACTAAACTCGTGTAGACTGTATTTTTTTTTGTTAATTATTGAATTATATCACTTAATTATTGAAAAAGAGAAAACAAATTTTGTGTGTTTCTTAGTTATAAGCATATCAAGTAGTATGCGAGATTTCAAATCTGAATGACCTCTCATTTGAGTCATAAGTCGGCACGTTCATTACCAAACTTCCTTTTATATATATATATTATATATATATATATAATATATATATATATATATATTATAATATAATATATATATGACAATAAAGGGATACTTCAAATTCCACTCAGCTCCAGAATTTGAACCTCGCCACTAGATGCAGTTTAATATCATACTCAAGGAAAGGAGGGAACGGGATATTCAAGAATGAATTGAGACAGTACAGATTACGACATTGCAGAAATCAGCTAGACCAGGGCGTCTCAAACTTTTGGAAGTTTCCGACCGGTTGACATTTTTTAGATCGATGCCCAGACCAGTGTATCAAATTAAAGATTTTTTAAAACATGGAATAAAAAGTATTTATGCAGGCATGTTAAATTATATTTATTTAATACAGAAATATATAATCAATATGAACTAACCCACAGTGTACAGGCAATGGGATGTGTGAGCCTGCTTCTTATTTGTCAATTCGTCAAGTCCTGGCTCGATAGAAGAGAGTGTCACGTATGTTAGTTGATTTCAGTAAGTGGTGAAGCCTTGCACTCAATAGTTACCTTTCTCTTTGGAGACCAAGGTGACAGTGCTGAAATTTCTAAAAAGGAAATTTGGTTTCTATAAAACAACGTAGTCAAAAAGTTGGTAAAATAGCCATCGCGGTAAAGAGTAAAAAATGAACAAAGTTGCTATTTTTAGAAATATATTGCCAATTTTATTTCATATGTACGGTTGCAGTACTTCAAAACTATACAAGTTTTTTAAAAACAATGTGTGGCACGTGCGGATCGGCAGGTAGTACTCCGCGGACCCGACACCGGTCCGGTGGACCAGCGATGAGAAGCAGTGGGCAAGAATACTTAGTAGTGTCCCGCAGAGAAATAAAGTCCTTCAAGTGCGCTGATACGACACATTTTGAAAAGGGAAATCAAAATAAAAAGGAAAAAAGAAAAAATATTGAACAATCGCTTAACTATGTTCTCAAAGATCTTTCTTAAGAGGCGATAACATCAAACGTTTGTTTGTTGGGATGTGATTCAAAAATCGAACAGAAAAATTTATCATCTGAAAAGACAGACATTTGTATTAAACGAAGAATACGTCCGTTCTGTCAAAGACAGGGGAAAATATAGAAAACCTAGAAAGCCGGAATTTCTAAAGTTCATTTCTTTCTTAGATGATAAACTTTCCAGACAGCCATTCTATATCCCCGTCATCAAAGAATACGACAATTCATCTCGTCAATAGAGCAAAACGTTTAATGTTTCTTTCAATTTCATTTAGCCCGTAATTGTACGGTCTGTACAAAGCAATCAGAGATGATTTCATTTAGTTGTTACAGGAAGAATGATATATCGCTGAAAGGAAACACAATGATGTGATTATATATGCATCGGAGATTTATGTAATTAATAATATCATGAGTGGGACTTATTAAACAACTAGAATTGGCTACCAGCGTCGCCTGGATAGATGAGGAAAACCCTTTTTATGATTTGTTTACTTCAGAAATTTACAAACACTAGATATTTTTAAATAAAATTTTAATGCTATTTCTATGTATCTTTTAATTGTTATAAATGAGATTTTATAATTTTAGCACGCAATTGTATGTTGGGGAATATTCTATTTGGGATCTTCAAGATCCTCCGCATACGCACAATCCATGCCCATGCTGATGCACACCTATACATTTATACAAGGATTATTTCAAATCCCCAAGGGAGCTCAATGTAAGATAATCAATGAATTAATCATATACATCAAAATATATATATATATATACTTTCAATAAGAAATAGAATATTATTGACTGATGATACTGGGTCATTTATTGAGTTACCGTTCGAAATAAATTTATAATAACCAAATGACAGTTTGTTAAGTTTCTTTTTCTTATTGAAAGTACATATATAAAATGGGAAATAATTAAAAAAAGCCCAGGCATACAAAGGCGGACAACGTAAATGCGATCCCTGCTTAGAAGAAAAGTTGTGTATATTACAAAATACAAGCAATAACTTGTTAAATAAGATAAGTGAACTCCTTTCGAAATGTAGGCATTTGAACAAATTTTTACTGTGTCACTTACCACCTGACCCTATTTGATCCCTGAATTTTCGCTCTCCTTTTATTTATTTAAAAAAAAATTCATCTGAACACCAATGCAAGTTTGTTTGATTATAATGGTTTTTAAATACAAATTTAACGTCATGACATTACATCACGTGAACACAATCCACGTCACATAAACGTTAAACAAGCCACAGTTAAAAAAAAATTTTATCTTTACATTTCCCATCGCGTGAAAAACGTTTCATATAGACGCTAAAAAAATTGGTTTTTAACATCTCAACCATTGATCTCATCTGATGATTGGATTACCATGAAACTTTAAGTTATGAGTGTGAAACCATAATATTACCATTGATATATATATATATATATATATATATATATATATATATATATATGTTGTGTGTGTGTGTGTGTGTGTGTGTTTAAGGTTATTTATATTGTTGAACATTTTCTTCTTTATATTAGGCGTTTTCTCAAAGGACAGGATATCGATTAAAATAAGGAAATGAATCCGACAATATATCAGAGTAAGAAATTTGAAAAACGCACAGATCTTGTTATGAATATTGTTTTATTAGCTTATATTGCAATATTTCAATCCGTTTTCTTCTTTTAACAATACTCACACACACTCACACACACACACACACACACATATATATATATATATATATATATATATATATACATATATATATACATATATATATATATATATATATATATATATATATATATATATACACGTATTATGTGTGTGGATATTTAGAAATCACTCGATTTATTTATTAATCTCCAATATCTATTTCATTTAAATTTATTACTTCAATTACTGGCCTCATATTTGAACGAATCCTTAGGAAACAAGATACGGAATTCGCGGAAATCCGTCTTATTTCCGAATGTTCTGTTAATATTTGCTGGCACGATTTCTAACGAAATTCTATCACTTCAGATATCACCCGTTCCAACGACAATTTTCATTTGTCGCCAGGCGAATATTTTCAAAGATTTACCCCATTTCCGCTGATTGAATACCAGCCAAAATATTGGTTGGTCTTTAAGTGATATGTTCAAGAGGTTGGAACACAACCACAACGGGTATATAGGTGTTTCCTTCACTCTTTGCTTAATTTAAACAGCTCACAGCAGTTATCTCTATCTATCTATCTATCTATCTATCTATCTATGTCTCTCTCTCCATCTCTCTCTCTATATATATATATATATATATATATATATATATATATATATACATATATCATGTGACACCACTCTTATATATGTATATATATGTATGTGTATATATGTATGTATATATATATATATATATATATATATATATATATATATATATATATATATATATGTATGTGTGTGTGTGTGTGTGTGTGTGTATCCCTCGACAATTAATTGCCTGTCATAACAGGTCAGGTGGTTACATTTGACACCAAATAACAAGACAAATATCTAATATCATGGCAACAGTTTGTTATCAAATTCGATCTCTTATTCAGAAGTTTATACAAATCTGTAAAACTTTAATATCACACGCACGCGCGCACCCCCACACACTCACACACACACACACACATATATATATATATATATATCTTATTATAATGGAGATTGTGTGTTTTTCTGTCTGTAACCGAAACTATATCACTACTCAAGTCACAATTCCCTTTGTTATTTACACCACATTCTCCATGATTTTATTTTTTTCATTGTTTTATTTAATTGTTTTACATCATTAAGACTGTTACCAATATCTACACACTAATAACATGCAATTGTATTTATATATACAACATTATAGCGGTTTACAGTGTGAAAGGAAAGGCTAATTTGCATATTGATATTTAAAAAATTGATTTTAATAAATATATGCTTAGTATTATTGATTTCTAATTGTTTGGTTTTATCTTATTGAATATGAGCAAAATTCTCGGGGATGAATCTTAAAAGAAATCCATTAACAAGAAGAAATAACTGTAATATTATTCTTTACTTCCTATTTTAACTAAATTGTTAAATTAGGAAAATTTACCACTGAAAGACGGGAGTAGTGGAAAATGATGGAAGAGTTAGTTTCAAAGTTGTTCTATTTTCCGATTATGCCCCCTCTGTTCCAAATATTTTTATCTGAATTCTTATTCAGTTTCATTAGCCTTTCTAATTTAACATGATATTTTATTATATTAAAACTTAAATACTTGCACTCGGAGGGTGCATATATTTGCTAGTATATATATATATATATAATATATATATATATATATATATATATAGAGAGAGAGAGAGAGAGAGAGAGAGAAGAGAGGAGAGAGGAGATAACTGCTGTGAGCGTTTAAATTAAGCAAAGAGTGAAGGAAGCTCATATATATCCGTTATGTATATATATAGGTTGTGTATAAAATCCTACGGCAGTTTGAAAATTAAAAGATTGATAACTCATGTAGTCCAAATGATAGAATTATTTTTATAAAAACCATATGAAAGTCCAACTCTCGTAGTGTTTTAATTATTGCATTCCAACACTACTTCCGTCTTTGTTTTTACATTTGGAATCAGTTGGAGGCCTATATAAACAGCGTGTATATATGGAATTGCATAGTGTAATGTTTATCGTCGTTTATCGAAGACTGGAAGAGGACGTTTGCATTTCCCGCAGCTGTAATACATTTGGGAAAGGTCGAAATTCAACTATTCTCCTCGAGCTATGACTAAATACTGAGGCTAACTGGTCTTGGTTAGGAAACCAGTCTAGGAAATCTCTGAATTCAAACCGAAATAAAATCAGAAACTAACCATGTGACATGAGATATGCTATAACATAGATAAATAAATATTTGAATACACACGCATGCGCGCGCGCACACACACACACACACATATATATATATATAATATATTATATATATATATATATATATATATATTTTATAAAGATAAAAGTTGGCTTACCGCTGAATAAGGGCACGATCGTTAGAGGTGCAAAAAATCCAGTGGTTAAGTCAGCGCTATAACAAATACAAAGTCCTCAATACAAAGTAGAGCAAATACAAGTATGCACAATTGGTTGGTTATATGAATATTTAGAATATTTTAAAACTATAGAGGTGTATCTACACTATATATATATATATTATATATATATATATATATATTGTGTGTGTGTGTGTGTGTGTGTGTGTGTGTATAAATTTATATATATATATATATATATATATCTACACATATTTAAATATAACATTAAAAATCTATTAATTATGTATATATGTGTGTGGGTGTGGGTGTATGTGTATGTGTTCTTAGATTTTCTCAAAAGATACGTGCGTTTTAAAATATAAACGTAAGGGTTTCTTGAAAAATCAATCACACATATTCTTTTAAGTATTGGAATGAATCTATACAAAAAGCAATAAATAAATATTCTCAATTATTTTTCAATAATTTTTTCTCTGTATAGAATAATGAAAAATATTCCTTATAAACATTTATGATATCGTTATTCGTTTGAAGCACTTAAATTACTCGAAAAATCGTTAAATAAAATGATGGCAGGTGTGTTCAGTATCCGCCTTCCTTCATTGTATGTATCCCCAAGTAAATGTAAGCGACAACATAAAGGCATGAACTGTATATTCCCGAGCAAGTCTTTTCATTACTTTCTTCTATTTTCTATTCTTCTTCTAACGTCTTTTCTATCTTAGGTTCTTCTTGTAGCGTCTCTGACATCTTACGTCTTCTTCTAACATCTCTTCTAGCGTCTTGGTGGTCGGTCGCACTTAAATCGTTTCTTCTTCTAGATCAGTCTTTTTACGAAGACATTTACCAACCACAAAACCGTGTTATTTTCTTAAGCTTTTATTTACTTATTTACTTATTATTTTATTTAACTAAACATTTCATGTAACTAACATCTGACTAACATAGCGCGCGTATGCTGAGTTCCAGTTAAGGCAGGACATCTTCACTGCCTGACGTCCAACTGAAAACTGAGGACCCAAGCAGGTCCACGTGACTTCACGTATTTCGCGGGCTTTCTGTACTATTCCATGGAAAGTCCCACCCGTGATATGAAAAGGCCATCCCTTTAGAAATACAGGGGATTGACAAATAATCTTATGCAACCGCATAGATTATGTAACATCTGATTTATATAGTAGCCGCCTGAATTTGATTATACACTTTTTTCTCATATTGCTTACCATAGAAAAGCAGACCCTATCATTCGTTGTCCTGATGGCCTGAGGAGAGTGAAATATCTCTTCATTTTCATGAATCCCAGGTTCACATTGACCCGGAGTGTACCTGTTTAGTTCCCATCGATGTGTCAATGGGGTCCGTTTCAAATTTATTCGTATTTCATTGAACCATATGAAAAAATGATTGTGTCCATGTAAAAATTTTGATAAAATTCAATGTTATGTGTTCTTCTCATATTCATTGTTTGTAAAAATAATGATTCAAAAATAAAGTATGAGGTTTTCAAAATAGGGAAGGGGGTTTCTTCACGATCACCCTGTAGATATAAACATAAATAGAAGGAGAAGGCGAGAGAAAGAGGGGAGAGGGAGAGGAGGAAAGAAGAGAAAGTGAGAGAGAAGAAGAAAGAAAAAGAAAGAGGAAGGAAGGAAGACAAAGAATGAGGAAGGAAAGAAGAGAAAAAGAGAGGAAAGAAGAAAGAGAGAGAAAGAGAGGAGGAGGAAAGAGAAAGAAAGAGAGAGAGAGAGAGAGAAAGAGAAAAAGAGAGATAGAAAGGGAGAGAAAGAGATAGATAGAAAGAGAAACGACGAGAGGGTAGAGCTTATGTCAGGAAATGGTTTTCAAAATAATTTTCAATTGATATATCAAACGCATATAAATATAAACTACTCAATTATAATAGTCATAATATATATATATATATATATAATATATATATATAAAGAGATCAGACGGTCCTGTTAGTAAACAAAAAAACACGCTTAGAGGGTGAGCCAAATCTGGAATAATAATTAATAATTTTTTTAAGCAAATGAACAGACGCACAAACATAAACGCACACACACACACTTACACACACACACACTTACACACACACACTTGCACACACATGAATAAGCACCCCCACACACATACAGAGAATTTGGAAGATATGAGTCAGAACAAATAAACAGCCACTAGTAACAACTTCAGTTCTAGTAATCTTCTGTAGAAGGGATTTTTTATCCCGAAATATTAAGAATTGAGAATAAATCACAGGTTAACAAACAACACCACAGTTACCTTTTTTTTTCTTTACACTTGCATTGTGATAGCCTTCAAAACCAACCAACAAACCAATATAAACACAATGTGTCAAGCAAATTACAAAACCCTTTTATCTATATTACAATTACTACTAATAAAGATTAGTACACAAGTAATATCTTACATTGAAAGTCTTGAATTCTATGAATACCTTTCTCTATAACGTATGCAACTTATTCATTTATTTCTTTATCTTTTATACATTCCTTTTTCAAAATGAAAATGTTTAAAAATGCAATCTTTATTGCAACTTTGCAATTTACATTTCTGCAAGCATAGAAAAAAGAGTATATTTTAATTTATTCCACTTTCTCGAAATTAATTTCACAGGAATGTGTGAAGTAATTACCATCCAGAAAATTGTCATAAAATATTTTGCTAATATTAATGTCGACTGAAAATGGCCTAAATACACTAGTACAACCATTGCGGAATTCTAAACAACATATTTCGATTCAGATTTTCTGAAATCATTAGGTTTAACGGACAATTATCTAGCTATCTAATTGATGGACTGAATCACTATATTTATAATCTTCAAGAATTCCATATCTTCATTTTAGTTGGTTGGTTGCATTTTACGGCCTGTCAACCCTTGCTGGGTCATTTTATGCCGAGGACATTTTTGTTTTATTCGTTCTTGGTGGTTATTCAATGTTTTTCAAATTCAATTTTTAAACATATTTTAAACTCATTTTGCTCTATTTGACCCATAGACTTTACCCTACCAGGTACTACCACTCCGGTTAAGAGTGTACCTTGGAGCAATGATGATGAAGGGGTACTCCACATTCCCCACAGCTGCAGATCTTGGACTTCATCATCAGATAGAGTTTAATGCCATACCCAGGACATTAAGACCCTCATCCCGACTTCTAGCACATATGTGATAAAAAAGGGTGGAGGCTTGCCATAAGGGCTATCCGGTCGGAAAAATCATATAGGTGGTAGGGCTTGAGGTGATTGTATCGGCTGGGGGCTCTCCGACTGCCCGTCTAGCATAAATAATGACCAAAGTGGAGTTCTGCATGTCATCAGGGTTCCATCTTTAAGTATCTTAAGTTGCCACACACCCCATACAGGTGGCTCCTTGGGTGGGGAGTTTACCTTTCTTCAGAAGAGCAGTCGGTGAATTCTACTGCCGCAACCAACTGGGCTCTATCTAAATGGGAGATAATATCATGGACTGCTCAGCCACCAGGTTTCCATCCATAAGCAGCACGGGACGCCACCCACGGGCAGGTGTAATCAGTGTATTTTGAAGCCCCAGGCGACAGGGCTATCAATATCTTGAGAAGATGGTTAGTAGAAACAATCATGAAAATAAAAGATACAAAATAAATCAAATCGTTTAAAGGACTCTCGATTGAAGAGAAAGTACCTTAACAGTATTATTAATGTTAACTACCAGGACATGAGGATATATCAAAGTATGATAATTTGATTATTACAACGTTTGACATGTTTACTTGAAAGCTATAGCAAAATAGTTCAAATAGTATAAAGTATAATAAAGTTCCAAATAATAAAAAGTATAATAATCTTTATTCTCTCTCTCTCTCTCTCTCTCTCTCTCTCTCTCTCTCTCTCTCTCTCTCTCTCTCTCTCTCAGACTCTGTTTTCTTTCCTTCTTTTCATCTTTTCCTTATATTCGATTGAAACAGATTAGCGTTAGCGCTTGCGCGCTCACAACTCTCTTTATATTTCCCCTACTATCTTTGTTTTTTTTTCTTTCTTATTTAATTTGTTCAATGCGGT
>CM042145.1:123693332-123700832 GCA_023376005.1 Doryteuthis pealeii
TGTGTGGACGTTCATTATATGAACCCTCATACGTCGAAATCGACGGAAGAGTCCATCAATAGTGACGGGTAATTTTGAGAAAGAAAGTTACACCATGTACATCTCTGGGGAAAAGAACAGAGTAAGCATAAAAGTAGTCTCGGCTGAAATTCATATTTCTAAAATATGAGGTTTTTTTTTTCATTTTTTCCGTTGTATTTTTTTCAAATAAAGGTTTTTATTGAATAGCTTTTTTTACATGACCAATTTCGATAAAAGCTTTTTTGTATATGAGATATATACGAGGACGTACGATTTCTAAAAAAAATATCAAAACCTGTGGCAATTACAATTAATAAGAACTGCATCCGAATAGATCATTCTATCATATTTTGATTAGTCGTGTAGATAAGAGAGGCAGAGAAGAGACACAAATGGAGATACAGAGAGACAGGGATAGACAGACAGACAGAGACAAAGAGAGAGAGAGAGAGAGAGAGAGAGAGTCTGTTGTGACGCATTCTACACGGTATCCGAAAGAACAAGAATAACGTCGGAGTAAAATGGGCCGGGTTAGCTCAGTCGGTAGAGCGTTCGGCTAGGAATCACAAGGTTTCTAGTTCGATACCGGTCCTCGCCAACTCAGCGTTAGGAGTAGCACAGGGATCTGTGCGGTAAAGTAAGGAGCTGATGGTAGGTGTGGCGCTCCACCTGCTAAAAAAACAATCTCCTTGGTCTAGCGCTAGTAAAAAGGGGATAGACTCCCTCGCTGATTGGCTGATACCGTCATTAAGCCGCCCTGACGACTTTACTTTAAAATCAAAGTAAACACTTTATTGCTCAAACCCAAGCTGTGCCAAGCTGCCTGTCTGCCCCCGAACGTGGCAACTTCCACTTTATATTAACGGTGGACGAGTCCACAACAATAGCGACAGGGGAGAAGACAGAGATATTTGGTGAGAAGGTAGAAGAAGCGATTAGTTTGAATTAATTTCATACAAAGTAGGACCTACCATTGTGATTGCAATGGTTAACAAGCTCGTCCCTCAGATTCATAACTACTGAATAGCGAGTTCAATCCTCGCTGGATACCCCATACCAGCAACTATATGTCGCATACTAGTTCATGGCCCAGCTAATATTACAGGACATGTATGGGGGAGAAAAAGAGAATGCCTTTTTATAAGAGCAAAACAATTATGTTGAGTCTAAGTCAAGGACAAATGAATTGTTCTGAGGGAATTTTCAATGTTTCAAAATAAATTACTGGTTGTGACACAACGAAGATTTCAGCAGGCGTTTAGAATTTATTCACAAGAAAATAAAAGACCAGATTAGAATACAGAAGCAAAAAAACGCAATATGAGGCAAGGTAAAAAAATCATACATAGTAAAATGGTACATAAACATACATTATGTTTATTGTGGTGAACGAGATCTCTTTAGCAATGGGTAAATAGTAGGTTACATTGGGCTCTTTAATATTTGTGTGATTTGAATTCAGAGTTTTCCTTCTTTTAGACCAAAAGAAGGAAAACTCTGAATTCAAACCTGATGAACTCTGCTTAAATGTGAATTTATACCGCACACTGCTTGATGTTTTGTATTATATTTGACTGCATTAAGTAATCGTGGTTTAATGATTTCATTGTAGGAAATGGACACGGCGAACCGAGTTCAAATCCTGGACGAGTCTATTTAATTAGTATTAGTAAAATAGATCACTAATTAGGACTGAGCCTATTCTAATAGTGACCACCCAAGCGGAGTTTATCAGGTTTGAATTCAGAGTTTTCCTTCTCCTAGACTGATTGCCAACCAAGTTTAAAGAGCCCAGTCTACTCTACTGTTTACCCATAGCTGGAGGGAGAGTAGTTGGATTCATACCTTTTGCAAGGGTATTTGCGCTTGTGAACTGTAGCTTCGACCAGGATTTGAACTTGGTCGACGAGTACATTTTCTACGACTCTAATCATTAGACTTTCCTATTTAAATTTCACATAATGTTAATGCCCTTAGAAAAGGGATAAATCCAACTATTCGCTTTCCAGAGATTGGTAAACAGTAGAGCAGAATGCGCTCTTTAACCTTGGTATGGTAACCAGTTTAGGAGAAGGAAAACTCTAAATTCAAACCAGATTAAAAATTGAACTTTTGTTGCGTCCGGCTCGTGGCAAGGATGGAGGGAATAGATATATTATTTCAGGTTAAGTTAATAGAGCATAATCTATTTAAATGGTTGGTTGTATCTTACGGCATGTCAACACATTCGGGTTATTTGATGCCAAAGAGGTTTTGTTTTATTCATTCTTGATGGATATTCCTTTTTTATTCAAACTCAAATTTTTAAACACATTTTGGGCTCATTTTTTCTATTCAAACTATAGATGGGACAGTAACAGATACTACGACTCTGCATTTAAATGCTTTTTGAATGAAAGCATGACGGAAAACAACGAATATCCAAAGCAACGTGAAATGCAAGATATCTTCATATTTTCATATTTTTAAAAATGTTCAATAATGCTAATGGTTATTTTCATGGCAGCAACTGTTATATCATTTAATACCCAAACAATAATAGACTTTCTAATAAGTATTCCTATTAACTCGAAACTAGCCGTTGTATCTGTGACATTTTTTTAAATGTTCAATTTATAATAATGCTAAAAATAAAAATAAAAGTGGAAAAACTGTCTTATTTTGGTTTTAGGCATTTGTATACAAATGACCCACCCCCTATAGAAGCTTTTTAGAGATAGGACGTTAAACTGCATCTCCTGGTGAACTTCCAGTTCTGGAGCTCTGGGGAATGTGGAGTACCCTTTAATCACTACACCCAGGTCCACAGTGACCGGAGTGATAGAAACTGTTAGGGTCTCATCTATGAGTTAGATAGAGGAAAATGAGTTTGAAATATATATATATATATATATATATATATATATATATATATATATATATATATATAGTTAATGAGAAATCAAAAAAATAAAGTTTTTGCTTTTATTTATTAATTACGGGAACGGTATTACAACCAGCGGTTTAATATATATATATATATATATATATATATATATATATATATATATATATATACTAAAGCTGAGTAATATCAATGAGTGTTTGCTAAATACTTGTTTTCCTATTTAGTTTAATGGCACAAAATACTTTCCAGATTGTTCCTTAGTTTTGGGATTAATTTATATTTGAAAAAATCCATTTTATTGGTTTCTTATTAGTGTAAATCTCAATTAGGTCAAAAACACGCCCATCTCTTACTTCACATTATACCCGTTACTTTCCCCCTCTCTATGTATATCAGGACTAATTACTCCTTATATATGTTAGATTTTTCTGTGAGGTAAAGAGAGGGATTTGAGAGTGTGAGCGGTAGATTGAACAATTCGTATGTTAATTTTCAGCATATATTTAAGTCTGTGTGTGTGTATAAACTGTCATTGACACGAACTGTATTAATAACTACATAATACACACACACACACACACACACACACACACACACATGTAGGAGTCAATGACAGCTGTATTAATAATTACATAATATATATATTTTTATTTATATATATATAAATAATGTAGCACTAAATAGAAATCATGTAATATATATATATATATATATATATATATATATATATATATATATAATATATATAGGAAAAAAGTCTTTAGCAAACAATCATTTATATTACTCAGCTTTAGTATAATTATATATATATATATATATATATATATTATATATTATATATATATACCGGATTATTTTATTTTGTGTTGAATGGTACCGTCTTCATCAATAAACTTTTTTTTTCAAAGAGACCATTAGGCAGGTGTTAGTATTTCGGTAAATGGAAATGGAATCAGACATTCACGAAGATAAAATTGACCGACATTCTACAGATTGAACATCAATATTAATACATTCACCTTTAAAACATAATTTCATTTTGGAAATAATTAATTCTTATGCGCGAAAAAAAATATGCCAAAACCAAAATTGCTTCCATGAGAATGGAGAAACTGTGAAAGACTATGAAATTATTTACCGAATATTTTTCGAATTTTGATAGAAAGTTTGACGCAGCTTGCGTTAAAGAACAATAGGTTAAATAGATTTTTTTAAAAATTAGATATAAAATATTTTCATAAAAAAGAGGTAAAAAAGAATTGAATACTCAACAAGAATAAATAAAACAAAAATGTCTAACGTGTAAAATAACCTAAGGGTTGACAGGCCGTAAAACCCAACCTACCAACCAGCCGACCAACCCAACAGAACCTTATTGATTAGTTAATTGCTTTTAAGGTTCATTATCGGTTCATATTCATTTTTTGTGTAGTTGTATCATAGAGGGGTTTTTTTTTTGGGGGGGGGCAGAGTTGCACACGGTCCTATCGAATACACATATTTTTAATAGGTCTTTTAACCCATCGATGCGAATCTACCATTCCAGGTAAGAGTGGACTTGGGAGTAATGGCAATGAAGGGGTATTACTCTCTCCAAGTCTCCAGAATTAGATCCTCACAGTGAGATGCAATTTGGTTTCCTGTACAGAACACCGGTTTTTGTGAAGAGTGATTTTAATAAAAAAAAGTACTTACCAACGCCTCTGAGGCTGTGCCTATGGTCGGAGAGTGTTTACTGGCATACTGACAAAGGAAGAAGTCGGAGAGGGGATGGTGCCTTCTTATAGGATAGTAGAGATGCATTGTGGGCAAGTGAGAGGAAATAAAATACACTTGTTTACCTTTCTAGGTGTTGAGTCATTTAGTAAACAGGCATCAGTGAGTGAAAAGAAGGAATGGACGAAGGAAGAAAAAGGAAAGCAACAGCGGCAGCAGCAAGAGGAGATAGGAAAGGGGGGCGGAGAAAAGAGGGAAATACAAGAGATCAAGTTTTCTTTTTCTGGCTAAAAAGCGACACCTAAGAGAAAGACCGAGTTAACGATAGAGACATACACTTTGTAATGACAAATGATAACACCGACAAACTTTGGAAAGCTTTATTCTACATAAAATAATTGGCACACTTATTGACAGTTTATATAGTCTAGTATTCACTTCCGAGTTCCTCGAATGGAAGGTAATCATAAAATAGGGAGGTAACTCTCAATTAATTATCTCCAATCTGACCAGACCATTTATTTGTTGCGAAAAATAAAACAGAAATAAGAAGTAGACTGAAAGAAAACAGAAGATTGGATGTTGAACAATATCTTATAATTATTGTCTGTTGGTACCTCATGTGTTAAAACGGTTTGCAAACTAGATAAGAAGACCGTTGATATTGAGTTCGATTCCGACTGAGCGCCCTACACTTCTGGCCTTGTGCCACATCTAAGCTAAGCTTATAAATAACTATATTTGTGGTCTAATTGTCTGTCTATCTAACGGTCCGCGGATGCAATTGAAAACAAAACCCTATACCAAAATGAAAAAAGAAAAAAATTCCCTAGAGTATAACTCTACACCGAATCCAGGTCTGGTAATTATATTTATCCCTAAATTCATTTAGAATCACTAGACATCAAATTACCAACTATGATATTAGACAATAGGAAAAGTTAAAGGGGTAACGGGTATAACTCCAATAAATTTGCAAATTTGATGGATTTCCATATCGAACATTCTATTCATTCAAACAACTGGAATTAATAATAATACTGTTGATATTGCGTCTCAGTCCCTTTCGAAATGTATTTGTAATTGAATCGACTTGTTTTATCAAATTCGACCACGTCCTTTTTCAGTTTTACACTCTTTGTCCAAAGTCACTCTCTTGCAATTCCGTAATGCTTAAGCTCGCCTTAACGAAATCAATCCCCTTCTGCGAGATATTTGACTTTATATTCACCTAACCCATACCCACAATGTCTCTCATTTCCGTTCTGCACTCTTATGGAAAATGTGTCACTCTCGGGTGCCACTCTTAACCCGTCCACGAGGTAGTGTATTTTCATTTTTTATATTTAAACTACAGTATGATTGCGTTATTGGTAACTGGGTGTCAACATGGAGAAATTTCCATTGTAATATAAAAATATTTTCCATTGTAATATAAAAATAAGAAGCTCACCGAGCGATAGGTATTGCTATCAAGTGGTGAGCAATAAGAGATTAAAAAGTAAATACTTGAATATGGTCGGATACTATAAAACGCGGTGAGTGCTGGAAAAATACAGTTAGTAGTGCATATATAATTCAATAAAGTTGAAGTCTAAAATGAAAAATAAATCTCATATTTTTACTTAATATACAGAATGAATTTTATTTAACTAAGTCCTATTTGTGTTTATTTTCCTTCTTCCATTCTTCTACTACTTTCTTCGATTTTACTTTTTATTATGACTTTCTTCTTAATGTATTTATTTTCGTTTTTTTTGTTTGTTTTTTTTTAGTTTTGTTTTTTGTTTTTTTTTTAGTTTAGTTTAGTGTAGTTTTGTTTTTTTTTTTTTCCTTTTTCTTTCTTGCCTTTTTTTAGGCATTTGTCTTCTTTTGATTTCGTTTGCTGATGTTTTTTTTTAATGTTTTTCTTTGCATCAGGATGTTTAATAAATTTATTATAAAAGAAAATAAATAAAAGTCTTATATTTTACTTAATAAACCAAACGAACTGTTTTTTGTTTCTTTTATTTCTTTTTTTTTCTTTTTACTTTATTCAATGCGTCTACGCTTGTGCATGCCCACACACTGACAAAATTACAGACTGAAAGAAAAGAGATTGAGAGAGTAGAGAGAGAGAAAAAGAGACAGAGAGAGAGAGAGGGAGAGAGTGAGAGAGAGAAGGAGATAGAAAGAGAGTGAGATAGAGGTACGGGGTGATAGAGATTGGAGAAAGTCAACGAGCGAGGGAGTGATAAATAGATAGATAGACTGAGAGAAAGAAAGAAAGAAAGAAAGAGAGAGAGAGAGAGAGAGAGAGAGAGAGAGAGAGAGAGGAGAGAGAGATGTAAAATACGTTCTCTTTAACAGTTTCTTTTACTTTGTGTTCTATCTTCAGTAATCAGTAGACGCCATTATTTTCATCTCTTTTTCTCACCCATTCCACCCAATATTAATGCATCGGCAACATCGTATTTTCATAGCGGCGAATGAGAAGAGCAGTTCATCATTGTTATACAATTCAAACACACAACGCGCCAATATAACGTTCCTTGTCTTTATCAGTAACTTATTTGATTTTATTTAATGGAAATAATAACAAAAACTTTCTGTTATATTTTATAAAGACGGTCTTGCAAGTTGTAGCCTGCGTAATGTAATGAGATTCAAGTCCCGCTTCTTTAGATTGATAGATTATTTCGAATAAAAAAACCCAGATGTATTCCCTAGATATGTTGCCACTTTATATATATATATATAATATATATATATATATATATATATATATATATAGTAAAGTTGGTGGAATGGCCTATTGTGGATATCAGACAGAGAACGAATCTTTCCCTTTTCACTAGCGCAAGACAAAAGAGTTTGCTTTTGCTGAGGTGGAGCGC
>CM042145.1:123703332-123718965 GCA_023376005.1 Doryteuthis pealeii
AAAATGAAACATTCCAAATGGTCTTGCGTCGCTGAAATGCCCAACGTAAAATTAAAAGCAATTGAAGAAAAATAAAGAAGATTCGTGTTTGTTTTATTTGTAAGATTGAAAGTGGGAAGTACGAAATATTTTTTGGCAATTTTGGTCTCTTGTGGAATATGCTTTAGCGAGCCAGTGTCAGGCGAATTTCTGGCCCAAGTTAGATATTTTCAGAGTTGTGTCTTTTTCACGTTTTTTTTTTTCAGCAAATTAATGTAGATATTTTAAACGCCTCACCAGATTTTTATCAGCAAGTGAATGTAAGTATTTTACAACCTCTCTTAAGAAAGTGTGTGTGTGTGTGTGTGTGTGTGTGTGTGTGTGTGTGTGTGTGTGTGTGTGTATGTGTTTGAGGGAGAGAGGGAGGCGAGAGAGTTAAATCAAGATTATTATATGTTGGAATCCTTAAATTCTCATACTGTGCTATATCCACAGGTTCTGCTAGTAATATATACAATGCTTGGTGCTCAGGTTTGTTTTCTATTTTGTTTACCATTTAGACACTTATATGAACCGTGAGTGGCGACCCGTGATGCTTAAGGACGGGGGCCTGGTGGCTGACCAGTCCATGAGATGCAACAGACTATATTGGTCCTTATTTAGCCAAACCGGAGGTCGGAGAAGCCCTCTGTGATCCATCAGCCGGTCAGGTCAAGTCTTATTGTCCCAACTCTATTGCCCTCATGGCACACCCCAACCATTTTTATCATATATATATATATTTACCAAACCCTCCGCACGAGCAGGATGTGACACAAGGTCAATTTCTTAAGCGGAGTTCAACAGGTTTCAATTCAGAGTTTTCCTTCTCCTAGACCAGTTGCGTAACCAAGGTTAAAGAGCCCAGCCTGCCCTACTATTTATCCATAGCTGGAGGAAAAGTAGGATTCATACCTTTCCCAAGGGTATTAGGTGAAAGTATTAAGTGAAAAGCAATTACCACATCCAGGATTTGAACTCGGGGCGACGAGTCCATTTCGCATGACTTTAACCATTACACCACGTGCTTCCATTTTTATCCTATATATGCCAGGAGGAGGTGGCTGAGGATCTTAGTGTCCTGGTTATAGCGTTAAACTGCATGTAGTGGTGACGTTTCAATTTTGGAACTCTGTGAAATGTGAAGTACCCCATTATCGCCATTATTCCCAGGTCCATTGTGACCCAGAGTTGTTAGGGTCCAATCGACAGGTTAAATAGAGAGAAAATTGAGTATTAAAAATGGGTTTAAAAAATCGAGTCTGAAAAAAATTATCATCCAACAAGGATAAATAAAACAAAATGTCTTCAGCATAAAATAACCAAACAAGGGTTGACATGCCGTAAAATCCAACAACCACCCAATCAATCAACCAACCATTGCAAATTTCCGTCCTTACGTGATGATCAGCTGATTATATCTCCATCAGCGGGGAAATACCATCCATTAAACATCCGCTTGTTAATTAACTTCATATGGTGTTGAGGTTCAATTTTTGAGCACTGGGGAGTGTGGATTGCCCCTATATATTGGAGTAAAATATGCAAATATATCTGACAATATGTAGAAAATAGAAAAACAGAGTATACCCAAAAAGATTAATTCATTCAAGATGGTAAAGTCGACGTTATAGCATTTCGTTTTTTTTTTCTAATAAAAATTCATCATGACTTTAAGAGGGAAAGATTAACAGGAGTTGGATAGTTGTATGTAAATTGCTATAACATCGATTTAACCATCAAGAATAAACTCATTTTTATTGATCTTTTTATATTTTTCACACACACACACGCACACACACACACACACACACACACATATATATATATATATATATTATATAATAATATATATATATATTAATGTGTATGGTTGGTACTAGTATATTAGAAAAAGTAATAGTAATCCAACGTACAGTGTTATTAGAAGAGTGCTCAATATCTGTGATAGAGCATTGATAGTTGAATGAAGTGACAAATACAAGACAAATAAAAATACGCACACGTACAAACAAAAAGAACATTTCACATCACGCAAACACGCAACACGAGAATACAGTTAAAAAAAACGCACACATTCGACCATTTACACCATTTCTGTCATTTAAAAAAAGACCCATTTCGTTTACCTAATGAATGCTTTTAGCAGGAAACCATTGGTAGTAATATCGTTCCCAAGTAAATGAACAAAAACCTTTATCTGTCACTTCATTCAACTATATATATATATATATATATATATATATATATATGAAGCCAAGTGGTCCAGACGAAAGCTGCAGTAAGAAAGCACCGGCACGTCAACATCTTCAGTGACAGCCTTGACATGCGACATCTGTGGTCGAGGATGTTTTTCGAACATTAAACTTCACAGTCGCAGAAAGGGCTTTAACTTCAGCGGCACAAGAATTATATAGTTTTTTCGAGACTGTAATGCCGGTATATATATATATATATATATATATATATATATATATATATATATATATGAGTATGAAAAAGATGGAATGAAAACATCACACAATGCTGTTATAGAGAAAACAATTTTTAATATAATCATAGCTGACACTGATCAATATTTCGATTTTACAAAAATCATCATCAGAGCTCATTCACTCCGTAGTTTTTTGGGTCGGAGAAGAATGTCAAATCAGTTCAAAAACAAAAAACCTTAATACTGCAAAAAAGAAGAACGAAAGTTGTTACATTATTCACCAATGTGGGCATTCGCGCCTTTTCATACCCATATTGTCGGATTCTTTTCATACTAATATTGTCGGATTCTTTTCCTTTCTTTTACTTATATATATATATATATATATATATATATATATATATATATTATATATATATATATATATATATATATATATGAGAAGTAAACAAACAAACAATGTATTGAATAGGTATGCCCGCCCAATTCGTTAATTATTAACTAATTAATTTTCAAAATTAGGTTCGACTTCAATTAAGCACATATTCTCCCCAATATATATATATATATATATATATATATATATATATATATATATATATATATATATATATATATTGTATAAACCAGTGTCCGTTGTTTTGTATTGCACAAAACATAATATGCTTATCGTCGTTTGTCACTGAGAGTGTAGATATGATACATCTTTTACATTAATAACCTCAAACTATAACCATATAACCATATTTGATTTTAATGTTACTCATTTTAACTTAAGAGCTATTAACAAATTAGAATTTTAAGTAATGTTCACACATATTTAAGACGAATTGTCATTATCAAAAGAATCTCTTTGATGTTTTCCTTTTGATTTTAATTTGCAAGAAAGATGCATAAATTTAGAAAAAAAAGTATTTTAAATTGTTTTTCATGTCAATTTCTGTCATCAAAAATTAGATTCCATTATGTACCGATTGAACTCGGCAGACAGTGAGAAAAAAAAGCAAACTAAACATTGTAATTAAGAACTTCCCAAAATATCGTCGATACGATATAATTGTAATATTCGATGAAAACAAGTTAATTTAACGATGACTTTAGTATATTTAGAAAAAAACAAATCTCATTTACATTATACTTATATTGATTAAAATATGTTTATTTTACTGCTGCTTTGGTATTGCCAGTCATGTTTGTTACATAATTTAAGAGCAGTTATAAATTATAAACGTACCTGTAGTTAGAATTTTGAATTACGGTTCGTTAACTTAAAATGACAGGGTCCGTGGAAAGTTAGTGGGCCGATGAGTGACAATGGTGACATTCCAACTGCCCTTCCGTTAGACGGTTTAGACGTGGGAATTAGTTTTAGATTAGATGCGACCTGATTGTGGGCTCTGATCGATCGGTCTCCCGCGGCGGAATAAAATGGGCAGAGTTGAAAATAATATTTTGATCAAGAACCAAGTAAGTCTTGTGTTAATTGAACGTTACAATAAGCAATGTCCAGCCCAGAACAAAGAAGAATGAACCCCCAGCAGAAGCTCTCAAGAGAAGTAAGATCGACAAGTAGAAGCAGAGTAATCAAGTAAGACAATCAACTACTATCATCTAATCTCTCTCTCTCTCTCTCTCTCTCTCTCTCTCTCTCTCTCTCTCTCTCTCTCTCTCTCTCCATTATATATGTAACATACTCCGGAACGATATATGTGTCAGAACGATGTATATAGTATGGGTCAACTCAAGATATAGTAGTAGTCGTCGTTAATATAGAAACAATACACGCAGGTTGTATAGTCACAAAGACCTTTGTATTTATTTCCAGGCTCGTGGGCTCTTCCTCAGAGAGAATGAAAGACAGAGAGAAAAAGGGAGAGTATCGTCAAATTATCCTATCCTCATTGTATTGTACTTTGTACAGCTGTCCCTCACCCACACGAGGGACCAGGAGCATCGTCTGACTCCCACTATGGCCGAATGTAAAAGAGGTCCATTTTCTTCTTCTTCCGTTACACGTCCCGGTGTCACATCCGTTCCCGGTCAACACCCGGAACTGCCGTTTTTATTTTAAAATCTATTTCCGGTGTCATTCTTCGGTCAAGTTACTGGCACCCTGCTGTGTGTTCACTCCTCAAATTTTAACTTTTGTTTGTTCTTATTTCTTGTTTCTTTCTTTCTCTTAAATCCGTATACAGTTTTATCTTTTATTCCAAATTCCGGTAGACCCTAATAATTATGCTACTCGAGTATGTTAGAAAGGTATATAACATAAGACATGTCGAATGTTAAATGAGTATTTCATCTACTTCGCTCGTTGACAATAAAGACAATCTGTAAAATGAGTATTCCATGAGAATTTATATTATGACTGACTAAAAATGAGAACTTAACCATATTTTGAAAATCAATGATTTTACTTGAATGTAATAAGTTATAGTGGTTCATATATGAGGGTCATTCAATAAATAAGGTGAGTTTTGCCTAAGAAGCTGGCAATAGGAAGCTCTTTTATATTTGCATCTTTTTCAAGGAAATCAATAGTGATCCGTCCTTTCATTTCCCAGAAGGGGGTCATCTTATAAACTGAGTGACCCTCTTCCGGGACATGAAAGGAACCATCACTATTGATTTCCTTGAAAAAGATGAAACAACAAACATCGGTTCCTATTGCCAACACTTTAGGCAAAATTCAACATGAAAAAATTCTAAGCACAACATAAAACATATGACACATTATACTATTCTGATTTTGTAGACAAGGCTTGAAATGCATTATTTTGATTTTTCGGACAGTTGTTCTCGTCTTTATTGTGAAATATACATACACAACTTTTCGGCCGATGTAAGCTCCGGCCTTCTTCAGCCATTCTTTGTAATCCATTGGGACGGACCACTTTCACTCCGTTGATATCTCCCTGGCCTAGCGCTAGCGAAAAGGGGAGGGACTCACTCGCTGTTCGGCTCACACCGACAATAGGCCACTCTAACGATAGTTTTCAGTCTCCATAACGATTTATATAAGTGGTTCTCAAGCGTTTTTAATCCATAATTTTTTTAATTTTTTTTCGGATCCTCACAGCCATTCCACAGAAAAAAATGTAGCGTAATGAATTGCTTAGAATAAGATAAAATTGAAAAATCACGGGAATCTAATTTATGGAGAAAGAGAAAAGAAAAGAAAAAAAGAAAGTTTTTGCAGACAAAGAGTCGCGAGCGACCGTTTGAGAATTAACTCCTGAGTCAGTCAGATCAGAGCACTTGTTTTAGGCTCGCTTAGTCACGGGCGAGTGACTCCTTGTAATTAATCCAGCGAATTTTCTGGGCGAGGGAAACCGAGCTAAGGTCGTGTCCAGAGGTGCAGAAGTGTTAAAATCATGTGCCCTTTTAACAGAAAATATTATCCAGCTTTTCTATTTTTTACCGGTCAACCCACAATAACGAGCCAGTTATAAAAAAAATATGCCTGAGTGAATTTAGTATTTTGTTCGCGATTTTTTTTTTTTCTTTCTTTTCGTGCCCGACTTCTTGCCCTCCGATATAGGCCTGAAAGAGCAGGTGGTACAAAAGAGCTTGCTAGCTGTCCATGCCACATTACAAGCTGACCATGCCTATAACCACGCTACAAAAAAGTTTTTTTTTATATTTTTCACTAAAAAATGAAAAGAAAAATGAATTGTATCTGAAATTAAAGAAATAGTAAACAATTATCATTTATTTTTCTTTATACTTTATTTAATATGGCGTAGATTACTGTAGAAATTGAATTCTCATTAATAGCAATTGTTCTGAGGTGGAATTGCTCTATGGACCACTAAAATGTCACCTTAGACACCCAAATCTGTTTTTTTATGTGTTGATGTCAAATGGACCTACAGCAATGTTACACGGAACCACAGCAATGTTACATGGAATCCCAGGGTTCATGTTAACGCCGGTTTTTTTTCTTTATTTTTTCTAATCCGCACGCATTAGGATGGGACACAATGTCAATTCCTTAAGCGGTTTTTGAATTCAGTTTTCCTTTTCGTATACTGTTTGCCAAACCTAGGTTTAAGAACCCAGTTCGCCTTACTATTTAACCATAACTGAAGGAAGTAGGATTCATACATTTACGAAGAATATTGACACTATATGAAATGCATACAGCCTCGTCCATACTTACCTGGCTTTCGGGCCATGTGTCCAGTGGCATCGCATATTTGACCGGTAAGATATTAATACCAGCGTGATTGCAGTGGGCCATCCCCTAGACAATACCTGCCCCTTCCATTCAAAGGGACAGAACTGTGTTTTTTGCCTCAAAAGGTGACCCAGAAGAGAAATGCTGAAGGGACACATGCAATTTTTAGCACTTTCCCCGAATGAATTTCGGTTCGTGTGAGGCTCCCTACGTTATTCAACTCCTGTGTTTAAATGACATGGAGGGATATCAGTAAATAGCTACAGCCTAGTCTAGGATTTGAACTCATCTCGCCCTGTCCATTTCCTATAATTACCATTACACCATCCACCCAGGCAATACCTGCATCCTCGATTTAAAGGATATGGCTGTGTTGATTACCTCAAAATGCGCTTCAAAAGAGAAATGCCGAAGGTATACATGGAATCTTTAGCTCTTGCCCTGCATGAGCTTCGGCTCGTGTGTGGCTCCCCACGTTATTCGATCCTTGTGTTCAATCGACAAGATGGGATGTCAGTAAATAACTACAGCCTCGTCCAGGATTTGAACTCGTCTCGCCGTGTCCATTTTCTACCATTAACATTACACCAAGCGTAACCATGACGCCACATGCCACCACAATTATAACCAATGATTTAGATGTTAGTGAACCTGGAAATGACGGATAAGTTAACTAAATTTTTATTTGAAATTAATAGAAAATTTAAGATAAAATATTGTTTTATCGTTCACCAATTGTGAAAACTAAAAGGAAAATCGAATCAGTCATACAAACATTAGATCAGGTTTCACATTTTCGCATTCAATTCGACACTAATCGGTTAAAACAAATAAAATATTTACCACGTTTCTGACGTTTATTGAGTGAAGAATTGAAAAGACCGGTAATGGTTTTCAGTCTCTAGGGAAATGTCAATAAGAGAAATTTAAGTAAATTTAAATGGATTTAAAAAATTCAATATTAGATTAATATTGACTAATGTATGATTTTATATGGAATTCTGTTTATTTTTTATTCCAAATTAATGCAAAAACTCAAATCATTATTTAATACGGAAAACATTTTAAATGTTACGATCAGAATTGCTTTTAAAAGGATTTGAAGGGTGAAGTAATGTGCAGCGACATAATGAAACACTTCTCAGTTATTCAGTCTATATGTACTAGCAAGAATTTGCACCCGAAAAAGCCAAAGTATATAAGTTTTAAGATAATGGAATATATTGAATTAGAAAGACTAACGAAATTAAGTAAGAATGCACATAAACAGAGTAGAATTGTATTAATCATATTCTAATTGATTTCTATATAAAAATCATTCATAGGATTGAAATTAATGTGTTGGAAAATAGAAGAATAATATCAGAGATTAAAAAAATAAAGAATTAAGAGGAGGATTTGACACAAGATCCCAGATAAAGCGCATCCAGTGAGAATCGAGCCCGCTTATCAGTAGCAACTGAACTGAATGATCAGCTTTCTACAAATATATATATATATATATATATATATATATATATATATATATATATTTGCAATGAACATATACACTATCAATACAGTTGGAAGCATGTTAAACCAGTTAAATCCGCTTAAGAAACTGATCGTGTGTCACATCCTAATCGTGCGGACGGGTTAGTAAATACCAATATCCTATCAATATAAGATCTATTTACAGATCAACTTTGGTACCTCACGTGGTGTAATGGTTACCAGGCAAGATTTGCAGACCATTGTTAGTAAGTTTGATTCTCATTGGGTATCCTATACGTGTGCAACAGCTTTCGGTAAGCTTAGTAAATAACTATATGCAAATCAATCTATGAGAAGTAAATCATCTGATAGTTCCCCAAAATGTCCATTTAAATTCTTTTTCTTACCATCGTTTTTAAAATCATCCAAAATGATCTTAATTCTTTCAGCCCTGTCGGCTGGGGCTTTAGAATACACTGACTTTTGCATTCGAACATTCACCATTAGCTTTTGTGAAACAACATAAGACTACCGTGGTAATTCCAAAGTGTATTTTAAAAAATGGTTGTATATTATCAATGTTGTAACTCATTGGCGTGGGTCCCGCTACAAGTGATAATTACGGAGAGATTAGACCGAGAGAAAAGTAAGAAATGGTTTTACCTACTACATGTGTCTAAAGGGGAACCAAGTTGGGAAGATAATTCTGAGCAATATCTATTTGTTCCAAATAACTTTGCTGAGACATCTGTTCTCAAACACACTCTCACTGCTCTGAAACACACTCTCAGTCACAGCTCTCAACCACATTATCTACATACTCTCAAATACACAAAGATAATTCTGAGCAATATCATTTTGTTCCAAATACCTTTGCTGAGACATCTGTTCTCAAACACACCCTCACTGCTCTGAAACACACTCTCTGTCACAGCTCTCAACCACATTATCTCCATACTCTCAAATACACAAAGATAATTCTGAGCAATATCATTTTGTTCCAAATAAATTTGCTGAGACATCTGTTCTCAAACACACCCTCACTGCTCTGAAACACACTCAGTCACAGCTCTCAACCACATTATCTCCATACTCTCAAATACACAAAGATAATTCTGAGCAATATCATTTTGTTCCAAATAACTTTGCTGAGACATCTGTTCTCAAACACACCCTCACTGCTCTGAAACACACTCTCAGTCACAGCTCTCAACTACATTATCTTCATACTCTCAAATACACAAATATAATTCTGAGCAATATCATTTTGTTCCAAATACCTTTGCTGAGACATCTGTTCTCAAACACACTCTCATTGCTCTGAAACACACTCTCAGTCACAGCTCTCAACCACATTATCTCCATACTCTCAAATACACAAAGATAATTCTGAGCAATATCATTTTGTTCCAAATAACTTTGCTGAGACATATGTTCTCAAACACACTCTCACTGCTCTGAAACACACTCTCAGTCACAGCTCTCAACCACATTATCTTCATACTCGCAAATACACAAAGATAATTCTGAGCAATATCATTTTGTTCCAAATACCTTTGCTGAGACATCTGTTCTCAAACACACTCTCATTGCTCTGAAACACACTCTCTGTCACAGCTCTCAACCACATTATCTCCATACTCGCAAATACACAAAGATAATTCTGAGCAATATCATTTTGTTCCAAATACCTTTGCTGAGACATCTGTTCTCAAACACACTCTCATTGCTCTGAAACTCACTCTCAGTCACAGCTCTCAACCACATTATCTCCATACTCTCAAATACACAAAGATAATTCTGAGCAATATCATTTTGTTCCAAATAACTTTGCTGAGACATCTGTTCTCAAAAACACTCTCACTGCTCTGAAACACACTCTCAGTCACAGCTCTCAACCACATTATCTCCATACTCTCAACTCAACTCTCACACTACGGTCAAATAATTTTTCTCGCTAATCCCAATCACATTATCTATCTGCTCAGAAAATACACTCTCTCACGGCTCTCAAATACACTTTCACACTTCTTTGTACACACTCTCCCACAGCTTTCCAAGATACTCTCACAGCTCTTAAACAGACTCTCATACTGCGTTTACAATCACACTCACTGTGTTCAAATAAAATCTCATACTACTCTCAAATGCACTCTCTGGATCTGAGAGACTAGCTTGTTAAACATTACTCATAGATGGTATGCCCTATCTGTGACTGGAGTATATTTATTGATTGGGGGTATTCAGCAACGAAATAATGGATATCCGTAGCTAGGAACCACTGTATATTCTTTTCTTTGTACACCTGTCATATATTTCAGAAAAGTTTTTAAAAAACAAACAAACAAAAAGAAACAACAACCACAACAGCAACAACAAAATAGTTATGCCTTTCTAAATGTGTTAAACAATACAAATGATTTATCAAAACTGATTTTCGCTTCTTGGCAAAAAAAAAAATATCGAAGATATTGCAACAGTTTGAACGGATTTTATTATTTAATTTATTTTATCAAGACTGCGAGGTAATATAAAATTGCTTTTTGATGCCGACATCTCCGAGGCATCGAAGATTCAAATTTGGCTTAGACGCACATATGCCAAAGACAGAGAGATTCTATGTTGTATTTTAAATTTTGCTGAGATATTCATGTATTAATTTATTTTTTCAAATCCGTCTATCTTCTAAGGAAAGATAAATTATGCATTAGGTTGCTCGAAAGTGTTGTGCACTTTCTAAATGTTCAAATGTTCACGACGAGGTAAAATCCAATATCTTGAATGCTGATTTTCTAGGCATATAAAGGTTTCTTACGACGAAAACCGTTAAGCTAAACACGCATGTGTGTGTGTTTTTATCTATCTCTCTCTATATTTATTATACACTAAAATATATTTAACGTGCGATTGTAACCATTGGTTTAAATCAGCATGTCTACCAACGGTTTCTATTTTAATGATCTCATCAGACCATACCCTATACTTAACTAAGTCGATATCATTCTAAAACTTTAAGGGTTTAACTAACGAATGACATCAACATAGTTAAATATAGGGTAGGGTCCAGAGCCTAACTCTTTTTCATTAGTAAGTAAAAGTAAGTAAAGTGCCGGGGCGGCCTAATTTCGGTATCAGCCAGACAGTGAGGGAGTATATCCCCTTTTCACTAACGCTAGACCAAGGAGATTATTTTAGCATCTGAGATGGAGCATCCCACCTACCATCAGCTCCTCACTTTACCGCACAGATCACTGTGCTACTCATACGCTGAGCTGGCCGGTATCGAACCAGGAACCTTGTGATTCCTAGCCAAACGCTCCACTGACTGAGTATTATCACTAATTGTTGTAGAGTAGCTAACACCCCTTCAGCAGTCTACCAGATGGACTGGCTCATAGCCATAAAATAACTTAAGATTAAAGTATATTAATTAGCTGAATAATATTCAGACTAACTTTGCTGTGTTGGCTATACCGAACTGACCCACCTCTTTTAGCGTGAGTTTGTTTTCTTAATTATTTGTACTTATTTGTTCAGTGTTTATATGTATCCATTTAGCACCGAATACCGATGCTTAATACATGTGTTTAGCACACCAATCATCTGTGCATCTTTCCAGCTCGCGATACAACACTAATATTACATATATATATCATAAGTGTGTGCGTGTGTTGTGTGTGTGTGTGTGTGTGTGTGTGTACTTGGTCAGCATTATTTATTTTATGCATGCTGGTTGGACAGATGCACATTCCATGTCTAACGAGATTCTTTTCAAACTTTTCTAGTTTTCTCTGCCAGTTTTGTAATATTTACCAACTTGTGTGTTTAAAAATAACCAGGAGCAAACTGAATCACATCTACCCCTGATGATAGAACTACGGAGTGAGGAAATTACTTGGGACGAAAACTTTCGTGAACTAGTCAACAGACCATATTAAAAAAAATCTGACAGAAATCTAGAAAAGATTGAACAGAAATCCGTCAGACATAAGATGTCCATCCTGTTCAACAAAGTATACATGAGAGAAAGGTTACCCACGTATATGCAAAACACTCATACACACACATACACACACACATACACACACACGCACTCATACACGCACACGCACTCATACACGCACACACATACACACACTCACGCACACACACACATATATATTATATATACATATATAGTATATATCATCTATATATGATGTCGATAGAAGGAGAGTGGCAAGAAATGAAGCAACTCAAAACAAGTCACAGGATGAAATATTTCGTCGAATTCACCGCGGACTACTTCAGTCAGAGTGACTTTATTAAAGCAGACTGAGGACGTCCGCGTAAATTCGGACGAAATATTTCATCCTGTGACTTGTTTTTGAGTTGCTCATTTCTTGCCCACTTTCCTTCTATCTACATCATATCGTTCGGATCCTAACCATCCACCCTACCTTCACACACACACACACACACACACACACACATTAGTATATATTATATAATATATATATATATATATATTATATATATATGAAAAATAGATGGAAATTAATCCGACAGTATGAAATATAACATTTTGAAAAAACATATGATGTTTGTTATGTTGATTGCTGACAGGCCTGTTTCGACCAAAACTATAATTGGTCTTCATCAAAGAGCGACATAGACGATAAGAAAATATCCGTTAAAAAGACTGTTTACAAAAACGAACGCTGAAATCAACGCTGAAATTTTTGAAAAATGCATGTTCTGTTTTAAAAATTAAATAAATTTTATTAATTTAAAAAAAAAATCAGAAGCATTATAGTGCATGGTAAAAACTCAAAGATTTTATTGTAAAAAATTTGTTAAAATTATAAAAAATGTAAAGTGGGTATCCAAATAGTATAGTATATATATTTCAGCTGTTAACAATATACAAGTCCACATTGTATTTGAAGCAAAGATGTTAGGGTTCCAAAATTTACTTAGTGGTGTTGAAGTCCGTAGATTTATAGATGAAAAGTCTTCAAGGTGTAAAATTCCAGATATAATGTTTTTTCATTTGAACAAATATGAAAAATAGATGAAATTAATCCGACAGTATAAAAAATATAACATTTTGAAAAAAATTAAACAGAACATGCATTTTTCAAAAAATTCAGCGTTTTGATTTCAGCGTTCGTTTTGTTAAACAGTCTTTTTAACGGATATTCTTATCTCTATGTCGCTCTTTGATGAAGACCAACTTATCGTTTTGGTCGAAAACAGGCCTGTCAGCAATCACATAACAAACATCATATGTTTTTTCAAAATGTTTATATTCATATATACTATATTATATATATATATATATATATATATATATATATAAATATATATATTCATTAAAAGTTGCTACAACGTTTTCCTTGTAGTAACATTAGTAGTTAATCCAAAAGGGTTTAATAAAATAATTCTAAACCAGAACAAGTATATATAAAATGTAGCTAACTATAATTTTAGTGGTGCACTAAAAAATTATAGGTTGAACACCGAAACCGTAGTAGAAATAAGAAAACATTTTTGCAACTATATATATATTATATATATATATATATATATATATATATATATATATATTTGTGTGTGTATGTGTGTGTGTTGTGTATGTGTGTGTGTTGTTGTGTTCAAAAGTAGGTGAAGAAATCTTCATTACGTTGAAGTAGTTTTTCAAATGCCCGTAATTTGCAGAGTTCAACGTGTGCTCTTATTGTCAGAATCAGAGAGCAAAATTATATCAGGAAAAAAAATTAAAAAGAAGTTTAGATTTATTAGCATTTAAACTTATTTCAGGGAACTACAGAAATTATTCTAGTCGTTCCTTAGATTACTCTTCTACGTTCCATGAAATTGCCTATAACGCTAAAGATCTACATCTTCTTTGTTATTTTTCCTCATATATATATATATATTATATATATATAATATTATTTGTATTTTTTCTTTGAAGGCAATTACAATGCGTATATTCGCATAAATTCGAAATATATAGAAAATAATCATGACAGTGAACCCCGCAAAAATTTGCCGGTGTGTTAAGAACATCGTACAGGACTGTTTCGACTTTATAATTATTTATTTTATTTCTTCTAAAAAACAAACATCCAAAAATGTTATTTCCTTCGCCGTAAAGCACAGGCCTGGGTTTGTTATCTTCACTCAACGTCCCTGTACCTCATAGGGTAGAGGGACATATCATTATCATTGACAAGGTTAATTTCGGCATGGATTTGTCCGCTGTGTATCGGTGGCCAAGCGAGTAATGTTTCTGACTCTGCCCTGTTGAAGTCCCAGTTCGATTCTTGTCGGAGGGAAGTCGTTAGTATACATCGCTGATGGAGGACTTAATAATTCTTTGCCGAGGGTTCACTTGTCATGATTATTTTTCTATAATTTATCGAATTTTTGTGTCGATATACGCATTGTAATTGCCTTCAAGCAAAAATACAAAATAATAATATATACTTTATTCAACAATGCTTCTAAAAAAAAAAAAAAAATTGTTATATATATATATATATATATATGCTCTGTTGTGTGTGGTGTGTGTGTGTGTGTGCGTGCGTGGTGTGCCTATCTTCTTTAAGGGCGTGTCTTTTCTAATAGTTTGAATCTCTTTGATTCATGAGCAGCCAAAAACAGCTATATTTTCAGAACTACCCATTTGTGTGAAGTTTGTTGTGAGTTATCTGACCCGTTATCTTTCTTCCATCTTTTTTACACCGGCTTATGTCCAATTATTTATTCAACCAGACGATGGCGATTAAAAAAAACTTTCTATTGAAAATAGTTCTTATCTAACATCAAAACAAATAGGGAAAACAAAATTTAACTTTTCTCAGCTCATCATTTTACTGGTTCAGCAATACCCTAAAGAAACGTTATTCCTTTATCAAATAGGACTGTATAAAGTCTGTTTGCGTAAATTGACCAGACACGCAAGTTATTTCTTTAGATAGTAAGTTCATAGATAGAATAATTGTTAAAAGAAAATGTGTCTATGTCTCCATAACACTAAAGATTTTATCCTAAAGTTTAAGTGCATAAAAAGATATAGTAAAAAACTATATTAATTATTTTAAAAAACTTTTAAATTTAAGGTAACAATTTATATTTATCTAAATAATGCATCTAAACAAGGAAACACACACATGAAGTATATTATACACACACACACCGCGTCATTTTGGAAACTGTTAGTTTCTACCTAGCTATCATCCAACAATATAGAACTGGGCCGAGGGAAATAAAATTACCAAAATAACCTTTGACTTTATATCTACAGACACATTTTTTAAACTCATTTTTTTCTATTTAACATAGCACGTACTACCACTTCCGATTTCAGAGGTCTACCTGGGAGTAATGGTGATGAAGGTAGGTTCCTTCTTCCACCACAGCTCACATTAGATTACCAGGTTTAATGTATTTACCCAGGGACCACTAAGACCCTTCCCAAGGGCCCGCCGGGGCATTTCTAAAGGGGCAACATATATTGATAAAAAAAGAAAGATCTCTC
>CM042145.1:123719065-123734065 GCA_023376005.1 Doryteuthis pealeii
ATGACTTCCAATTAAGCACGATATCCTCCCAAAAATCTGTCGCTTAAAGCATATAAAAAATAGACACATTGTTTGGAATACTCCCTCAATCATGTATCATATAGTGTTGTGTGTGGTGTGCGTGCAGTTTGTGATGTGCGGCCGTCGTGTGTGCAGTTATGCAAGTTAATTTCTTAAGCGAGAGTCAAACAGGGTTTTTGAATTCAGAGTTTTCCTTCTCCTAGACTGGTGTGACAAAACAAGTTAAAAGAGCCCAGCCTGCCCTAACTATTTTACCCACAGCTAAGCCCAAAGGGTATTAGCGTTAACTGAAATAGCAATATTCACGGCCCAGAATTTGAATCGGGACGACGATCCATTTCCCATGACAATTTAACATTACACCCACCGCGCTTTCTCTTCTTTATTTATTCATATATGTGCTAGGATGCACGCCGGGCTGGAGGTCTTAGTGTCCATGGTATGACAGTTTAAAACTGTATCTAATGAGTGAGCTGTGGGAAGAAGGGGACTACCCATTCATCACCATTACTCCCAGGGTAGGACTCTGATCGGATGTAATACCGTGCATGTAAATTAGAAAAAAAATGAGTTTTTAAAAAATGTGTCATGTAAATATAAGTCAAAGGTATTGAGTAATTTTATTTCCCTCCCCAGTTCTATCATTGTTGGATTGATCAGCTAGGTTGAGAAAACTAACAGTTTCAAAATTGACGCGTGGTGTGTGTATTTCTATATTTCATGTGGTGTTCTTGTTCAGATGCATTTATTTTTAGTAAAATATAATATGTTACCTTAAAAAAATTTAAAGTTTTAAATAATTAATAAGTTTACATATCTTTTATGCACTTAACTTTAGGATAAAATCTTTAGTGTTATGAGACAAGACACATTTTCTTTTACAATATTTCTAGAAACTTACTTATTATTCTAAAGAAATAATTGCGTGTCTGGGTCATTACCAAACAAGACTTTTATACAGTCTTATTTGAAAAGGAATTACGTTTCTTAGGTTTGTGAAACCAGTAAAATTGATGAACTGAGAAAGTTCATTTTTTATTTGTCCTATTTGTTGATGTTAGATAAGAATATTTTCATATGAAAGGTTTTTTATCGCATCTTGTTGAATAATATGGACTTAAAGCGGTTGTTAAAAAAGATGGAGAAAGATAAACCGGGTCAGATAACTACAACAAACTTCACAAAAACAATTGAGGTAGTCATGAAAAAATTAGCTGTTTTGCTCTCAATGACAAAGAGATCAAACTTATATAGAAAAGACAACGCCCTTAAAGGAAGATTAGGCAACACACGCACGCAACACACACACACAACCCAACACACACATATATTATATATATATATATAACAATTTTTTTTTTTAGAAGCATTGTTGAAAAAGTATATATATTATTTGTTTTGCTTTGGAGGCATTACAATGCGATATTATCGCACAAAAATTCGATAATTATAGAAAATAATCGATGGACAAGTGAACCTTCGGCAAGGAATGTATTTAAGGTCTCATCAGTGCGATGTATACAACGACTTTCCCTCGCGACAGAAAGTCGAAAACTGGGACTCTAACAGCAGAGTCAGAAACTTTACTGCTTCGGCCACCGATACACAGCGGACAACCATGCGAAATTAACATTGTCAATGATAATGATATCCTCTACCTATGGAGGTACAGGGGACGTTGAGTGAAGATAACAAGACCAGGCCTAGTGCTTTACGGAAGGAAATAACCGATTTTTTGGATGTTTGTTTTTAGAAGAATAATAATAAATAATTAATAAAGTCGAAACAGTCTGTACGATGTTCTACAACCGCGCAATTTTTGCCGGGGTTCACTTGTTCATGATTGATTTTCTATAATTATCGAATTATTATGCGATTACGCATTGTAATTGGCCATTCAAGAAAAAAATAACAAATAATATTATATATATATATATAATATAGATATATTTGAGGAAAGAATAACAAAGAAAGATGTAGATCTTTAGCGTTAGTAGGCGTACTTTCATGGAACGTAGACAGAAGTATCTTTAAGGAACGAGCTTAGATAATTTCTGTAGGTTCCCTTGAAAATAGTTTATAACTGCTAAAAATCTAAATCTTCTTTTTATTTTTTTTTCCTGATATAATTTTGCTCTTGATCTGACAATAAGAGCACAACGGTACTCTGCAAAATATTACGCATTTGAAAAAACTACTTCATCGTAAAATTGAAGATTTCTTCACCTACTTTTTTGGAACAACACACACACAACACACACATAACACAACACACACTACACACAAATATATAATAATATATATATATATATATATTAATTTATATATAATATAGTATGCAAAAATGCTTATTCTTTTATTTCTACTACGGTTTGCGGTGTTCAACCTATATTTTAGTGCACCACTAAAAATTATAGTTAGCCTTACATTTTATAGTATTTACTGTCTGTTTATAGAATTATTTATTACCCTTTTGGATTAACATTAATGTTTACTACAAGGAAAACGTTGTTAGCAACTTTTAATGAATATATTTATAATATATAATATTATAATATATACTATTATATTATATATATATATATATATATATTGAAATATAACATTTTGGAAAAAAACATATGATGTTTGTTATGTGATCTGCTGAACCAGGCCTGTTTCGACCAAAACGAGTTAAGTGGGTCTTTCAATCAAAGAGCGACATAGAGATGTAAGAAATTATTCCGGTTAAAAAGGACTGTTTTACAAAGCGGGAACGGCTGAAATTTCAACCGCTGAAATTTTTATGAAAAAAGCATTTCTGTTATGTTTTCAAAATGTTATATTTATACGTCGGATTAATTTTTCCATCTTATTTTTCATAAATTTGTTAACAAAATAAAAACCATTAATATTGGAATGTACACCTTGAAAAAGACTTTCATCTATAAATGCTACGGACTATCAACACCCACTAGTAAATTTTGGAACCCAACCATCTTTCTTCAAATCACAAATGTACTTGTATTATGTTAACAAGCTGAAATATAATATACTACTATTTGGATACCCATTACCATCTTTTTATATATTTTTACAATTTTTTACAATAAAAATCTTTTGAGTTTTACCATGAACTATTAATGCTTTTCTGATTTGTTTTAAATTAATTAAAATTTATTAATATTTTTTAAAACAGAACATGTCATTTTCAAATTTCAGCGGTTGACTTTCAGCGGTTCGTTTTGTAAACAGTCTTTTTAACGGAATCATTTTTCTTATCGTCTATGTCGCTCTGTTGATGAAGACCAAATTTATTAGTTTTGGTCAAACAGGCCTGCAGCAATCAGCTAACAAACATCATTATAGTTTTTTCAAAATTGTATATATGCATACTGGTGCATTAATTTCCATTCTATTTTTCATATATATATATATATATATTATATATATATATATATTTATATATATTATATGTGTGTGTGTGGGGTGTTTGTGGTGTCTGAAGGTAGGGTGGATGGGTTTAGGACCGACGATATGATGTAGATAGAAGGAAAAGGTGGGCAAGAATGAGCCAACTCAAAAAAGTCACAGAATGAATATTTCTCCGAGATTTACGCGGACGTCCTCAGTCTGCTTTAATTAAAGTCACTCTGACTGAAGTAGCCGGCTGTAATTCGGACGAAATATTTCATCCTGCTGACCTTGTTTTAGGTTGCTCACTTCTTGGCCACTCTCCTTCTATCGACATCATATATAGATGTAATAATATATATATGTATAATTATATATATGTGGTTATGTGTGCGTGAGTGGTAGTTGTGTGTGGTGTATGAGTGCCGTGTGCGTGTATGAGTGCGTGTGTGTGTAGTGTGTGGTGTATGTGTGTGTATGACGTGTTTTGCATATTACGTTGGGTAACCTTTCCTCATGTATTACTTGTTGAACAGGATGGACATTCTTATGTTCTGACGGATTTCTGTGTCAATCTTTTCAGATTCTGCTTTTAGATTTTTATTTAATATGGTTCTGTTGACTAGTTCCACGAAAGTTTTCGATCCCGAATAATTTCCTCCACTCCGTTAGTCTATCATCAGGGTAGATTGTGATTCAGTTTGCTCGCTGTGTTATTTTTTAAACACAAGTTTGGTAAATATACAAAACTGGCAGAGGAAAACTAGAAAAAGTTTGAAAAGAAATTCGTAGGACATGGAATGTGCATCTGTCCAACCAGCATGCATAAAATAAAATAATGCTGGACCAAGTACCACACACAACCACAAACACACACCACACACGACACACTAATGATATATATATTTGTTAATATTAGTGTCTGTATCTCGAGCTGGAAAGATGCACAAGATGATGGTGGCTAAACACATGATTAAGCATCGGTAATTATCGGTGCTAAATGGATACAGAAAAACACTGAACAAATAAGTACAAATAATAGAAAACAAACTCACGCGGAAAAAGAGGTGAGGTCAGTCTCGGTATAGCCAGACACAGCAAAGGTTTAGTCTGAATATTATCAGCTAATTAATATACTTTAATCTTTAAGTTATTTTGATGGCTATTGAGCCAGTCCATCTGGTAGACTGCTGAAGGGGTGTTAGCTTTACTTCATACAAACAATTAGTTTGATAAACTCATCAGTGGAAGCGTTTGGCTTTAGGAATCACAAGTTCCTGGTCGATTACCGGCCAGTCCAGCGTATGAGTAGCACAGTGATCTGTGCGTAAAGTGAGGAGCTGATGGTAGGTGGGGATGCTCCGATCTCAGATGCTAAATAATCTCCTTGGTCTAGCGTTAGTGAAAAGGGATATACTCCCTCACTGTCTGGCTTGATACCGAAATGTAGGGCCGCCCCGGCACTTACTTACTTTTACTTAACTAATGAAAAGGAGTTAGGCTCTGGACCCACCCTATATTTAACTATGTTGATTGTCATTTCGTTAGGTTTAAACCTTAACAGTTTTTAGAATGTATCGGATCTTAGGTTAAGTTAAGGGTATGGTTTTCCTGATTGAGATCATTTAAAATAAGAAAACCGTTTTGGTAAGGACATGCTGATTTAAAACCAATGGTTTACAATTCGCACGTTAAATATTTTTTAGTGTATAATAAATATAGAGAGAGATAGATAAAAAACACACCACAATGCGTGTTTTCAGACTTTAACGGTTTTCGTCGTTAAGAAAACCTTATATGCCTAGAAAATCAGGCATCAAGATATTGGATTTTACCTCGTCGTGAAAACATTTGAACATTTTAGAAAAGTGGCACAACACTTTCGAGCACTTAATGCATAATTTATCTTTCCTTAGAAAGATAGGACGGAATTTGAAAAATAATTAATACATTGAATATCCAGCAAAATTAAATACAACATAGAATCTTCTCTGTTCTTTGGATATGTGCGGTCTAAGCCAAATTTGAATCTTCGATGCTCGGAGATGTCGGCATCAAAAAGCAATTTTATATTACCTCGCAGTCTTGTAAAATTAAATTAAAAATAAAATCCGTTCAAACTGTTGCAATATCTTCGATATTTTTTGTTTTGCCAAGAAGCGGAAATTCAGTTTATAAATCATTGTATTTTTAACACATTTAGAAAAGGCATAACTTATTTTGGTTGTTGCTGTTTGTGGTTCTGTTTGTTTCTTTTTTTGTTTGTTGTTTTTTAAAACTTTTTCTGAAATATATGACAGGTGTTACCAAAGAAAAAGAATTTATACAAGTGGTTCCTAGCTACGGATATCCATTATTTCGTTACTGAATACCCCCATCAATAAAATATACTCCAGTCACAGATAGGCACCAACTATGAAGTAATGTTTAACAAGCTAAGTTCTCTCAGATCCAGGGAGAGTGCATTTGAGAGAATAGTATGAGAATTTTATTTTAACACAGGGTGTTGATTGTTAAACGCAGGTATTGAGAGTTTGTTTAAGTGTTGTGAGAGTTATCTTTGGAAAGCTGTCGGGAGAGTGGTACAAAGAAGTGATTGAAAAGTGTAGTTTTGAGAGCCGTGAGAAGAAGTTTGTATTTTCTGAGCAGATAGAATAATGTGATTGGATTTGCGAGAAAATATTTGACGCGAGTGTGAGAGTGAGTTGGAGTATTTGGAGATAAATCGTGGTTTGAGAGTGTACTGAGAGTGTGTTTCAGAGCAGTTGAGAGTTTTTTTTTTTGAGAACAGATGTCTCAGCAAAGTTATTTTTGGAACAAAATGATATTGCTCCAGGGAATTATCTTTGTGTATTTGGAAGTATGGAGACTTAATGTGGTTGAGAGCTTGTTGACTGAGAGTGAGTTTCAGAGCAATGAGAGTGTGTTTGAAGAACAGATGTCTCAGCACAAGGTATTTGGAACAAAATGATATTGCTACAGAATTATTCTTTGTGTTATTTTGCGAGTATGGAGATAATGTGGTCTGAGAGCTTTGAACAGAGAAGGGGTTTCAGAGAGCAATGAGAGTGGTGTTTGAAACAGATGGTCTTCAGCAAAGGTATTTGGAACAAAATGAATTGCTCAATTATCTTTGTGTATTTGCGAGTATGAAGAACTAATTTGGGTGAGAGCTTGTGACTGAGAGTGTGTTTTCAGAGCAGTGGAGAGTGTGTTTTGAAAACTATGTCTCAGCAAAGTTATTTGGAAGCAAAAATGATATTGCTCAGAATTATCTTTGTTGTATTTGAGGTATGGAGATAATGTGGTTGAGCAAGCTGGACTGAGAGTGTGTTTCAGAGCAATGAGAGGTGTTTGAGAACAAGACTGTCTAGGCAAAGGTATTTTGGAACAAAATGATATTGCTCAGGATTATATGTGTATTTGAGGAGTATGAAAGATAATGTAGTTGAGAGCTGTGATGAGAGTGTGTTTCAGAGCAGTGAGGGTGGTTGAGAACAGATGTCTCAGCCAAAGTTATTTGGAACAAAATGATATGCTCAGATTATTCTTGTGTATTTGGAGAGTATGTGAAGATAATGTGGTATGAGAGCTGTGACTGAGAGTGTGTTTCAGGAGCAGTGAGGGTTTTTGAGAACAGATGTCTTCAGCAAAATTTTTATGTTTGGAACAAAATGGATATTGCTCAGAATTATTCTTTGTGTATTTGAGAGTATGGAAGATAATGTTGGTTAGAGCTTGTGACAGAGAGTGTGTTTCAAGAGCAGTGAGGGTGTGTTGAGAAACAGATGTCTCAGCAAAGGTTTTGAAACAAAATGATATTGCTCAGAATTCATCTTGTGTACTTGAGAGTATGTAGATAATGTTGGTTGAGAGCGGGTGACCTGAGAGTAGTGTTCAGAGCAAGTGAGGAGTGTGTTTGAGAACAGGATGGCTTCAGCAAGTTATTGGAACAAATAGATATTGCTCAGATTATCTTTTCCCCAACTTGGTTCCCCTTTTAGACACATGAGTAGGTAAACCATTTCTTACTTTTCTTCTCGGTCTAAATCTCTCCTAATTAATCACTTTGTTAGCGGGACCCCACGCCAATGGGAGTTACAACATTGATAATATTACAACCATTTTTTTTTAAACTACACTTTGGAAATTACCACGGTAGGTCTTATGTTGTTCAAAAAGCTAATGGTGAATTGTTCGAATGCAAAGTCAGTGTATTCTAAACAGCCCCAGCGACCAGGCTTGAAAAGAATTAAAGTCCATTTTGGATGATTTTTTTAAAAACGATGGTAAGAAAAAGAATTTAAATGGACAGTTTATGGGAACTATCAGATGATACTTCTCATAGGATTGTTTTGCATATAGTTATTTACTAAGGGCTTACCGAAACTGTTGCACACGTATAGGAACCCAATGAGAATCAAACTTACTAAACAATGGTTCTGCAAATCTTGCCTGGTAACCATTACACCAACGTGACGGTTACCAAAGTTGATCTGTAAATAGATCTTATTATTGATTAGGATATTTGGATTTACTTAACCCGTCCGCACGATTAGTATGGACACACGATCAGTTTTCTTAAAGCGAGATTTAACTGGTCTTAAACATGCTTTCCAACTGTATTGATAGTGTATATGTTCATTGCAAAAATTATATATATATATTATATATATATATATATATATATTATAATATTATATTGTTAGAAAGCTGATCATTCAGGTTAGTTGCTACTGATAAGCGGTCGATTCTCACTGGATGCGCTTTATTCTGGGATCTGTGTCAAATCTCCTCTTAATCTTTTTTTTTAATCTCTGAATATTTTATTCTTTCTATTTTCCAACACATTAATTTCAATCTATGAATTGATTTTATAAGAAACAATTAGAATATGATTAATACAATTTCTACTCTGTTTTTATGTGCATTCTTACTTAATTTCGTTTAGGTCTTTCTAATTTCAACTATATTGCATTATCTTAAAAACTTAGTATACTTGGCTTTTTCGGGTGCAATTCTATGCTAGTAGCATATAGACTTGAATAACTGAGAAGTTCTATGTCGCTGCACATTATTCACCCTTTCAAAATCCTTTTTTAAAAGGCCAATTCTGGTTCGTACATTTAAAATGTTGTCCGTATTAAATAATGATTTGAGTTTTGCATTAAATTTGGAATAAAAAAATAAACCAGAATTCCCATTAAAATCATACATTAGCAAATATTTAATCAATATTGAATTTTTTAAATCCATTTTAATTTACTTAAATTCTCTTATTGACATTTCCCTAGAGGACTGAAAAACCATACCGGTCTTTTTTCAATTCTTCATCAATTAAACGTCAGAAACGTGGTAAATATTTTATTTTTACCCGATTAGGTGTTCGAATTGAATTGCGAAAATGTGGGAACCTGATCTAATGTTGTAGACTTGATTCGGATTTTCCTTTAGTTATTCACCAATTGGTGAACGATAAAATTATTGTTTATTTTCTTAAATTTTCTATGGATTTCAAATAAAAATTAGTTAACTTATCCGTCATTTCCAGGTTCCACTAACATCTAAATCATTTGGTTATAATTGTTTGGGCATGTGGCGTCTGGTTACGTTTGGTGTTAATGTTAATGGTAGAAAATGGGACACCGGCGAGACTAGTTCAAATCCTGACGAGGCTGTAGTTATTTTACTGACATTCCCATTCTGTCGATTGACACAGGATCGAAATAACGTGGGAGCCACACACCGAGGCCGAAGCTCGATGCAGGGCAAGAGAAGCTTAAAGATCATGTTATTACCTTCGGGCATTTCTCTTTTGAAGCGCATTTGAGGTAATCCAACACAGCCATATCTTTCAATCGAGGATTGCAGGTATTGCCTGGTGGATGGTGTAATTGTAAATTTAATAGCGAAGATGGACAGGGGCGAGACTGAGTTCAAATCCATAGGACTAGGGCTGTAGCTATTTACTGATATTCCCTCCATGTCATTTTAAACACAGGAGTTGAATAACGTAGGGGGAGCCTCACACGAAACCGAAATTCATTTCGGGGAAAGTTTGCTAAAAATATGCATGTGCCCTTCAGCATTTCTCATTCTGGGTCACCTTTTGAGGCAAAAAACCCCACAGTTTCTGTCCCTTTGAATGAAGGGCAGTTTGTCTAGGGGATGGCCCACTGCAATCACGGCTGGTATTAATATCTTTACCGGTCAAATATGCGATTGCCATGGACACATGGCCCGAAAGCCAGGTAAGTATGGACTGGAGGCTGTATAGCATTTCGATATAGTGTAATATTTTCGTAAATTGTTTATGAATCCTAACTCCTTCAGTTATGGTTAAATAAGTAAGGCGAACTGGGTTCTTAAACCTAGGTTTGGGACACAATGTCAATTCCTTAAGCGGTTTTTGAATCAGTTTTCCTTTTCGTATACTGTTTGCCAAACCTAGGTTTTAGAAAGCCCAGTTCGCTTACTATTTAACCTAACTGAAGGAAGTAAGGATTTCAACATTTACGAGAAATAATTGACACTATTATCTGAAATTGCATACAGCCTCGTCCCATACTTACCTGGCTTTCGGGCCATGTGTCTCAGTGGCATCGCATATTGACCGGTAAGGATATTAAATACCCAGCGTGATTGCAGTGGGCCATCCCCTAGGACAATACCTGCCCCTCCATTCAAAGGGACAGAACTGTTGTTTTTGCCTCAAAAGGTGACCCAGAAGAGAAATTGCTTGAAAGGGACACATGCAATTTTTTAGGCACTTTCCCCCGAATGAATTCGGTTTTCGTTGTGAAGGCTCCCTACTTATTCAACTTCCTGTTTTAAATTGAATTGGGGATAATCAGTAACAATAGCTACAAGGCCTGAGTTCTAGGATTTTGAACTCATCTCGCCCTGTCCATTTCTACTAATTACCATTACACCATCCACCAGGCATCCTGCATCCTCGATTTAAAAGGATATGGCCTTGTGTGATTACCTCAAAATGCGCTTCAAAAGAAAATGCCCGAGGTATACATGAAGAATCATTTAGCCTTGCCCTGCATGAGTTTCGGCTCGTGTTGATTGGCTCCCCACGTTTATCGATCCTTGTGTCAATTCGACAAGATGGGATGTCAGTAATAACTACAGCCTCGTCCAGGATTTGAACCGTTCTCGGAATTTCGGTTGTCCATTTTTCTACCATTAACATTACACCAAGCGTAACCTGGGACGCCACATTAGCCACCACAATTATAACCATGATTTAGATGTTAGTGAACCTGGAAATTGACGGATAAGTTAACTAAATTTTATTTGAAATTTTAATTAGAATTTTAAGATAAAAAATTGTTTTATCGTTCACCCAATTTTGTGAAAACTAAAAGGAAAATTCGGATCAGTTATACAAACATTAGATCAGGTTTCCACATTTTCGCATTCATTCGACACGATCGGTTTAAACAATAAAATATATTACCACGTTCTGACGTATTATTTTGAGGTGAAAGAATTGTGAAAAGGACCGGTAATGGTGTTTCACAGTCTCTAGGGAATGTCAATAAGGAAAATTTTTAAGTAAATTTTTAAATGGATTTAAAAAATTTTCAATATTAGAATTAATATTGAGATTGTATGATTTTATATGGAATTCTGTTTTATTTTTTATGCCAAATTAATGCAAAAACTCAAACATATTTAATACGGAAAACATTTTTAAATGTTTACGATCACGAATTGCTTTTAAAAAGGATTGAAGGGTGAAGTATTGTGCAGCGACATAATGAAACACTTCTCAGTTATTCAGTCTATAGGGTACTAGCAAGAAAATTTGCACCCGAAAAAGCCAAAGTATATAAGTTTTAAGATAATGTGGAATATATTGAATTAGAAAGACTAACGAAAATTAAAGTAAGAATGCACATAAACAGAGTAGAATTGTATTAATCATATTCTAATTGATTTTCTATATAAAAAATCATTCATAGGATTTGAAATTTAATGTGTTGGAAATAGAAGAATAATATCAGAGATTAAAAAAATAAAGAATTAGAGGAGGATTTGACACAAGATCCCAGATAAGCGCATCGCAGTGAGAATCGAGCCCGCTTATCAGTAGCAACTGAACTGAATGATCAGCTTCTACAAATATAATATATATATATATATTATATATATATATATATATATTATATTTGCATGAACATATACACTATCAATACAGTTGGAAGCATGTTAAACCAGTTAAATCCGCTTAAGAAACTGATCGTGTGTCACATCCTAATCGTGCGGACGGGTTAGTAATACCATATTCCTATCAATAAAAATCATTTACAGATCAACTTTGGTACCTCAGTGGTGTAATGGTTACCAGGCAAGATTGCAGACCATTGTTAGTAAGTTTGATTCTCATGGGTATTCCTATACGTGTGCAACAGCTTTCGGTAAGCTTAGTAAATAACTATATGCAAATCAATCTATGAGAAGTAAATCATCTGATAGTTTCCCCAAATGTCCATTTAAATTCTTTTTCTTACCATCGTTTTAAAATCATCCAAAATGATCTTAATTCTTTCAGCCCTGTCGGCTGGGGCTTTAGAATACACTGACTTTTGCATTCGAACATTCACCATTAGCTTTGTGAAACAACATAAGACTACCGTGGTAATTCCAAAGTGTATTTTAAAAAATGGTTGTATATTATCAATGTTGTAACTCATTGGCGTGGGTCCCGCTACAAGTGATAATTACGAGAGATTAGACCGAGAGAAAAGTAAGAAATGGTTTTACCTACTACATGTGTCTAAAGGGGAACCAAGTGGGAAGATAATTCTGAGCAATATCTATTTGTTCAAAAATAACTTTGCTGAGACATCTGTTCTCAAACACACTCTCACTGCTCTGAAACACACTCTCAGTCACAGCTTCTTCAACCACATTATCTACATACTCTCAAATACACAAAGATAATTCTGAGCAATATCATGTTTCCAAATACCTTTGCTGAGGACATCTGTTCTCAAACACACTCCTTCACTGCTCTGAAACACCACTCTCTGTCACAGCTCTCAAACCACATTATCTCCATACTCTTAAAATACACAAAGATTAATTCTGAGCAATATCATTTTGTTCCAAATAAATTTGCTGAGACATCTGTTCTCAACACACCCTCATGCTCTGAAACACACTCTCAGTCCACAGCTCTCAACCACATTATCTCCATACTCTCAAATACACAAAGATAATTCTGAGCAATATCATTTTGTTCCAAAATAACTTTGCTGAGACATCTGTTCTCAACACACCTCACTGCTCTGAAACACACTCTCAGTCACAGCTCTCAACTACATTATCTTCATCTCTCAAATACACAAATATAATTCTGAGCAATATCATTTTGTTCCAAATACCTTTGCTGAGACATCTGTTCTCAAACACACTCTCATTGCTCTGAAACACACTCTCAGTCACAGCTCTCAACCACATTATCTCCATACTCTCAAATACACAAAGATAATTCTGAGCAATATCATTTTGTTCCAAATAACTTTGCTGAGACATATGTTCTCAAACACACTCTCACTGCTCTGAAACACACTCTCAGTCACAGCTCTCAACCACATTATCTTCATACTCGCAAATACACAAAGATAATTCTGAGCAATATCATTTTGTTCCAAATACCTTTGCTGAGACATCTGTTCTCAAACACACTCTCATTGCTCTGAAACACACTCTCTTGTCACAGCTCTCAACCACATTATCTCCATACTCGGCAAATACACAAAGATAATTCTGAGAATATCATTTTGTTCCAAATACCTTTGCTGAGACATCTGTTTCTCAACCACACTCTTCATTGCTCTGAAACTCACTCTCAGTCACAGCTCTCAACCACATTATCTCCATACTCTCAAATACACAAAGATAATTCTGAGCAATATCATTTTGTTCCAAATAACTTTGCTGAGACATCTGTTTCTCAAAAACACTCTCACTGCTCTGAAACACACTCTCAGTCACAGCTCTCAACCACATTATCTCAATACTCTCAACTCAACTCTCACACTACGGTCAAATAATTTTTCTCGCTAATCCCAATCACATTATCTATCTGCTCAGAAATACCACTCTCTCACGGCTCTCAAATACACTTTCACACTTCTTTGTACACACTCTCCCACAGCTTTCCAGATACTCTCACAGCTCTTAAACAGACTCTCATACTGCGTTTACAATCACACTCACTGTGTTCAAATAAAATCTCATACTACTCTCAAATGCACTCTCTGGATCTGAGAGACTAGCTTGTTAAACATTACTCATAGATGGTATGCCCTATCTGTGACTGGAGTATATTTATTGATTGGGTATTCAGCAACGAAATAATGGATATCCGTAGCTAGGAACCACTGTATATTCTTTCTTTGTACACTGTCATATATTTCAGAAAAGTTTTTTAAAAAACAAACAAACAAAAAGAAACAACAACCACAACAGCACAAAACAAAATAGTTATGCCTTTCTAAATGTGTTAAACAATACAAATGATTTTCAAAAACTGATTTTCGCTTCTTGGCAAAAAAAAAAATATCGAAGATATTGCAACAGTTTGAACGGATTTTATTATTTAATTTTTTTATCAAGACTGCGAGGTAATATAAAATTGCTTTTGATGCCGACATCTCCGAGGCATCGAAGATTCAAATTGGCTTAGACGCACATATGCCAAAGACAGAGAGATTCTATGTTGTATTTTAAATTTTGCTGAGATATTCATGTATTAATTTATTTTTCAAATCCGTCTATCTTCTAAGGAAAAGATAAATTATGCATTAGGTTGCTCGAAAGTGTTGTGCACTTTCTAAATGTTCAAATGTTCACGACGAGGTAAAATCCAATATCTTGAATGCTGATTTTCTAGGCATATAAAGGTTTCTTACGACGAAAACCGTTAAGCTAAACACGCATGTGTGTGTGTTTTTATCTATCTCTCTCTATATTATTTATACACTAAAATATATTTAACGTGCGATTGTAACCATTGGTTTAAATCAGCATGTCTACCAACGGTTTTCTATTTTAATTGATCTCATCAGGACCATACCCTATACTTAACTAAGTCGATATCATTCTAAAACTTTAAGGGTTTAACTAACGAATGACATCAACATAGTTAAATATAGGGTAGGGTCCAGAGCCTAACTCTTTTTCATTAGTAAGTAAAAGTAAGTAAAGTGCCGGGGGCGGCCTAATTTCGGTATCAGCCAGACAGTGAGGGAGTATATTCCCCTTTTCACTAACGCTAGACCAAGGAGATTTTTTAGCATCTGAGATGGAGCATCCCACCTACCATCAGCTCCTCACTTACCGCACAGATCACTGTGCTACTCATACGCTGAGCTGGCGGTATCGAACCAGGAACCTTGTGATTCCTAGCCAAACGCTCCACTGACTGAGTATTATCACTAATTGTTGTTAGAGTACTAACCCCCCTTCAGCAGTCTACCCAGATGGACTGGCTCATAGCCTAAAATAACTTAAGATTAAAGTATATTAATTAGCTGAATAATATTCAGACTAACTTTGCTGTGT
>CM042145.1:123736565-123744065 GCA_023376005.1 Doryteuthis pealeii
ATAATTATAGAAAATAATCATGACAAGTGAACCCCGGCAAAAATTGCGCGGTGTGTAGAACATCGTACAGACTGTTTCGACTTTATTAATTTATTTTATTATTATTCTTCTAAAAAACAAACATCCAAAAATGTTATTTCCTTCGCCGTAAAGCACAGGCCTGGTTTGTTATTCTTCACTCAACGTCCCTGTACCTCATAGGGTAGAGGCATATCATTATCATTGACAGGTTAATTTTTCGCATGGATTGTCCGCTGTGTATCGGTGGCCGAAGCAGTAAAGTTTCTGACTCTGCTGTTGAAGTCCCAGTTTCGATTTCTGTCGGAGGGAAGTCTGTTAGTATACATCGCTGATGAGACTTAATAATTCTTTGCCGAGGTTCACTTGTCATGATTATTTTCTATAATTATCGAATTTTGTGCGATATACGCATTGTAATTGCCTTCAAGCAAAAATACAAATAATAATATATACTTTATTCAACAATGCTTCTAAAAAAAAAAAAATTGTTATATATATATATATATATATGTGGTGTGTGTGTGTGTGTGTGTGTGTGTGCGTGCGTGTGTGTGCCTATCTTCCTTTAAGGGCGTTGTCTTTTCTATATAGTTTGAATCTCTTGATCATGAGAGCAAAACAGCTATATTTCAGAACTACCCAATTTGTTTTTGTGAAGTTTGTTGTGAGTTATCTGACCCGGTTATCTTTCTTCCATCTTTTTACACCGCTTATGTCCAATATTTATTCAACAAGATGGCGATTAAAAAAACTTTCATATGAAAATATTCTTATCTAACATCAAACAAATAGGAAAAACAAAATAACTTTCTCAGTTCATCATTTTACTGGTTCAGCAAACCCTAAGAAACGTTATTCCTTTATCAAATAGACTGTATAAAGTCTGTTGGTAAATTGACCAGACACGCAAGTTATTTCTTTAGATAGTAAGTTCATAGAATATTGTTAAAAGAAAATGTGTCTTGTCTCCATAACACTAAAGATGTTTATCCTAAAGTTTAAGTGCATAAAAGATATAGTAAAAACTATATTAAATTTAAAAAAACTTTAAATTTAAGGTAACAATTATATTTATCTAAAATAATGCATCTAACAAGAAACACACACATGAATATATATACAACACACACACGCGTCATTTGGAAACTGTTAGTTTCTCACCTAGCTATCATCCAACAATGATAGAACTGGGGAGGGAAATAAAATTACCAAATACCTTTGACTTTATATCTACAGACACATTTTTTAAACTCATTTTTTCTATTTAACATAGCACGTACTACCACTCCGATTCAGAGTCTACCTGGGAGTAATGGTGATGAAGGGTAGTCCTTCTTCCACACAGCTCACCATTAGATACAGTTTAATGTCATACCCAGGACACTAAGACCCTCAGCCCGCGGCATCTAGCACATATATGATAAAAAGAAGGAAGCGCGTGGTGTAATGGTTAAAGTCATGGGAAATGGACTCGTCGTCCCGAGTTCAAATTCTGGGCGTGATAATTGCATTTCAGTTAACGCTAATACCCTTGGGCTTCAGCTGTGGGTAAAATAGTAGGGCAGGCTGGGCTCTTTAAGCTTGTTTAGTCAACCAGTCTAGGAGAAGGAAAACTCTGAATTCAAACCTGTTGAACTCCGCTTAAGAAATTTAACTTGCATAACTACACACACACGCGCGCACACACAAACGCACGCACACACACACACACACATATAGATATAGATATGAGGGTAAGTAATCAAACAAATGTGTCTATTTTTTATATGGCTTTAAGCCGACAATTTTTGGAGGATATGTGCTTAATTGAAGTCATACCTAATTTTGAAAATTAATTAGTTAATAATTAATGAATTTAGGCGGGCATATATGTCCAAATGCAAGGCTAAACGAATCGAAAAAATGTCAATCCCTGAATGTACATTTCGACCTATTACGTCTATAAACTTGCTGATGAGACCTAATAGATCGAAATGTACATTCAGGGATTGACATTTTCTCGATTTGTTTAGCCTTACATTTGGACATATATGCCCGCTTAAATTCATTAATTATTAACTAATTAATTTTCAAAATTAGGTATGACTTCAATTAAGCCCATATCCTCCCAAAAGATATATATATATATATATATATATATATATATATATATATATATATATATATATATATATGGATACTATTCTTATTTTTAAACTCTGACGGCGTGAAAAAAAACTACTGATACAACAATTTGTTTTTACAATCTTTTGGGCCATCCTCTTGCCTTAAGCCAGAACGCTTGTCCAATGAAATTGGATCCGTGGTAGTCCTCTGATAATGGATCATGTGGTTCTTTTGGTAAAGAGTCCTCAGTTCCTTCGTCAATAGTCGTAAGCTCCTCCTCAATGATTGCAAGTGAACTGTAGTAAGTATCAGTGTTTAAGTAGTGAATCAGCAACGTATTATGGTTGTTGATTGCCAGGAGGAATAAACCACATGACCTTGGCTAGTCTATAAATTAAGGTGGGTAATTTGAGAACACCTTATATCTAAAAAAAAAAACTCCAGCATTTGTAAATACAAAATACGAATAAAAAGAAAGGAGCAAAACATACTGTTAGATAATTATTAGATTCCTAATATTTAAATACAGTAGTGTACAAATCAAAATGGCAGTCACAAGTTCAGCCGGTGGCCTTGAAGGATTGAATGACAAGGCTTGACCTCAGTCCTGATCCTTCCGGAGGATACCATGAGAATCGGTGGAGAAGACCCTCTTCCGGTTTAGATTAGAAAGAGATGTTTTAGTCAGATCGGCCAACACAACGACGGTGGTAAGTCGTTTTATGCACGGTGCTGACTCAATCTGCGCAGGTAGTCTGGTGGGGATTTCAGAATAAAATATGATCTAAGTTAAATCGAAGACTTGTGTTATTATCTAAAAACTACCAATGACACAGGGCTTCTGATGAAGAGAAATCCCCAATGGAAGACCAGACACGAAGTCCCCAAGACGAAGTCCAGCCGCTAGAAGAGACGCTAGAAAAAGAATCTAAGATAGAAAAGATGAACAGAAGAAGAATTGAAGTAAGAAAGTAAGGAAAGAGAGTATACAACAATACGCACCACTAGAAAGTAATCAACCGGCACTAGTGTAATAACCAAAAGAAAAAAAACCGAAAGAGTTGCAGAAGTTAAATATACAAAAGTGCTCAATACACTAAGTAGAGCAAATAATAATAATAAAGCCTAAAGAGTAAGAAAGTACCCGCCCATGTTTCACCTAACAGAGCATCAGGGTAATTCTTCTGATGCGTCTAACAAAAAACCTTGTGAAAGAAAGATAGAATCATTCGGAATATCGGCATAATAAATAGTACTTAGTGCATATCATCCAACTCTGTTTTTCATTTATTTTACACACTCATGCTTCGCGTTTCTGTTAAGTATCTGGTCGGCATCCTAGGTTCCAGATGTAATAAGTAAGTAAGCAAGCCAATAAGAATCCGGTGTTAAAATATTCCTTGTCAGTCCTTCGTCCAAGAGAATCCAAATGTCAATGAAATAAGCTCAGAATAGTGTCTCTATTAATACAGCAGAAGCAGCAGCAGCAGTGCCAGTGATTGGACAATAGAAATGCCTTCGGTGGTCACGTGGTAGTCAACGAGTCTATATTTAGGAGTAGGCTTCTCTCACCCGCCTTATATCTAAAAACTGCAACAGTTTCAACCAAACATTCTCATAAATATATAATAAAAACACACGCACACAGACACAGACACAGACACACACATATATATATATATATATATATATATATATATATATATATATATATATAACATATGTATACAGTTATAATATATACATAGATAATTAGATTCATCGTATATATCAACAAAGAAGCATACGTTGACTGCAAAACAACAAGTATTATATATATATATATATATATATATATATATATATAATATATATATATATATATATATATATATTATTACCTTAAGAAAGCCCAGATAAATAATATCAGACAATCGGTAGAAGACAGACAGTCGCGATTAGCCTGTCAAACAGTAAACGAAATTAGTGGTAGAAAAATCACCTCTAAATCAAAATTAAAGGCAACCAGCCAAGAAGATAGACTAAAAAAATGGAAGGACCACTTCCAGAAACTGCTAGGAAGCCCCCCAGAAATCATAGAAAGTAATATCCAAAAGATTGTAGATAAACAACTAGATATCAAGCTGGGGGATTTCACAATAGATGAAATCAACCAAGCTTTAAAGAAGCTAAAAGGTAGAAAAGCAGCAGGACTTGACGAAATACCCCCGGAGGTGTGGAAGATAGGAAAGTTCAATGACATACTGCTTAGGCTATGCAATGCAGTATATAGACAAAATAGAATAGATAAATAGACGAAAGGCTGCATCCTCCCATTCCCTAAAAAGGGAGATCTCGGAATCGCTAAAAACTACAGAGGCATAACTCTCACTGCCATTGCAGCCAAGATATTTAATGCCCTTCTACTTAATCGCATCCGGCCCGAAATAGAAAAAAATCCTTAGGAGAAACCAAAATGGATCCACAACCTCTCAGATCCTGACTATTCGACGGATCATAGAAGGGGTACGAGCAAAGAATCTAGAGGCAACGCTAGTATTCGTAGATTTCTCCAAGGCATTTGATTCCATACATAGAGGAAAAATGGAACAAATACTATTAGCATATGGCCTCCCCAATGAAACGGTTTCAGCTATAATGATGCTATACAAAGACACTAAAGCGATGGTACGCTCACCTGATGGCGACACAGATTTCTTTGACATCGCTGATGGAGTCCTTCAAGGAGACACACTGGCACCATATATATTTATAATATGCCTAGACTACGTACTCCGAACATCATTACCATAAAAGAAAAAAAATTAACACTAAAAAAGGCAAGAAACAGGCGATATCCCGCACAAACAATCACAGATGCGGATTATGCTGATGACCTTGTACTTCTTGCAGATACACCGGCACAGGCTGAATCACTGCTACATAGCTTGGAGGAGGCAGCAAAGAATATAGGCCTCTATGTGAACTCCGGTAAAACAGAGTTCATGAATTTAAAAAATAAAGGAGACATCTCCACACTCGACGGCCAGCCTCTTAAGCCAGTAGAACAATTCACATACCTAGGTGGTAATATCTCCTCCCCAGAGAGCGATGTTAATACACGAATAGCAAAGGCATGGGCGGCCACAAATAGATTATCAGTCATATGGAGGTCCGATCTCCCTGGCAAGCTGAAGCGACAGTTCTTCCAGGCTGTGGTTGTATCGGTGCTGCTGTATGGCTGCACCACCTGGACCCTGACAAAGCGCCTTGAGAATAAGCTAAATGGGAGCTGCACAAGAATGCTGCGTGCAGTCTTGAATAAGTCGTGGAAAAAGCACCCCACAAGGAAACAGCTGTACGGTCACCTGCCCCCCGTCTCACAAACTATCCGAGTGAGACGGACAAGGCATGCAGGACACTGCTGGAGAAGCAAGGATGAACTCATAAGCGACGTTCTCCTGTGTAAGCCAATACATGGACATGCAAGTGTGGGGCGCCCAGCAAGGACCTACATTGACCAGTTATGTGAAGATGCTGGCTGCTCCGCAGAGGAGCTTCCAGGTGTAATGAATGATAGGGAAGGTTGGCGAATGATTGTCATGGATACCCGTGCTGCATGCGCGACATGATGATGATGATGATATATATATATATATATATTCCAAGTGATATCAGCTGTCATATCAAGTTAAAATGTTTGACATACTATTACAAGGTCGCACTGCTAACACAGATAAAAACGCCCCCCCTCTCTCTCTCTCTCTCTCTCTCTCTCTCTCTCTCTGTCTCTGCCTGTCTGTCTGTCTCTGTCTGTCTCTCTCTATCTCTCTAATAGCCCCTATCGGCCATCGCCCTTTGCAGATACCTAACGCGGCATAGCATCCAGAATCCACACACACCTGATTCGTGTGGCTTTTTCCTGTTCGGCCTACTTTGGTATATCCATGTGTTGATATTCACATTAGAATGCCATTTATGAATTCTACAACAGTGTCAAGAATGTCCTGTTCGAGTGGGTTATTGTTACGATTTCTCAGGCCATTCTTAGGCTTCAAGCGAGAGAACTCCCCAGCCGAGATCCCTTAAGTTAAGCAGAGAGCAATCCTTAGTAATGAGAACTTTGGTTGCTCCTTGGTATCCTTAGTGTTGGGTATGATCCTCTGATTGTTCCTTCGTCTCCCTTAGTATTGGGTATGATCCTTTGGTTGTTCCTTCGTGTTCCTTAGTATTGGGTATAATCCTATGGTTGCTCCTTGGTGTCCCTGAGTGTTGGCTATGATCGTTTGGTTGTTCCTTAATGTCTCTTAGTGTTGGGCATGATCCTTTGGTTGTTCCTTAGTGTTCATTAGTATTGTTTATGATCATATGGTTGCCCCTTGGTGTCCCTCAGTGTTGGATATGATCCTATAGTTGCTCCTTATGGTTGGGTATGATCCTTTGGTTGTTCCCTTGTGTCCCGTAGTGTTGGGTATGATCCTTTGGTTGTTCTTTTGTGTCCCTTAGTATTGGGTATGAACGTTTGCTTTTAGGTCCGTTCGTCAATGTCGAATAAAGTGCAAATGAACGGCTGTCCATATCGTCGATTAAATAGTTAACTAACCACGTATTCGAGCAATTTCTTGGCTGTTGTTTAATTCACGGGACCGTGCCGAGTCTAAAAGTGTACGTGGTGGATTCCAGCACGCCTTATATATAAAAGAAAATACAACACATTTCAAGGAATACACCAGAATTTCAGCTACAAGGAGCTACACTCTTTCCTACCATTGTAATTACCAAGAGGGAAAAAAACGTTTAAAAAACCGACCAGAATCGTAATAAATATAACGAAAGAATATTCCATCTCAGTAATTGATCCTTTTCTACATTCCATAACAAATAATCATTTTAGGAAATTTTAAAAAGTGGTTGCAATAAGTTTCCATAAAGAAAATTGGTTATGGTACTCTCACTATAGAACTGCTCGTTACATATCTCCAGCTAACTAATTACCATCAGACAAATGAAACTTGTGATATTCGTTGGGAAAATGTCTACAGCAGTGTCGTTGCTATGGAATAATATCTCCCTAATGGATTGTATGAGTCCATTTCGACCATCTTAAATTGACAGTTGAAGAATGTGGTGTGGTTTTATTGCGGGAGATCGATTTATCCAACGAATTTAATGACTGAAATCAGATGAATGTTTCAGAATATAATGTGTCTCGACTAATACACTACAATGCACAAAAGCAATATGAATATATGTTTATATATATATACAAATATATATAAATATATATATGTGTGTGTGTATGTGCGTGTGTGTGTGTCTATGTGTGTACACATATATATGTATATAGATACACACATACATAGAAATAATTACATACATACATATATATTTGTA
>CM042145.1:123746565-123764065 GCA_023376005.1 Doryteuthis pealeii
AATGAAACAGGGGAGTAATGCAAAATGATGGAATAGTTAGTTTCAAAGTTGTTCTATTTTTTATTATACCCCCTCTGTTGCAGATCTTTTTATCTGCATTCTTAGTCAGTTTCATTAGCCTTTCTAATTTAATATGATATTTTATTATATTAAAACTTAAATACTTGCACCCGGAGGGTGCATATATTTGCTAGTATATATAATGGAGATAGACTGCATTTCTGTCTGAAGCCGAAACTATATTACTACTCAAGTCACAATTCCCTTAATTATTTACGTCAAATTCTCCATGATTTCATTCTTTTAAACCTTCAGTTGTTAATAAAAATTGTTTTACATTATTAATACTGTTGATCATATCTACGTACTAATAACATGCAATTGTATTTATATATACAACAAAATAGCGGTTTACAGTTTGAACGAGAAGGCTAATTTGCATATTGATATTTAAAATTTTATTTTAATAAATGTGTGCTTGGTATTATTGATTTCTAATTGTTTGGTTTTATCTTAAGAAATATAAACAAAAATCTCGTGGTTAAATCTTAAAAGAAATTTATTTACAAGAAGAAATAACTGTAATATTATCCTTTACTTCCTATTTTAACTAAATACTTAAATTAGGAAAATTTACCAATGAAACAGGGGAGTGATGGAAAATGATGGAATAGTTAGTTTCAAAGTTGTTCTATTTTTCGATTATACCCCCTCTGTTGTAGATCTTTTTATCTGCATTCTTAGTCAGTTTCATTAGCCTTTCTAATTTAATATGATATTTTATTATATCAAAACTTAAATACTTGCACCCGGAGGGTGCATATATTTGCTAGTATATATATATATATATATATATGTGTGTGTGTGGTGTGTGTGTGTGTGTGTGTGTGTACAATGTATATTACAAGCATGAAGTCTGTTTCCCAAATGCTTGTCGGAGCGAAAAGCAAATTGCCCCAGAATCTCCTTTCGTGTCTGTCATGTTTTTTTTTCCAGTGTGCCATAAAAAATAGTTCTATTTCAACAAGCGAACGTGCTTTGTGGAAAGCACGACCGAGTCACCTAATCACTACCATACGCTGCCTTGTGTATTCCTCCGCGTCACGTCATGCATTGTAAAGAAACGGAAGAAGAAAAAAAATCGATACGTTCACTTCCAGCGAACAAACTAGTTAGTGAAATCTATGACTTCGCTTTTGTCAAAGGTTTTCTGTAACTGTGGCTTGAAGGCTGCGAGTGACTCGCGTTTGCCGGTGGCTGACGGAGTGCAAAGGGAGGTGAACAAGAAGATAAAGGAAAGACAAAAAAAAAACAAAAAAGACCCAAGAAAAAAAAGGTGGGTAGGTGGTTGGCTGGTGGGGGTGTGGGGTAGAAAGGAAATGAACAACAGAAAGATCACACTTATTATTAGAGGGTGTTGCCAAGCTTCGTTTTAAATTTGTGATGAACGCCGAAACAAATATTGAACGACGTGTTCTTTCTTTCTTTCTTTCTTTCTTCCTTTCTTTCTTTTCGTTTTACTTTCCTTTTAGTGAAATTGCTTTAGAGCGATAACCGTTTTATATATTTCTTATGTTTTTTTTAATCCTTTTTTTGCGTCCGTTGTGTTTATACTTTTATCGATGAGCTGAAATATTTAATCTATTTATATATATATATATATATATATTGTTGTGTGTGAGATTTGTTCAGATTGCTTTATTCATTCTGGTGATTTTATAAGTACATGGACATACAAAGTATGTAAAAAAAGGATCGAAACTTAAGCTGCATTTACCAAGATAGAAAAGAACAATAATTGTAACGTGCATTTTCTTTAGAATAAAAGGTGTGTCAAATTACAGATTTTAAAGCTGTATTTACCAAGATAGAAATGACGAAAGAACGGAACGTTAATTTTTCAGAATATAAGGTTTTTCAAAAAGTATCAAAAAATCTCTATATCTTTTACACATCTTGTACGTACGTACATAAAAGATAGCAAAGGAATGTCCATACATCATCATATTAGAGTGACCAACGCTTTTTCAACGACTAAATCTTAATGATTATTACCCGATGACGAACCGAAGCATGATGACCTGCAATTATGTCAGTCGCAAACCCTAACCAAGGATAGTTGGGTCTAGCCACACTGAAGAGGCATGATATGCCGAAACACGTGTCTGTGGATGACTTATTAATATATGCTCCCATGAATTTGTAATGAGCTCTCTAATTGGTAATTTAAATTAACTCTCACTACTAAGCAAATAAGCAATGATCATTTCTCTGGAAGTGACCGAAAGATACAGACATTCACCAGTCCCCGCATCAGCTGTCACGGACTACCATGCGGTCAAGCACACTGAAGAGGGTGAACTTGTCTGTGGATGACTGCTCCCATAAATTTGGTATGAGCTCTCTAACTGGTGATTTTAGATTAACTCTCACTACTAAGCATATAAGCAATGATCGTTTAGATTAACTCTCACTACTAAGCATATAAGCAATGATCGTTTCCCCGGAAATTTGATATCTTTGTGACCGTAAAATACATAAACAAACCTATGTACGTAATAGTTTAAAAAACACCAGTCACGCTGCAGCTGTCCGTGGCCGAGGGGATAAGATATCAGGCTGCCAAACGTTCAGTCGGAGTTCGACCCTAGCCAAGGATAGCTGTGTCTAGCCACCCTGGAGAGGCGTGAAACACCGAAACACGTCTCTGTGGATGACTTATTAATATATATATATATATATATATATATAATAAAATATCATATATTATGGATATCTCGTTACTATTAGTTTCATACTTACTGCAGTCATCAGACGAGTCGGTCAAAATGTTAAGATTTTAAGATAAAAAAAAGGGTGGTTTGTTTAGCGTTTATATAAACGTGAAGTGTGTTCTCGCGATGGAATGTTATACCGCTAAAAAAAAATAAAACTGTGTCTTGTTTAGCGTTTATATAACGTAACCACAATCTAAGCTTCAACCACAGAATATATGCAAACAACACCACCTTATCCAAATATGTATGGCACATTAAAGATACAACGGGCAAAACACCTATGATAAAATGGGAAATTATCAAAAAGGCCCAGGCTTACAAAGGTGGCCAGCGAAAATGCGGTCTTTGCATCGAAGAAAAATTGTACATCCTACAAAATACAAATACAAACTTATTGAACAAGAGAAGCGAACTCGTTTCCAAATGTAGACATTTAAACAAATTTTTATTATGCCATTTACCACCTGACCCTAATTAATCCCTTAATTTTTGCCCTCTATTACGTATCTTCGTGATTATTTCTTTGACGTACGAACTTATTAGCATAAGTGTATCTGAAGCTCGCTTGAACCTTAAAGTTTAGCTATCAACATAAAGCAAAAAATAGACCGCGTGATAGCTCGTTACTCGGAAAACTAATTTCTGTTCATCTAAGTTGATTGCTTTAAAAACCGCATTTATTTTTTAAATTGTTTTATTTTTGCTTTGTTCTTTTTTTTTATTTTTGGAAGGGTGCCTTTAGGCTGATTCCGATATAATGAGTGAATATTTTGATGCACTTGCCTTTTCTCAAAAGTCTTAATATGTTTGCCATTCGATGCATGCAATGAAGTAAATCCTCCAAGGCGTTTTAAATAGCTTAAAACCTCTAAGCGATAACGCATCGTATAAGTTCCTGCTAATCAATATTCCAGCTTATCAAGGATTACGTAACATGTTTAAATCGAATGTTGTATTAAGTTAAGCTTAATGCAAAATTAATATTTACGTATTTCTCCGGAAAAAAAATCATTAATTCCGAGTTTCTGATTAAGTGATATGTATCACGTTGCAATTCAATTAGAAATGATATATTTTCATCTATTTAAACTGGCGTCTTCGTTCATGTCGATTAAATGGAATTCGACTTTCCCAGAATCACGATAATCGGAATTTTAGTAGCAGTTGGCAATGAATGATCAATTTCCCCTCAAGCCCGATTTAGCTCAGAAACCACAAGGTTCCTGGTTCGATACCGTCCCTCGCCAACTCAGCGTAAGTAGCACATTGATATGTGAGGTAAAGCTGATGGTAGGTGTGCACTCCACACCAGACACAAAAACAATCTCCTTGGTCTAGCGCTTAGTGAAAAGTGGATAGACCCTTGCTTTCTGGCTGATACCGACTTTAGGCCACACCGACGACTCATATACATTATGGCGAAATGGTTAACAAGTTAGTCTCGCAGATCTATTACTACTGAATAGCATGTTCAATGTCTCATGCTTGTGACCATGTGACAAATCCTGCACGTGGTTTTGGGTAAAATTGCGTCCCATCGGGGAGTAATGGTTAACAAAGTAGTCTCGTAAATCCATTACTACTAAGTAGCGCGTTCGATCCTCACTGGAGGCCCCTTACTTGTGACCTTGTGTCATATTCTACCCGTAGCGAACGAGTTGGGTAAAAGGGTGTCCCATTGTGATGTAATAGTCAGCAAGCTCGTCTCGCAGATACATTACTACTGAGTAGCGACTTCGATCCTCACTGGATGCCCCTTAGTTGAAACATCTTGTCATATCTTACCTGTGGTAAATGGGTTGGGTAAAATTGCATCCCATCGTGGTTTGATGGTTAATAAGCTAGTCTTGCAGATCCACTACTACTGAGTAGCTACTACGGTCCTCACTGTATACCCTTACCTAAGACCTTGTTTCCTATCCTACACTTTCGGCAAAATGGTATTCCATCATGGTGTAATGGTTAAAAAGCTAGTCTCGCAGATACATTACTACTAAATAGTGAGTACTGTTACATAATCTATGCATAGATTATTGTCAACCCCCTGTATTTCTGAAGGGGTGGCCCCTTTTCATATCACGGGCGGGACTTTCCATGGAATATTACAGAAAGCCTGCGAAATACGTGAAGTCACGTGGGACCTGGTTGGCTCTCAGTTTCAGCTTGGACATCAGGCAGATAAGATTTTTCTGCCTTAGCTGGAGCTCACTGCTCACTGCACACGTGCGTTGTGTCTAGTTAGACAAATATGTTTAGTTAAGTAAATAAAGCTTTAGATAAATAATATGGTTTTGTGGTTGATGAATGTCTTGGCAACAAGACTGACCTAGAAGAAGAAATGAATCTGGGACGACCAACCAGCAAGACGAAGTCCAGACGCTAGAAGAAGAACGTAAGATACTAAAGAAGAGCAGAAGAAGAATAGAAGTAAAGAAAGGGTATACAACAGTACGAGCCTCACTAGATGACCATTATTCATGACCTTGTGTCATATCTTACCCGTGGCGAACAGATTGAGTAAAAGGACGTCCCATCTAGGTATAATGGTTAGCAAGCTAGTTTCGTAGATCCATTAGTACTTCTAAGGTAACTAACGAGTTGCTAAGGAGTTGCTTCCCTTTCATCCTTAAATGACTGACGGGAACCTGGATATGAGAATTCAGCCTTGTTACTTTGGACTGGGGTTTTGGACAGTACAGACGTGCGTTAGCACATCTGAACTAGTGAGAACGTGCGTCGGCACGGGTGGGTTAGTTACTTTTAGGTAGAATCATTTTCTACCCTGTGTTAAATTAGGACTCTCAGCAGAGAGTCAACAGAAGGCTACTGACCCCATGTCTGAAAACACACATAACACAAAGACGGTCCCATATGTGACCACACTATGACCCAAGAACTGGCCTGATACGTGAGCACATGTGTCATACACACAGCGGAACTCTATCCATCCGACTGTTTTCCCTGTCAGTGAGAATAAATAAAACAGATATTGTTATTGTTAAACACATTTCACTGTTTTTAATTTATCATTTTGTATATCCTACATTTCGGGATATAAGAGTACTGAATGTCAATTCGGGCCTCACTGGATAAGCTACTTCCGATCTTATGTCATATCCTACTAAAGTAAACGGGTTGGGTAAAATAACGTTCCATCGGTGTGTAACTGTTAGCAAGCTTGTCTAGCAGATCCATTATTATTAAGTAATACTTTGCTAGTGGTCTGCTGCCGGAAATAATCTTTCTTCTTCTTCTTCTTCTTCTTCTTCTTCTTCTTCTTCTTCTTCTTCTTCTTCTTTGAAGTGACGTCACTAGAGAATAGTAATGATCTTCGAGACGGATTCTCTAAATATACATACAGAATAGGTTCCCTAATGTATATTCTATTTCTAAACATGGCTGAGTTTTAACAGAAGAACAAAAGCATTGTGTACGCAGCGAGAATAAAACTAAATTAGATGTACTGAACTGTTAGTCTATTCATTACCCATTACACCTCAATCACAACCTATGGATGGGTGCATACAGCCACATATATACCCATACACTAACATCATATATATTATATATATATATATATATAATATATATATATATATATATATATGTAAAAATGGAAAAGGAATTGAATCCGACAATATGAGGAAAAATGAGTAAAGAAAAGAAAAGTAAATGGATAAAATGAATTTAATCGATCACTTACACATGTGTTTCGGTCAGTTTATGTGTGTGAAAATATTTCGCACACATACAAGAATCGACCTTCATCAGAGTGCTTGTATGTGTGCGAAATATTTTCACACACATAAACTGACCGAAACACATGTGTAAGTGATCGATTAAATTCATTTACTTTTCTTTTCTTTACTCATTTTTCCTCATATATATATATATATATATATATATATATGGACGAGGGTGAGTCAAAAGGTAATGCCATTTCGTTTAGTACAGGTATAATTACCAACAGAGAAAAATGTATCATACATCAAAATGAAGCTGTTCCTTTAGATTACATCCCTACTTCTCCACATTGTCACTCTTTTCTCAATAGCAATGTCCCACTTTCGAATGAGAGCATGTATCCCTGCCCCGTAAAATTCTGTTGACTGTTTTTTTTAGCCACTTCTTCACTAAAGATTTCACTTCCTCGTCACTGGAATAATGTTTTCTTCACCATCATCAGAATATCATGTCTACTGAATAGGGTTTGAGAGGCAAACATTATTCCAGTGACGAGGAAGTGAAATATGTAGTGAAGAAGTGCCTCAAAGAACAGAATTTTACGGGCGGGGTCACATGCTGCCATTTGAAGGTGGATAGACCCTTTCGCTGTCTGGATTCTCTATTAAGAGAAACGTTGACTAGGCGGAGAAGTAGGAATGTGATCCACTGAGGACCAGCTTCCTTTTGATGTATGGTATATGTTCCTGTGTTCGTAATTACACCTGTCCTAAACAAAATGGCATTACTTTTTGACTAATCCTCGTATATATATATATATATATATATATATATATATATAGTTTATCAGTAGATCCCTTCAGGGAGACATGGATAGAGTATTTCTGTTTTTTGATTCAGTTCTTTAAACCGTCTCTACGCACATATTAAAAAAAGGTCAATATTCTTTTTATTGGGACTCATTCGTTTTCTTTTTTCTTTTTTTCCGACGTAGTCATTATTGAGTCGTTTTTCCCTTTTTTTCTATTCTCCGCAATTTACGATTCATTATATATATATATATATATATATATATATATATATATATATATATATATATGATAAAATGACTGGGCCTATATATTGAAATAATGCTAATAACTAAAAGAAACCGATGAAAAAAAAAGAATATAACTTCAGTTAAGGCTGTGGGAATTGAACCATCCCAATATAAATTTCTGAATTTGAAATATTTCGAGGAAGCTTTTCCTCTTTTTTCTGCAATAAAAGAGATATGAAACTGGCGTGTTGTCTTCAACCGGAAATAAATCCGAATTGAGTTGTTAAATGTGTTCGTTTCGGTCTGATTTTTTCTATAAAAAATGTAAGATTTGAGTTGTTAATATGCATCCATTTCTGACTGGAGTGTGTGTTGAAAATTTTGTAGCATCACAATTTTCAACGCTTGTTTTAAGTTATAAAATTAATCAATATATAGGCCATGTGATTTCTATCAATTTTATATAAGCAGCAGACGTGGAACCCAGGCTTCAACACACACACACACACACACACACACACACACATATATATATGTGTATGTGTGTGTTTATGTGTGTGTGTTTAAGTGTGTGTGTATGTGTGTGTGTGAGTGTGTATGTGTGTGTAAGTGTGTATAAACGAATATCATGGTACGTGCGTGCCTTTTTTTAATCCAGCACGTTATTCCGCATTGAAATCTCGTATATACTTCAATGTGTTTATAAAAAGAAAAAGTTGAAAATTTAATTATTTATGTTTTCTGATTAAGTGACATAATTTAATAATTAAACAAACTCAATTGTTTTGTGGAACTCTTTTCTGTTCTTCATAAATAGGTACAAAAAGACGGCTATAGTTTAACCTACTCACCCTGGTGAATACATATATTACCAAACCCTCCGCACGAGCAGGATGCGACACAAGGTCAATTTCTTAAGCGGAGTTCAGCAGGTTTGAATTCAGAGTTTTCCTTCTCCTAGACCGGTTGCCTAACCAAGGTTAAAGAGCCCAGTCTGTCCTACTATTTACCCATAGCTGGAGGGAGAATTGGATTCATACCTTTCCCAAGGGTATTAGCGCCATGTGAAATTCCAACAGCTTCGTCCAGGAATTGAACTCGCGTTGACGAGTCCATTTCCTACGACTCTACCCATTAGACCAATATAGTTCTCTATGTGCTACATTCAGTTTAATATGTTTAACATCTATCCAGCCCGGGCGTAGATACTATAGATTAATCTTCGCACAGTCTATAAGTTCTGAAACTGAAGGCAACAATTACTAAAGCTGCAAAAATGTTCCACTTGATTCCAGGGAGGTATCCCCCAGGAGAGCATCTGCCCCTCGGCTAAAAATGACTGGGTTGGTTTTATTGCCGCTGCCTGAGGTTCCCAGCAGGTGAATGATGACGGAATATTAAGCAATTTTTAGACCTACCTGGGCCTCACACATATTAGTTCAGTATGTTGAAAGTGTCAAAATCGGTAATCTTGAACTTTAAGTGAACTAAATTCTTACTATAAAATTGTATTTGTGCATTGTTTGACATGAACTTAATTTATACTAAAAAACATTTTATGATATTTTGGAGTTAAAAACATGCACTAAAATGAATTTGAAAAGCGTCGTGTTTTCTCCGTGAAAATTACGTTGAATCAAAGATGGCTGTCATTGTTTGCATGCTTCTTCTCGGGAAAGAACAAAGGGACTTCACTCTTATTTCTTCATCAGTTAATTCATTCTATATAGGCACTGCCAAAGTTGCCATAAAATCCGTATTTTACAAAATAAATTCCCCCTCCCATTGAAAAAAATTACGAAAAATCAGGGATTAATCCGATTTTAAAGAAATTTCCACTGTTGATTTATCATGAAGGAATTATACATCAGTTATTTCATTTCAAAACTTTCTGATTTTTTTCAGGTCATTTGATAAATCAACACTGAAACACTTTCTCCTACTCTCTTTGATTTTATGATAAAAACGGAATGGCTCATTATTTAGTTGAGGTGATGAGACATAAGAAATTAAAATTCGGCGGATAAGCAACACCAGATTATGACGATGTAGCTTTTACATTTCATCTTGGACTATTTGGACGATCTTATTTTCAACTAGAGTAGCAGACTTGGCTAATCTGATCTATGCGGTAAATATTCTGGGAGCTGACGGCAGGTGTGACGGCAGGTTTAACATGTCATCTTTTGGAGGGTTTCATTCTTAAACAGAGGGTGTTGCAAGATGATAACGGTTGTAATTTTAAGTAACACAGGTATCTCTATATAAATAGATGTAGAGATCGTGTATATATATTTACCAACCCCTCCGCACGAGCAGGATGCGAAACTAGGTCAATTTCTTAAGCGGAGTTTAACAGGTTTGAATTCAGAGTTTTCCTTCTCCTAGACTGGTTACCTAGCCATGGTTAAAGAGTCCCAGTCTGCCCTGGTATTTACCCATAGCTGGAGGGAGAATTCGATTATACCTTTCCCAAGGGTATTAGCGCCATGTGAAATTCCAACAGCTTCGTCCAGGAATTGAACTCGCGTTGACGAGTCCATTTCCTACGACTCTAACCATTAGACCACGCGCATCCATAAGACTTGTGTATACTGATCAGTATTCAACTGTTGCAAGTTGGGTCATCAGCTTCTGAGAATCCAGACTTGGAATGGGCATGTCTATTTCCAGCATTTTGATTAGCTGGTGATTTTAGTGTGAATATTTATATCCATATTTACTGAACACTTGACCATGTCCTTTCAGATGCTACAGAATGTATTCGGTTACTCTCTGTCTTCTTTTGTCTGATGACTGGACGCTAGTCACAGCCTTCCTGTAAAGGTGAATATTATGTTCATTCTACAGATTCCTCTCTATGTGCTATACAATCTACATATTACATGTCTTACACATTCGTCGTTATGTATGTTCTATATTTTATTGATGAAATGTTAGATTTGTAATGCCTGCATTTAATGAATGTGAATGAATAAACATGTTCTTAACCCTTTGTTATTATATTATCCTTCAGTGCTTCCATAAAAAAGAAACAAACAACAATTAAAAAATAAAATAAAAATTCACCGAAAAGATCCTTTTGAAATTAATAATTGATAATTAAAAAAATTGGAAAATTTAATTTATCGGAAGTATTTAATGCGCATGCTCCTAGATTTCCTTTCAGAGTAATGAGTGTAAAAGTTGATTTAATTTAATTTTTTTTACAAAAATCGTCCAAGGCCAAAAGGTTTTTACTTTGTTTTTATTTTTAATTTTATTTCAGTTTTTATTTATGAAAATATGCGTCTGTATGCCCTCCTAAAAATACTTGTATATATCAACAAATGTATGTGACAAGCACAACGGTTAACGGCAAGAAAAATGGAATCGGAACGCCGAGTTGAAATAGCTGGAAAATGTCAACTTCTCTACCAATGATTTGGGTAAAGGCATGAATCCACATTTTCCTGATTAGAAAATTTACGGAGAATGAAAACTATAAATTCAAATCAGTTAAAACTAGTTTGTTGGCCACGGGTAGGATATGACTCAAACTCGCAATATGGAGCATCCAACTAGAATCGAACTCGCTATTCAGTAATAATTGATCTGCAAGTCTCTCTGCAAACCATTACACAACGATGGGACGTGATTTCTACGCAACGCGTTCGATATAGTTAAGATTTGAAACAGGGTCGCAATTATAGGGTATCCATTGAAGGTGGAATTCGTTAATAATTAGTAATGGACGTACAAAACTAACTTGTTCACCCATTACACTGTGTTGGCCTGAGACTAGTGAATGTAACCGAGAAAGCACACTTCTTTCTGAAACTGTATTCCTCTGACCCTCTGCATCTTGAGGAGTCTCATGTTTATAGTATATGTATCCTATTATATCATATTGTATCTATATATTAATACTCGTGTTCCTTAATTGTACGACAGTTATCATTTTGCAACACCTCTGGTTAAAAAAGAGACTGTCCAGTTGTTCCAGAGAAATGCAAAAATGTAAATCCTGATTATCAAATGTTGATTATCCGCCGAATTCATATTTCTCATGAGTGTCGACACGTTAGCTGAATAATGTACCCTTCCGTTTTTAATATGAAGAAAGAAAGGGAAGAAATGCTACACAGAAAGATTATAATAAGAGAGAAAGAAAGAAAGTCAGTGAAAGATAGAGAAAGGGAGTGAGCACGCAAAAGCGACAACGCTAATCTGTTTCAATCGAAGAATGAAAGAATGAAAAAAATGGTGTGTGTGAGAGAGAGAGGGGGAGGGAGGGGGAGAGGGAGAGAGTGTTAAATGAAGATTATGTTACTTACTGGGGTTTTCACTGTACCAAAAGCGATATATGTAGTGGTCGCTTAATGATATCTACAACACATGGGTATAGTAGGAGTTTTGATTTTATTTCTTCTCGGCTGGTGGGTGGCGAGCGTTGACAAACTTGCTGCTGGGATGACTATCGTTGGTGAGGTGGAGGGTGGCTGGTGGGTCCCACAGCCGTCGGCTGCTATGGCCGTGAGTGTCTGTCGCTCACTTGTTCTCCATCCGCTGTCTCCTGTCTGACTCTCCAACTGACCTGGGATCCCTGACTTCCTTTTATATATATCAAACGCCTACGCGTTTTTCTTTTATTATTACCCATCCTTCTTTGTTCGTTTTACCCGGAAAAAGTCCTTTGTTACTCTTTTCGTCTTCTCCCTGCCTCGATCCATCCGGAAGACCCTATTTCCGTTTGTACAATATACAACAATTATTATACTTTTCACATATTGATCTATATTTCAATAGCTCTTTGGTAAACATATCAAATGTTGTAATAATTAAATTATTATATTTTGGTATATCCACCGGTCCTTCTAGTACAATGTTTATCAACAAATGTATGTGACAAGGGTTAATGGCAAAAAAATGGAATCAGTAAGCTCAAGTTCAAATTGCCTCCCTACAAATGAATTTGGCAAAGGCGAAAATCCACCCATCGGCTGCATATATCCTGTTTAGCAAAATCGTCGAGAATTATAACTTAATATTTAAACCATTTAAGTCTGTGACTGATAGGTTAGCCACCAGTAAGATGAGACACAGGCTCGCAAGTATGGGGCACCCAGCGATTATCGACCTCGCAATTCAGTAGCAACAGATCTGTTAGTTTAACAGAGGTACGTATCTAAGTTATACGTAATAAAAATCCCAGAGTAAAATGAAGTCTCTTGGTATAACCAATTTTTGTAACCACAAATACAATTAATTTTAGAATCTGTTTATATTTCCCCAAAGAAATCCTCTAGTTAATTTCCGGTCTTGTCATCGGGTGCTTAGAATGGGGTGACTGTATCCACTGAGGAGAGGTAGTAGATACTCTAAGGTGTGTCCTGCATCTGATGGGGAGGCTCTAGTTCTGGAAATCTGGGGAATATGCAGTACATCTTTACTGTCATTTCTCCCAGGTCAACTCTGACTCGGACTGAAAGGACCTTTAAGTGTCATCTATGGGTCAAATAAAACTGTTTAAAAAGTCATTCGCTTTCGATAGGAATGTGCAAAAATAAAAGGGGCCGGTTGAGCTTACTCGGTTGATTATGTTTGGTGCTCCACCTCAGCAAATCGATCTCTTTTTACTAAAGTTCAGCTGTTATCGAGAATATGTTATTTTACTATGGTACAAAAATAGATATAAAAGTAAAATATACACGATTCCTCAACCTCTAGACATAAAATAACCCTAGACTGGTTGGCTTACCATTAAAAAATTTTCTTTGGATCTCTGCAGTTTTATATAATTTTACACTGCACATATATTTAAACTGATATCATGAAAGATGTACGACTTAATTAAAGAAAATCTTCATATTTTATTTCTTTTAATTTTGATATTATTCTTACCTAAGATTTTTATCACAACGTTTATGCCGCGTACGCTCCTGTATTGTTTTTGAATTTATTCAAGTCGTGGAGTGTGTTCTACAATCTCTTCAGGAATTCAAAGACAAACACAATATGTCTATTCTTTGTAAAGGGTTAAAGTGAAAGCTAAGCTAGTCTCTGTGATAACATACAGACACAGATAACTGATAAATGCAAGGAAGATAACTACTGAATGCGATGAAAATTCTTTTTGTTTAGAAAATGTAGAATCATTCAACAAGAAGAAATAGAATGATGACCTTCACCTTTCTTCATAATTTGTGAATTTGGAGGGTGTATCAGTGCTGATAATAAGGATCATAGACAAATAGATTTGTTTTATTTGAACAGGTCTTTTGTCCATCTTCATCTATTACTTTCCGAATAGCCACACACACACACACACACACACACACACACACACACACACATATATATATATATATATATATGACATGATGAAAGTGAGGTAGATAAATAGACGGATAATAGAAACTAAATAGATAGATCGATATGAATAGACTGGGATAGATAGATAGATAGATAGATAGATAGATAGATATGAATAGACTCGGATAGATAGATAGATAGATAGATATGAATAACCTGGGATAGATACAAAGAAAGAAAGATATGAATTGACTGGGTAGATAGATAGATTGGAAGAAACTGAGATAGATAGATAGATAGATAGATATGAATAGACCGTGTTAGAGAGATAGATATATAGATATGAAGAAACAGATAGATAGATAGATAGATAGATAGAGAGAGAGAGAGAGAGAGAGAGAGAGATACGAAGAAGCTGGGATAGATAGATAGATAGATAGATAGATAGATAGATGAATAGCCTGAGATGGATATATAGATAGTGATAACGACGAACGCGATCACGTTCCCATGGAATCATTTCACTAAACAGATCTTCCTCCCCTTCGTTTTTTTAATAACATTTTCCAAATGTTGTCTGTATCTCTACGCTGTTTATCGACGGAGTCGATCGCTCGCACATTATGTGAGTGACTTCTTTCCTTTTATACACTGGAAAGAAAGACATTGGCAAATAAGTCGCCTGAAGGAGAACAGCTCACATAATGTGCTCAGTTGACTCCCATCAACAAACAGAGCATCCATATTGGTAGCAGTTGGGTACCGTTATTTAAATAGATAGCTTCGTGAAAACGATTTCACGTGAACGTGATTCGTGTTCTTGGGAGTCACGAAGAGATGCTAGTGTTCAGTTGAACAATATCCAAGTGATAATAAAAATAGTATTTTTATTTGGATTATTATGGTTACTGGACATGGACTACAAATGAATACAAAATCACCTGAAAAGGGTTGGAAGTTCTGTGACCGAAACTTCGTAAAGAAGATGAGTATATACGAAAAAGAAATACTCCTTTTACCTAAAAAAATGAATAAGAACAATTTGCCATTTTTGCCCTCTCTCAGGGGCATTATCGAGCCTTGAAAATCACCTAAAACTCCTAATTCACAAGATTTTTCACCATCAGTAAATTCAGGGCATTAGAATCCATGAGAAAAAACAATAAAATAGATGACGTACATTTTTATCAAAATACGTAGTCTTATAATGGCTGAAAAATGGCATTTTGGGCAAACCTTTGAAGCCCCATATCTCCCTTAATACTCAAGCGCCACCATCCATCTTTTACTATGTGATACTCCTCATCGAACTCTATCAGAAAATCATATTAGTTTGGCACTTTATTTGCACACCCAATTTGCCATTTTTGCCCTCTCTCAGGGGGGTTATCGAGCCTCGAAAAATACTCACCAAATGCATCCTGTACAAACTCTAAAGCGAGCTGGTCACAATATCCAAGTGATAATAAAAATTGCATTTTTATTTGGATTATTATTGAGTGACAAGCACCCTTACAACACCCTTAATGCGAAAAAGTGTGGGGGAGAGGCTCCTCTGGGTTGAGTGTTTATAGCGCCAGGTTGTGGTGGGTTAGTGGAACTGCCTTAACAACAGATTGACTGTAATTCAAATGGAAATGAGGGTGTTGTATAGGGGTATTAAGGGGGGTGAGGCATAGAAGACTAAAATGTTTTTTCTTTTCTTTTCTTTTCTTTTTTGGGGGTTGTGTTGGGGGGGGGTCTTTAAGCCATTTGGACATTTAGGCAGAGGGTTAGAGCGAGGGTTGGGACAGCAAAGTCGATTGCTTGCACGTGGACTTACTTGTTGTGACGGGGCTAGAAATTGTGTAGTGTCCTGTTGGGGGGGCGATGGAGGCGGGGTAGCTTTGATGGGAGCTCAATTTATTTATTTTTTAATTTTATTTCCTTGTGTTTGGAGCATTGAGAGAAATTAGATCCAACGGGATGAGAAAAAGAAGTCGGCAACGATAGCGGTGGGGGTTACTAGACACGGACTAAAAATGTTGCATACTGGCATCAACTGTCTATATGTTATATAGCGGCTTCTTCATGGCCCTACTTCGCGTATCTGGATACGTAGCGGGTATCGTCACTAACCCTAGACGATATATGTAATTTGTCGTTTAATGAAATCTATAACACATGGGTATAGTAGGAGTTTTGACTTTTTTTCTCTTCTTGGCTGGACGTGGTGGGCGGCGAGCGTTGACAATGGAAATGCCCCAGGGTTGACGATGACTGCTACTACCGTTGGGATGACTGGCGATGTTGGGTAAAGAACCCTTGGTGGCGTCTTACCGCCCTTGGCCGCGACGGACCGTGTCGACGGTCACTCACTGTTCGCCGTCCGCTCTCCGCTGTCTGACTCTCTGGCTGACTTCCTATTATATATCTCAAACGCCTACGCGTTTTCTTTGTTCGCTTTTACCGGGAAAAAAGTCCTTTGTCATTTTTGTCGTCCCCTCTCTGTTTAATTTAACCGGAAATTTCCGTTTGTACAATATCCAACACAAACACATCTGAAGAAGGTTGGATGTTCTGTGACCGAAACATCGCAAATAAAATGTGCTTATACGAAAGAGAAATAGTCCTTTTTACCCGAAAAATGAATAAGAGTAACCTTTTGACAAAATACTCACAAAAAGCATTACGTACAAAGTTTTATGCGAACTGGTCACACTTATTTATTTGGTAAAATGTAATTTAGTTGTATATAAAGTATGCAAACTGGCTTATTGTCGGTATCAGCTGGACAGCGAAGAAGTCTACAACCATTTCTCTAGCGTTAGACCAGGGAGATCCTATTTGTGTCTGAGATAGAGTACCACAGCGCGTGTAAATTTGAAAAATGCCCAAGCGATAGAAAAGAATCGTATTTTTATTTGGATTCTTATGGTTACTGGACATCGACAGCAAATGAATACAATACTACCTGAAGAAGGGTGTAGTTTATGCAATCGAAACGTCATAAATAAAATGAGCATACGAAAGAGAAATAGTCCTTTTACCTGAAAAATAAATAAGAATTACTGTTTTACAAAATACTCACAAAAAGCATCATATACAAACTTTTAGACCAATAGGTAATTCTTTATTACGTAAAATGTTATTCAGTCGTAGTAAAGTCGGCAGATTGGCCTATTGTTGGTGAGGGGGTCTACCTCCTTTCACTTACACTAAACCAGGAAGATTGTTTTGCTTATGAGGTGGAGTGCTTCACCAAATATCAGCTCCCAACTTTACCATACACTTCCAAGCTATGCTACTCATGCTCTGAGTTGGTGAGGGCCGGTATCGAACCCAGAACCTTGTGGTTTTGAGGTGGATACTCTACCGTCTGAGTTAAACCGGCTCCTTTGAATAAAATATATAAGTTATCTATACATTTATAAAAAGCGGTTGGTGTGTATGTATGTATGTATGTCCGCAGAAACTACGAAAATGATACAATTGAGAACACAATAGATATATATATTTACCAACTCCTCCGCACGAGCAGGATATGACACAAGGTCAATTTCTTAAGCGGAGTTTAACAGGTTTGAATTCAGAGTTTTCCTTCTCCTAGACTGGTTACCTAGCCAAGGTTAAAGAGCCCAGTCTGCCCTACTATTTATCCATAGCTGGAGGGAGAGTAGGATTCATACCTTTCCCAATGGTATTAGCGCTAAGTGAAATTCAATTA
>CM042145.1:123779065-123804065 GCA_023376005.1 Doryteuthis pealeii
AACCGAGAGGAAGAAAAAAAAAAGAAAGAAGTGTACATATGGGTAGAAAGAAAGAAAAAAAAGAAAGAGAGAAAAAAAAATAGAAAGAAAGAAAAAAGAAAGACAGAAGAAAAGAAAGAATGGAAGAAAGAAATAAGGACAAAACGAAAGAAAACGAAAGAAAGAAATAACACAAGAAAGAAAGAAAAAAGAAAGAAAAACACAAAAAAGCGTGAAAGAAAGAAAGAAAGAAAAAAAGAAAAAAAGAAAAAAGAAAAAAGAAAAAAAAAAACATAAAAAAAAAAGAAAGAAATAAGAAAAACACAAAATGAAAGAAGAACACTAAACAAAGAAAAAAGTAAAAGACAAGAAAAAAGAATGAACGAAAGAAAGAAGAAAGAAGAATAAAAGAAAAAGAAGAATGAAAGAAAAAAGAAAGAAAAAAGGAAAGAAAAAGAAAGAAAAGAAAGAAAAAAAAGAAAGAAAAGAACAGATAAAAGAGGAAAGAAACAAGAAAATGAATCAAAAGAAAGAAAGAAAGAAAGAAAGAAAGAAAGAAAGAAAGAAAGAAAGAAAAACAGAAGCAAGGAAAAAGAAAAATATAAAAAAAGTAAGAAAAAAGAAAGAAAGAAAAGACATAAGTAAAAAACAAAGAAAGACGATCTCAAAAAGAAAGAAAGAAAAAAGAAAGGTAGAAAGAAAAAAAGTGCTAGAATGAAAGAAAGTAGTTTATTGGGAATGTAGTAGTAACACAATTGAATGGGAATATGAAATATATATTTGAAAAATTAAAATATCAGAAAATTAAAAAACTGTGAGAAAGAAAGAAAACAAACAAAAAAAATGAATGAAAAATAAAAAATAAAAATAATATAGACAGAAGAAAATAAATTAGCAAGATAGAAAAACAAAGCAAAAAAAAAAAGAAATAAACAAAGAAACAATCACTAGAAAAAAGAAATAGAAAAAGAAAGAAAGAAAGAACACAACAAAAAGATAATGAAAGAATGAAATAATGAAAGAATGAAAGAAAAGAAGAAATACAAAAATATAAAGAAAGGGATAACAAGTAGAAATAAATAGAAATGAATTAAAAACACGAGAAAAAAAGGACAATGGAATGAAGCACTAGAAAAAAGAAATGAAAAGAAAGAAAGAAGAAAGAAACACAAGAAAAATAAATTGAAAGAAAGAACAAAAGAAGCAATAGAAAAAATAAATAGAAAGAAAGAAGCAATAAAAAAGAAATATAGAGAAAGAAAAAAGAAAACGAAAAAAAAAGAGAAGCATATCAGAAAAAAAGATAATGAAAGAATGAAAGAATGAAAGAAAAGAAGAAATAAAAAAAATATAAAGAAAGAAAGGAGAACAAGTAGATGTAAATAGAAATGAATTAAAAACACGAGGAAAAAAGAACGATGGAATGAAGCACTAGAAAAAAGAAATGAAAAGAAAGAAAGAAGAAAGAAACACAAGAAAAATAAATTGAAAGAAAGAAAAGAAAGAAGCAATAGAAAAAATAAATAGAAAGAAAGAAGCAATAAAAAAGAAATAGACAGAAAGAAAGAAAGATAAAAGAAAACGAAAGAAAGAAACAAGTATCAGAAAGAAATTGAAAGAAAGAAAAAATGATTTTTCGGATGATTGAAAGAAAACAAAGACTTTCTATGAAAGATCAGTATATCTTAAAATATAATTGTTAAAAATATTAAAATCTGAAAAGTAGAAATATTTTTTTCAATAATATAATCTTCAGGTGTTTCTGGTTAATATTAGCCCTGACATACATGTTAGCAGCCTTAAATATTGGTTGTTCTCGATATCTTCCCAGATGTAGTAGTCCAGAGGAAGACCTTCGCCCTTGTGGGAGATTTTCTTTTGTAAAATTCTCGGTCAGTCACTTGGATTCCGTGTGTATGTATCATCACAATACAGGGTCAATATATAAGACCTCCCCTTGGACCAAGAGCTTTTCGAGCACATCTTTTTGTTTTATATAGGGGGAGACTTTGAAGACATGCGGGGCAAAAACAGCAAGGCAGCATAAAACTGACAACATTTCTTGCAGATCCCAGAATCGTTAAAGGCAACGCGAATTTGTTGACCTTGAACGTGAAGGATCCTGCCATCTTTCCTGAGAAGAATTTCCAAGACTCCGTGGTTGTCGGTATTGCCACAGGTATGTTGGATCCATTTATTTCCTGTGTCAGATTGGAACATGACTTGTCAATGGTCTCGATATGTGGGGAAAGAGATATTAGAAAGCAAAAAAATTGGTGCATGCTGCGTAAAGATTTAGTTAGGTCGCCTTCCATTTAAAGCCAACTCACATCATGTTATCATATATATATATATATATATATATATATATATATATATATATATATATATATATATATAACCTGTGTGTGTATGTGTGTGTGTGTGTGTGTGTGTGTGTAGAAAATTGAAAAACGAAGCATTCTAAAAGATTGAATGGTGAAGTGACGTTATAACATTTCGACTTTTAGTAAACCTTCATCAGGACTTGAGATGGAAGATGTGTTTTGTGGGTAAGGGTTGATCTTCAACATCAGGAATAAATTCATCTTTTTGGCATATTCCCTGTTTTCATATTTTCGATATACTGTCACATTTATTCATATTTACGCAAATGTATATATATATATATATATATATATATATATATATATGTGTGTGTGTGTGTGTGTGTGTGTGTGTGTGTGTGTGTGTGTGGTGGTTGTGTATGCTTGTATGTGTGTTTGTATGTACATTTATATATACACATTTATGTATATATATATATATGTGTGTGTGTATGTACAGAAGAGAGAGAATATTTCTGAAAGCGTGATATATATTCTATTAACTATGTTAATTTTCATTTGTCTAGACTTAGTAGTTGCTCAGCTATATACATCTTGAATATATATAAGTATATATATAGATAAACTTCTTACACACACACACACACACACACACACACACACACACACATATATATATATCATTTAATAGGTATTCAATTCATTTAGGTACGACTCCAATTAAACACTTATTCTCCAAAAAATTATCGGCAAAAGCCATTCTATATATATATATATATATATATATATATATATATATATATATATATATATATATAGAAGTTTATCTAAGTTTAAGGAATTACATCGACTTAGTTAAGCATAGAGTAGGGTCCTGATGAAATCATTGAGATTGAAACCATGATAGACCTTTACCTGTTATTTCCTCTGCTACTATTACTAATATTATATATATATATATATATATATATATTATATATATAATATATAAAGTAATCAACAGACACGTGTTTCGAGGTATCACCTCTCATCAGTGTGGTAAATACCATTTAACAGCTACCTCTGGCCGGGTTCGAGACCCGAATGAACTTTCGATCGCCAATCTTCTTACCCGACCGGCCCTTGGAACATTCAACAAGAGCAGGAAGAAAAAATTGGAGGATCTGAATTCGTGAATGAAACAGACTGAAAAATAGTAATGCTGATGTGGAGCACCACACCAACCGTCAGCTTTCCACTTTATAACACGTATCATATTACTTAATCGGTGCTACTCATATTCTGAGTTGGCGGGGACCGATATCAAACCCAAACCCTTGCGATTTCAAAGTGGTTACTCTAACAAGTGACCCCATTCAACATATAGACACAATAGAACATAACGAAAGGAACAAATAGCTAACTTGGTTGAAGATGATAGAAAGAAAAACATATAGACAGAAATAAAACAGAAAAAAAGGAAACATGACAAAAATAAGGAAGTTAAACTGAACGCTTTAAGATAAATAAAAATTAGAAGAAAAAGTAAATGAAAATGTAAAAATATAAATATCAACTGTATGATATATAATAGAATAATGATATATCAAACATATATTTTTAGGAATTTAAAAAAAAACATCGGGAATAAGATGTGAAAGGAAAATAAAAAAAGCAAAACTAAAAACATTCAAACAAGATAATAAAAAACAAAGAAAGAAAGAAAAAGAAAAAGAAAAAAAAAAATATATATATATATATGTATATATATATATATATATATATATATATATATATATATACATATATATATATATATATATATATATATATATATATATATATACACGAAAAAAGAAGTGAAATAAAAATCAGTGAAAAAGAAATAGTAAAAACAGATTTTGAAAAATAGAAATAAAAAAATATATATATATATATATATATATATTATATATATATATATATATATATATATTAAATAAAATATACGAATATATATATATAATATATATATATATATATATATATATATATATATATGAGGAGAATAATATTTGAAAAGAAAATAAGTGAAAAATAAAAAGTAAAGACAGATGTATAAAAAAATGGAAAGATACGAAAAATATAAAAAAATGACAAACAAAACCAAAAAGAAAAATAAACGAAGAAAAGAATAAAAAGATGGAGGTAAAGAGTGAAATCAAGAGAGACAACTAGAAATAGAAAAGTAAAGAAAAAAAATCAAGACTAAAAGATAGTGAATAAAATCGGCTCGTTTTCCTAAAGCAACAATTGATTATTGAGAAAGTAGAGAAAGAGATTTTTCCCCAGCAAAAAGATTCCCCTAATAATGGAACAACCAAAACAGCAGAACGGAACAATGCCTTTAGAATTCATAAAAACCTGCTTAGCAGCTGACAACAGACACAATAAACCCAATTTCTCATCAAGAAAAGAGCAGAGCATCGGGAGACATCACGTTTCAGAAGAAAAATCAAATGCCACTAACCAAAGTAGGAGAGCCTTCTTTAAAAAGAGAAACGTGGATTGAGAATGTTAGGTGATAGGTGTACCAAAGATTCGTCTATTGGAATAAGAACGGTACAATATCATGTTATTATTATTGTATAAGGTCGATATTAGCAGACATTTTTGATAAAATTTAAGTAAAATACGACTGAATTAGTCACAAAATTCATACCAAATTAATGCAAAATTTGTTAAACAGACAACTTTTCTCATCCTTAAACAACAAACAAATTATCAGTCATATGGAGTTCCGATATCCCTGACAAGCTGAAGCGACAGTTCTTCCTGGCTGTGGTTGTATCAGTGCTGCTATATGGCTGCACCACTGGACCCAAACGAAGTGTCTTGAGAATAAACTAGATGGGAGCTGCACAAGAATGCTGCGTGCAGTTTTGAACAAGTGGTGGAAACAGCACCTACAAGGAAGCAGCTGTACGGTCACCTGCCCCCCATTTCACAAACTATCCGAGTGAGACGGCCAAGGCATGCAGGACACTGCTGGAGAAGCAAGTATGAACTCATAAGCGACGTTCTCCTGTGGAAGCCAACACATGGACATGCAAGTGTGGGGCGCCCAACAAGGATCTACATTGACCAACTATGCAAAGATGCTGGTTGCTCCGCAGATGACCTCCAAGGTGCAATGAATGATAGGTAAGTTTGACGATAAATTGTCATGGATATCCGTGCAGCATGCGCCACATGATGATGATGATGATTATTGTATATGACGATATGTTGTCGTCTACTTAGCTTAGGGTGGCACAAGGCAAAAAAAGAGGGCCGGTTTAGCTCAGTCGGTTGAGCGTCTGACTAGAAACCACAAGATTCCGGGTTCGATACCGGCCCTCGCAAACTCAGCGTAGCACGGTAAATCTGTGCGGTAAAGTGAGGAGCTGGTGGTAGGTTTGGCGCCCCATCTTAGATGCCAAAATCATCTTCTTGGTCTAACGCTAGTGAAAACGGGATAGACTCCCTCGCTGTCTGGCTGATACTGGCATTAGGCCACCCCAACGACTTAATGTTAGGTTATATGTGTGCAAAAGTTTCCTCTATTGGAACAAGAAAGTTACAATATCAATTTATTATGATATAGAAAAGGTATATATAGATATGTTGCCGTCTACTTATGTTAGTTTGACACAAATGCAAAAAAGATTGGAGCACCCGATGAGAATTTAACAACATATGTACAATATCATTGCAATATGAAATAGAATATACATGTATTACTGGATTGATAATGTTAGGTGATATGTGTACCAAAGATTCGTCTATTGGAATAAGAAATGTACAATATCATTTTATTAAGAGATAGAATATATAGAGAGAGATAAGTTGCGATCTAATTAGCTTAGTTTGACTCAAGGCAAATGATTTGAGCACCAGGTGAGAATTTAAATATGTAAGTACAATATCATTTTATCTTGAAAATATATACTAATAGGTATGTTGCCGTCTACTGCCAAAACAAAACAAATCTATGTACAATATCCTTTTATTACGAGGTAGAATAAACACACACACACACACACACACACATATATATATATATATATATGTGTGTGTGTGTGTGTGTGTGTGTGTGTGTGTGTGTGTGTGTGTGTGTAAGTGAGAAGAATCGAAGTGAATCCGACAATGAGTTTGAAGGATACATAGAAAGAAAATGTCGTATGGATAAGAATTAGTTATTGTAATGCAAACACGTGTTTCGACCAAGACTTTGTTCTTATATATATTATATTATATTTGGTATTATTTTAAATACAAAATAAAACCAAAGGATAATAATAGAGAAACATAAAATGTAAGTACACAAAAAGCGGTCTTTTTTCTGGGCAAGATATTTTGATTTGAATTCTCTGTATTCATACCGTTTTATTTTCAAATATCAACATTTCTTGCCCAACGTAATAAAGCCAGGGAATCAATGCGCTCGAATACGTGGTTAGTTAATTATTTAAACGCCGGTCTTGAAAGTCATCAGTTAGCACGTATTCGACACGGACGAACTGATCTGCAATCAAGGTCTCTGATCAACCAAAGGATTCTACCCTACACTAATGGACACCGAGGAACAACCAAAGGATTCTACCCAACACTAAGAGGCACCGAGTAACAACCAATGATTCTTCACTAAGGATCAGCATCTACTTAACACAAGGGATCTCCACTTGAAGCCTAAAAATGGCCACAAAAATCGTAACAATCGGTCACCTACATGTCGTAATCGGGAGCCTACACTGAATCCGACCGTTTATACTATCCATTAGGGTAGTTAGTGCTCATTCCGTTATCCAGGACCGGGTACAAGTTCTAAGGTATGTTAAGTATTCTATGTTATTTTCGACTAAAGTCAGGATTGAACCTGCAATCTTTAAATGATTGTCACTTATCACAGTATTAATTCAGTTCGAAGTCTCATAAATGCTGCTAATTCCGACATAAAGGCTCACGAGCAACACCTGAAGAGGTCCCGAGGGCACATCCCCCGAAACGTTGTGTTTATAAAAATAAAGATGCTGACAACAGTCCCAAAATTTTAGATGATACAAAATGTCTTTACGTTTAAAAAATCAAATAAATTTGCAGGTTCTATATGTAGGCGGAGGCAACATAATTTTTCAGTGTTTAGGTCATCTGCGACAGGCATGTCAAATTAGGCCAAATGGATTACATATGTCTGTCATGAGAGACGCACATGACAACTAAGTCTTTAAATCCTTTTACATTAGTGATGATTGCTAGTAGTTTCCTTATTATCTGAAAGCTAAAAAAAAAAAAAAAAATTTTTTGGTAAAAAGAAGAAAGTCCATTACTGACAGAGTTAAAATAACAAAATGTACAAGTGTCTCTGTCACTTTCAATTATAGCCATGTGTTGAGTGAAAGTAGGAGAAGGGAAGAGGAAAGACTCACTCCCTTTCATTTACTTAGCCTCCTCCATCCGCAACTCAAAGGAAGAGGTGAGAGATAATGCGCTGATAACAGATTCTGTTTCTTAACAACACATGGTCCTAATGAAAATAAGAACCGTTTTCGCCCAATAATTTTTGGAAAATCTTTGGTTACTGTATGAGAGCGCAGTGTGCGTGCGGGCCGTAACTATGCTTTTTGAGGGCCGCATGCTTGACATACCTGCTCTACAGCATTCAATCCGGCCCTGAATGCGACCCAAGTAAACTAATTCATTCTGAAAGAGTGAATTAATTCTATTTGATAAAAAAAAGAAACAGCGTATTACTAGTTTTCATATATTCAACAGCGTAGCACAAAGTCTCTCTTGATCCTGGAGTTGAATTCGAGAAGATGATGTCACCAGCTCACGTGTTGTACGTTCCTATGTTTCCGTGACTTTAACCAGGAAAACCTGTAAACTGGAACAAGCAAGCTACAATGTCAGCGTTAACGGAAACGTAATCAGACGCAGAAGAAAAAGTACTTTTAAAAGACTTCCGCCCTTTCGTGCGGTCGGAAGTGGTCAGGGAAAGTGTGTTCTTTGTTTGACAGAAGAAGAAACATCGCCCCATTGTTCAATCTCTCATTCTCTTACCATCGAAGATTTCACACAATTCACCTGTACTTTCAATTTAAATCCAAGCCCAAGCTGTAATCTTATTGTTATGGAGATTCGGTGTGTCTGTCTGTCTGTCTTTAACCGATGGTACACCACTGCTTACCTTACAATACCCTCAGGAATTCTGTAAGTTTATCAATGGGTATCTTATAGACAAAATCGTTTATATCAATACATAGAATATCTTATTACAATAGAGATTCGGTGTCTGTCTGTAGCCGAAACTACGTTACAGTTTACGTCACAATACCCTCTAGAATTGCGTAAGTTTATCAATGAGTATTCAATATATAGTCAAAATCATTAATGCTAATACATAGAATAAATCTTATTTTTTAATGATGTTTAGAGATTTCCTTCAAAACAGCACATGTTATTACTGCGTTTAAAATCCAGTAATGTTTCATATATTACTAAGAAATAAAGGTTTACATGATATATGGTGTAGTAATTTACATACTGTTTTAACAAAACAGGCTTTAAGGAATAATTACTTGGTGTTATTGATCTCTAATATTATTGATTTATTTTCCATTATTTTTTATTTTATTTCATTTTAAAATTAATTGTAAGAATGATTGTTATATAGAAACCAATTAAATATAATTAAAATACAGAAAGATTACACATCTTTCTGTATTCCTTTTATTCAATTGCATTAGACTTTCTAATTTAATATATTTCATTACATTAAAACTTGAATATTTACGCCCGACTGGTGGAAATTCTTGCTAGTCTTCTGTGATAAAGATTACAGCGTCAGTTTTGTAAGCATAATTTATAAAAATGACAAAGATGTATGACTAGATCGATTGTTGACAGACGAGACACTATAAATAAATTTGGTTATAATTTCAAAATTAAAATAGGAATATCAAGCTTTATGATTGATACTTTAAACCAGAGTCATGAAAAGGGGGTACATTTGATATGTAAGGGGCATGGTATTGCGGTTATTGTCTTAGGATATGAAATCGGCGAGCCGGATTTAAATTATGTCAGTAACCAGGCGCCATTAACTACATGGCCATGCAACCTTAAATTGAATATAAATGCTCTATCCACGTTGTAACGTAATAAAGGTTACTAAACGAGGAATAACCAAACGGAGGGTGTAAATGAAATTAAACTTTTATAACATTAACAAAATACAATACTCGCCAACGGCGTCAAGAAAAGTAAACCATGCTAGTGGTATCAGACTACTCGGTCAGCATAATGTTTCCGTATTTATGAGGATTGGGACCTAACCAATTATAGGTAGGGCATATAAAAACACCCGGGCTTGAACACCGCTTACGTATAAGTATAGTACTCATAATATATATATATATATATATATATATATATATATATATATATATAGTATGAGTGCTATAATATATATCTATATATATATGTTGATAGTATGAGTGCTATATATATATATATATATATATATATATATATGGAAATAATTATTAGAATATATACACTTAGATATATAATCACATGACATTTCATGTGACGAATATCTACTGTCCATAATTCTAATAACTTTTAGGATTTGAACTTGCACTGACATTAAAACATTGAGCACATTTTTATGCAAAATCATTTCTTATTTACAACTATCATCTACATCTATCTATCTATCTATCTATCTATCTATATATATATATATATATATATATATATTATATATATATATATATAACATTGATAAGAAAGTGTATATAAATTGTTACTTTCGTGCACATTTACTTATATCACTTATATAAGTAGACCCTTCTGAATTTACCATAAATAAATATATTTTAAAAGTCCAAAATTTTATCAGTAACGAATCATCTGATTATTTTTGCATTTCCCAAACTTTCTTGCCAGCCATTTTTTATCAAGTTTTTTTATTCATTTTCTCAGAAACACCGATAACTTATCAGTTTAAACTTTATTGCAAAAACATAAGAAATGAAGAAGAATGTTTTTTTTTTAATTGAAACAGACAGTAAAGTACAGTCTTATCACAGAGTTTTTGCCAAACGCTGTCTTATTTTGCTTCTTATTTTTTTTCCAATATTCATTTTTACGCCATAATGTCATATTGTAACAACTAGTGCAACTTTTAACATATTCCTAAAATGAAATTGTTTTTGTGTATAAGCAATATTCCCCATAGAGAAGTATGACCTTACCAAAGTGGTTTTTAAGTACTTTAATATATTATTAAAATTAAAAAAATGACCTAACTTTTTCATTCCGGTTAATAAAACAAGACGCATAATCAAAACCCACCCCACTCCCCCATAATAATTGAATGTTGGATAATGGATCATATAGTATTCAGTATACTAGTACATTCAACTACATGTGCACCAGACATAGAGTAACTCGCAACAGAATCCTAAAATCTCGAGGTAGACGGTTCGCGTAATAGTTCCCTAATCCTCGCAGTCTCAGGGTATTTGCCTCATACCCCACTTGTATGGGCTGGGCACAAGGCCTCGTTTTAACGTGGGCCCACCTACAAGCAGAAGCTCATGGGTGGGAAAGAACAAAAATTGCGTCGATCCCATCGGCATTCCCCCTCAAGTGGGGCGCTCAGGCGCTGGTCAATAAACCCAGCCCTGCCCCCAAGGGGGAAGGTCACTGTTAATTTTATATTACCTCACCACCCCAGAGGCCGAAGCGCTCTGAAGCAGTTTCCGTATTCAGTCCGATGTTCTCAGACAGCCGTGTGTAAATTGTCCTGGACCAGTGCATTCAATCTTTACGAAAGGTACGCTAGGCTAACACACAACAATGAAGAAAGATGCTGTTGTTTTTTTTTACAAGCAATGAAGTACAAACGCTGTTTTCTTTTGCCTTTTTTTTTTCAATATTTATTTTTTTTAAAATTATTTTAGGAGTTTATTTTATTACATTTGAAGTTAAACCCTTTAGGTTTATTTGAAAATAGAATTTTTTATGTTACACTTCTTCAAAACTGATATTGTTATATCATACTAAACAATTAACAGGTGGGGGACAAAGAAATTTGTGATAAAAAAGCGGGGCATGGTACTAAAATGGTTGGGAACCACTGATCTAGACCTAATACTTTCTTTCCTTCTTTTCATCATTTTTTATATGTTTGATTGAAACAGATTAGCGTTATCACTTCCGCACACTCACCACCTCTTTCTATCTTTTCTTTACTCTCTTTCATTCCTTATTTGTTATTATATTTTTTCTGTGTAGCATGTCATTTTTCTTCCTTCATAATAAAAACGGAATGGTCCATTATTCAGTTGAGGTGACAATGCTCGGAAAAAGTAAGAATTCGGCAGATAAGCAACACCAGATAATCAGAATTTACACGTATAAGTAACATAGTCCATGCATAAATGAGACCCTACCAATAATTTTAAAATTTTACTTTAACATTAAGATTTTAAAAATCATCCAATTTTTTCCCCGGTTGATGAAATAAGACTTATAGCACCTAATCAATTACTCCTCCTCGTTAAATGACCAAACTACTGCAAATGTAGCTCAACCGCTAAATCATTTCCCCACTAGTACCGAAGATCGTTGATGGTTGAAAAACTGTCAGTAACCAGGCGCCGTCGTGTCCATGTCTACACTAACTTAACTTAGATATAAATGCTCTATGCATGATATTAAGCTCTGATTACTTTTAAATACAGCACCCATACTATACTTATACTATGTATAGTACTTGGGGAAAATCTAGCATTAAATCGGAAAGAATGGCGTAAGACATTTTTCGCTAGATTAAAGAGCTTTGAAGCAAATAGACTGAAACATCGAGATCAGCTCCGTCTAACTTTAAAACAAAGATATCTGACTCCCACTTTAGGAAATTCCATCTGTCAGTGTTGCTTCATAGGTCGCAGCGAGGTTGGGCTGCTATCACACTCAAGGAAACACAAAATGTCTTCTTGATAGCATGCACAACATGAGAGGAAACAAATCATTCACTGCTGACCCTCAGCTGATACCGACTTTAGGCCACACCGACGACTTTACTCACTGTTACAAGCTAATACGCGTGACTGTACGCGGTGTATTTTATACTCTGGATCCATAGATGTGTGGCTAATCAGCCCCAGCATATCCGCGTTTAGTACACGTACCTTTTTATACTCAATGTCTTCATAATGATTTAGCTGCGTGCGTGTATTCATCATGTAGCGTAAAGAAAGTCACAACCTTTTCTTCTTGTTCCTCAAACTATCTTCAAAGATTCTTTTCTTTTGGACATTTATCTTTCCAATTATGTATTCTTTCCGTTGGACTTTGGTTAGATAATAAAGTCTATTTGTTATAACTCTTTGTTAGGATTTGTTCTATATATTTGTATACCGCCCTGCGTTTGGTCACTTCTGGGATAACCTAATGCATTATAATAAATTGGTGTTAGCTACTGAGTTAACACTATCCTAAATCTTATATCATGAACTGGGGTATGTCACGTGGTGTAATGGTTAGCAAGCTAGATAGGCAGACCATTGTTAGTGAGTTTGATTCTCATTGGGCGCTCCATACTTCTGGCCTTGTGCCACATCTAATCTAAGCCAGCGAGTGGCCCCAATGGAGGTTCTTATCCCTCTACAAACGCACAGTCGGTGTATTCTAAAGCCCCAGTTGACAGGGCTGTTAAAAAGCGGTGGGGCATACCTAAATATGGTTTGGTTTGGTTTTGGTTTGGTTTACGGCATATCAACGTCAGTGGGACATTTAATGCCGACAAAGTTTTGATATAAATTCCTTCTTAATGGATACTCATTTTTTATAAACACATTTTCTATTTAAACCATAGATGGGACCCTAAAAGGTACTACCATTCCGATTGGAGTGGACCTGGGAGCAATGGTGATGAAGGGGTGCTCCACATTCCCAGAACTCCAGAACTGGAATACCACCATCGGATATCATTCCCCGGATATGAAGTAAGTGTTGCAAGTCATGGACCGCTCAGCCACCCCTGAATATAGTTCCAACCAAAAGAAGTAAAAATCAAAATAAAGGAAAGGATAAGAAAACAAGATTGCCCATCTCCTGCAGTCAGTTATTGGTGGACAAATGATATAGTAGTTAATATTACAATGTCTAAAAGCGAACAGAAATTCTGTTGGGAAAACACAAACACAAAGGTCTTGTAAGCAAAAGTAGAAACAAACATTGTTTATTTCAGGTGCCTTTTGGGGATACAAATCATGGGACCTCAGGCTAATTTTCTGGACCAGACAAAATTTCACTTATCCGTTAATTTTAACACCGAGAACTTTCTCCAATCCCTCAGTCGTTCTTTTATTTACGGCTAGCACGTGTCTCGTCGTCTTTTCTGCCAGTGAATGAATGACTTCCCATAACAAGTGTTTTCCGAAATTTATACATGGTCTGTTCTGCTACGGAACATATTGTTTTGAGTTTTAATTAGAAGAAGAATCGAGACTATCCAGACAACGCCTTTGTTAGAATCTGCTAAAATGCTTAGATGAGTTCTGGGGACCCGTGAAAACATTTCTTCACTAATAATAATAATAATAATAATAATAATAATAATATCATAAGGACAAACTATATCAAAGCGAAAATTGATAAGACCCAACAAAATAGTAAGTGTAGACTTTGTGGTAATAGAGACGAGACTGTAAACCATATATTCTGCGAATGTAGCAAATTAGCACAACGAGAATAGAAAACTAGACACGACTGGGTTGGGAAGGTGATCAACTGGGAATTATGGAAAAAATGTCATTTGTGACCATACAATAAAATGGTATATGCATAAACCAGAATATGTTCTTGAGAACGAAACACATAAAATTCTCTGGGACTTTGAAATAAAAATGGGTCACCTTATCCCAGCAAGAAGACCAGATCTAGTGTTGATAAACAAAAAAGAAAGAACTTATCAACTGGTGGATTTTACAGTGCCAGCAGATCACAGGGTGAAGCTAAAGGAAAATGAAAATTGGACAAATATCTGGATCTTGCCGGAGAACTGAAAAAGTTATGGAACATGAAAGTGAAAGTGATACCAATTGTAGTTGGTGCACTTGGAACGGCCCCAAAAGGATTGGAAAAGGGTTTGGAAAGTTTGGAAATCAGAGGAAGAATTGAAACCATTCAGAACACTGCACTGCTGCAATCTGCAAGAATACTCAGAAAACTTGCTGTCACTCAGACTCCAGTGAAAGACCATCAGCTGACACTGATGAGAAAACTCAAAAGGAGTAAATAATAATACTAATAATGATAATAAAATAATAATAATAATAATAATAATAATAGATGGAAAACAGTGGAATATGAAGGTAAAGTTCGTATCAATAGTAATTGGGGTCTTTGCAAGAGTTTCCAAAGAGTTGGAAAATAGTATGGAAGAATTGGAAATCCGAAGAAGAATCAAGACGATGGAAACAACAGCAATGTTAAGATCAGCTAGAATACTCAGAAGAGTCCTGGAAACCTGAGGACACTTGGTGCCACTCAGCCTCCATTAATTAAACCAGCAGCTTAGACGGATGTGAAAAACTCTCATGAAGAGACAACAACAACAACAACGGGGGAAATAAAATTAATGGACGGAATACAACTACCAAATCAGGATACTATAAAAACACTTAAAGTAAAAGAAACCTACAAATACTTAGGAATCTTAGAAGCAGACAATATAAAACCAACTGATATGAAAGAAAAGGTTTAAAAAGAATTCCTTAGAAGAACAAAAACTCTCTTAGAAACCAAGCTCAACAGCAGAAATCTCATCAAAGGAATAAATACCTGGGCCGTCCCCGTTATAATATAATCTGGGCCATTCTTAAAATGGACAAAAGAAGAACTCAGACAGATTGACCAAAGAACGAGGAAATTAATGACTATGCACAAGGCCCTACACCCTAGAGATGATAAAGATAGATTATGTTTCAAAAAAAGGTGGAAGAGGTCTTGTCAACATAGAGGACTGTGTAGAGACAACAATCCGAGGACGCGAAGAGTACACAAAAAAAAGCAAAGAAAGATTACTTATAGCAGCCAACAACAGCAGATGGAATGTATGGACAAACAGAAGAAAAAAAACACAAAAAAACCTAGAAAACAAAGATGGGAAGACAAACAATTACATGGATGCTTCAAACGACAAATCAGAGAGGTTGCACATTAAAAAAAACCTGGAAATGGTTAAGAAGAGGAAACCTCAAGAGAGAAACTGAATCACTAATAATTGCTGCACAAAATAATGCCTTAAGAACAAATCATATCAAAGCAAAAATTGATAAGACGCAACTAAATAGTAAATATAGACTGCGCGGTGACAGAGATGAGACTGTAAACCATGTATTAAGTGAATGTAGCAAACTAGCACAACGGGAATACAAAGCTAGACACGACTGGGTTGGGAAGGTGATCCACTAGGAATTATGCAAAAAATTAAACTTTGACCATACAACAAAATGGTATATGCATAAACCAGAATCTGTTCTTCAGAATGAAATGCATAAGTTTCTCTGTGACTTCGAGATAAAGACGGATCATCCTATCCTTGCTAGGAGACCAGACCTAGTGCTGATTAACAAAAAAGAAAAAAAAAGAAAAAAAGAGAACGTGTCAACTGGTGGAAGTTGCGGTCCCAGCAGATCACAGGGTGAAGCTGAAGGAAAATGAAAAGATGGATAAATATCTGGACCTTGCCAGAGAATTGAAAAATATGTGGAACATGAGAGTGAAAGTGATACCAATTGTAGTTGGTGCACTTGGAACGGTCATAATAAACTTGGAAAAAACTGGAGGATCTAGATACCAGAAAAAGAATTGAGACCATCCAGACTGCTGCAATCGGTTAGAATACTCAGAAGAGTCCTGGATACCCGAGGAGACTTGTGGTCACTTAGACTCCAGTGTAATACCATCATCTAACACTGATGTGAAAAACTCAAAAGGAGTGAATAATAATAATAATAATAATAATAATAATAATAATAATAATAATAATAATGATGATGATGATTTATTGCCGAATGACGTGGCCCTCACCGATAGGTCATGTGCCGGCATCCTTTTTGCGTAAGTTGGTCAGATTTGCAGGCATCAACAACTGGCGTCCAAAGAATATTATCTCCCTTCCCGCCACACCGATGTGAATTGAAGAATGGGGTGAGATCTGATAAATGTTGCGACTTGGCCTACGCGATGACAGGTTAAATGAGATCCTGCAGATATGTTGGATGCAAGCTATCTACGCCACCGCTCATACTAATCGCGAAAGAATTATTGACAGTCTTGAAGTCTCCAAAACAGAACCGAAATGCATCGCAAGGAGTCAATTATATGTAATTGACACAAGTTCAATTCCTGGACGAAGTCACAGTTCACATAGCACTAATACATTTGGGAAAGGTATGAATCTAACTATTCTCCCTCCAGCTATGGATAAATAGTAGGGCAGACTGGGGACTTTAACCTTGCTTAGGCAACCAGGAGAAGGAAAACTCTGGATTCAAACCTCTTAAATATCCGCTTGGGGTGGTCCCTACTAGAATATGTTCAGTCCTATTTAGTGATCTATTTCAATTTTGTTTAAATATTTATGTTTCTTAGTCACTCTGTCCCTGAATTTTTTATTTAAATTCTTTAAAAATTCACTCCTGTTCACGTTAGTGTTTCAAACGTTGCTGACATTCTTCAAATTTATTTTCTTTTTCCATTTCCCTTTTTTATGTTTTGCAGGTTTTGTTGTTATAGTTGTGGTTATCGTTGTTGTTTTCTTTTAATGAGACTAGCAAGAATATGCAACCTCCAGGCGTAAGTATTTACGTTATAATGCATTGATATATATATCAAATAAGAAAGGCTAACGAAATTAGATAAAGAACGCATTTAAAAAGTTTACACTTATTTTAATTAAATTTTAATTGGTTTATATATACAATAATTCAGAATGATTAATTTTGATATGTTGAAGAATAAAACAATAATATTAGAGATCAATAACACCAAATAATTATTTACTAAATCCAGTTTGGTTAAAACCAGTATGCAAATTAACACACCATGTATTATGTAAACCTTTGTTTCTTAGTGATATATACGATATATTGAAGGATTTTTAAACGAACTAATAACCTGGGTTGTTTTGAGGCAAATCCAACTCAGATTTCTATAGATATCGCTAATAAATTAGATTTATTCTATGTATTAATGATGTTGACTATAAATCAAATAATCACTGATAAACTTACGTAATTCCTGAGGATATTGTGATTTAGATTTGGTTACAGATAGACAGAAATCGAATCTCAATTATCATAAGATTAAGCAGGTTTAGGGTTGGCTTAGTTCATTCGGTACAGCATCCGCCTAGGAATTCGCAAGGTTCGGGTTTCGATGCTAGGCGCCAAATTTCATTGACTCTGCGTGGGGTATTTGCTGCCTAATCAGTCATTGTAGAATAATGGGAGTGGTACTAATTAACTCATAGTTTGGGAATGAGCGGGTTTAATACTTTTACATGGGTATTGATCTGAAAATGAACATAATAGAGTGATTGGAGTTCGAACATACTACGATATCGTACTCCAGCACGGTAGCCACTTCACCATAGGTACTACCAATGTGAATGAATCTTTCACTGCTGTTCTTAATGTGATGGTACTATTTCTGGGAGTAAATCAAATGAGTTGATTTTTATTAGCTTGACGCCGAATTTCAAAGGCTCTCTATTTGTACTTTTGATCAACAACAAATGCGTTATACCCGAAAACTTCTGTTTTGAAACTCGACAAATACAGGAATCTATATAGCATGTAGTGGCAAGTTTACCTCTGACGGTAAAACATTTGCCTAAGAATCACAAGATTCCAGGTTCGATACCGGTCACAGCCTACTCAGCGCATGAGTAGCACAACTTGTGTAACCTGATCTGTGTGGTATAGCATCTGCAAGATGAAGGTAGGTGTGGGTTCCACACCAGCAAAGGAATAATCTCCCTGGTCTAGAGCTAGCGAAAAGGGGATAGGCAACCAGGATTTTAACTCATGAAATCATGGCCATTTAGTATGAGGAATAACAGTCTCCGCGAACCGGTTTCAACACAAGATCAATTTTTACGGAGAACAATTTTAAGACAAGATCAAAGGAAGATGGTTTAATTGGTATTAGTTTAGTTTTGGTTGCAATGCTCAAGCCAAACTTAAACATTAATGGTTTATACTTCAATAAAATATCAGCTGAATAATTATGATTGAAATCCCTTGGAAAATGTCCGTATATGAAACTATTGTAATGGCCTTTTCTGTTTGTCTCAAGAAATCTGATAATAAAGCCATAAACGGTCAAGTGAAGAAATAATGAATATTCTAAAAATATTACCTTACACATAAGTGTACTTCTTTTTTTATATACAGCCCACTATGGGGAGATGTGTTTATGACTGTATGCTTTCATGTGGAAACCTATTTATCTACTAATATGAATCCACATTTTCATCTTTCTTGTTGATTGCTGTCAGAGAAAGGAAAGCACAAAAACTGAATTCATATACCATTTCTTTAAGTATAGTTTTCCTGGGTATGACAAACTGGATCTAGTGGTGAGGTTCCATCTCAGGAAAATGTAGAGTATGCCTTCATTGTTATTACTCTCATTACATTAAATTCAGAGTTTTCTTTCTCATAGACTGCTTGTTTTACAGAGACTAAAGATTCCAGTCCTTCCTACGATCTACCCATAGTTGAGAGTAGAATAGTTAGATTCATAACTTTTCCCAACCTGGAGGGTGAGACTCAAGATTGCAAGTATGGGTTATCCAGCGAGAATCTAAATCGCTATTCAGTAGTAATTGGGCTATATTTTCTGATATGGTCCATTGTGAAAATATTTTGTTCTTACATAAACTATTCCACAATAAAATGCCTGTTTCTGTTCAGAATGCTTTTGCAGTTGACTTCACCCATGCTCATGTCACTCGTGCTGACCAATCTGGTTTGTTTAATTTCCCTATCATCAACACTGTTAGTTTTGGGCATAATTCGATTCGTTTTAATGCAATTAATTCTTGGAATACTGTTCAGTCGTTATTTTTGATAAAGAAAAGATGAAGCTTGTTTCAGTAAATTATTTTGTCCTTAAAACACTTTTGAAAAATCATTTTATTGCCTCTTATAAACAACAGATTTGTATTTAGATTCTCACACGGCTAATTTGTCTCATGATATATATGTATATGTTTACGTTGTGTGTTTCATGTATCGTTTCCTGTGAGCGTCCAAGGGTGGTCATGTCCATGGATTAGCTTCACGCTATTAGGCATGGCCTCCCTTCAATAGTAGTTTAAACCAATAAAGTTTTTTTTACTTATATATTTTTTAATAATTTGTACTACTATTGATTAATAAATTTCTTATTTCTTATTTATTTTTATATTTCTAACCATACACTATGATGGGAATCCCTTTTAACCTAACCCTTTTGTCACGGATATGATGTGACACAAGGTCGTAAGTATAAAGTATTCAGCGGGATCGAACAAGCTCTTCTGTAGAAATGGATCTGAAAGATTAACTTGCTACCCATTACAGCACAATGTACGCCCAAAATACCTTTTCCAGGGTATTACCGCTATGTTAAATTACAAACAGCCTTATCAAGGTTAGATCTTGGAAACCCAGTTCATTTTCAGCGTCGATAACCGTTACGCAAGACGCCTCGGGATGCATTAACGAATTGTTCTCAGGAATATTTTACAGATTTACAGAGATATACACGCACTTGTATGAACTGCGTTAACAATCAATCGCATTTTGTAAACTTTCAAATTTATTGAAAATTAAATATTAAAAGAAAGGCATCTGCTACAAAGACGTACACTGCAGGTGGTACAGCAGTTAAGCTGATGTGATTAGTGAAGAGATTTCTTTGCAAGTTAGAGCAGATTTGACACGGGTGGAGTGCCCTAAATGCATCTATGTACTCAATTATCTTATATATATATATATATATATATATATATATATATATATATATATATATATATATAATATATATAAGTCAGTTGGTATGTATGTATGTAGGTCTGGAAGAAACTATGAAAATAAAACAACACACACACACACATACACACACACACACACACACATATATATATATATATATATATATATATATATATATATATATATATATATATATATATATATATATATATATATATATATTATATATATATATATATATATATATATATATATATATATATATATATATATGCACCAGAGCTTGTTTTTATGCTAAAATGATGAGGATGTTATTTATATTCGGAAGATATTTAAAGATAAAAATCTTAATAGTAGCATAAAGGAAATTCATTGGCGGCTTTCTTTTTGTTTATTTATTTCACTTTAGCCACTATTTATATAATAATCGTGTTAATTTGTTTTTCAAATTTTTCTGATTCTTTTGAATGTTCAAATATTAAATATACAATTATTGAATCTTTGAATCTTTGAAAAAAAATCGTAGTGGTATGTTAATTTGTATTGAAAAATAACGCAAGAAATAAGTAAGAAATTAAAAGATAAAAATTCAATAATCAAGTTTTAATTAGATCTACTTTTTACTGATTCAAAGTTTTAGTGAATATTTCATTGAACAATCGTATTAGATAAACATACATTCATTTAATCAGATTTTTCAACACTCACAAGAATATCACCTTTTCTTTGTATGTATGCGCGCACGCTCGTGTGTGTGTGTGTGTGTGTGTGTGTGTGTGTGTGTACACGTGCGCGCGTGAAAATATTTTTGTTGGGCATTATAAAAAAATCATGTGTTACCAGTGTAGGGACCGTGATTGTTTGGTGTTTGCGTAGTTGAGGATTGAAGAAGATCCGTGTTTCGATCCCCACAATTTAAATGTATAAGACTACGGAAAAATTGAAACAAAAGACAAACTTTATATACATTAATTTACAATTGGTATATTCAATTGTTCTTTCAGCAGTGTTGCCGACTGTATGTGTCTGTACGTAGTTGTGTGTGACAAGTGTGACATGTATTGTTTATATTTGTGCGATTGGTTTTGTCAAAATTGTAGCAGTTTTGTCTGTGATTGAAACTTGTGATTGAAATTTGTTGTTGTTGAGTGAGAGAGAGAGAGAGAGAGAGAAAATTGGAAACGAAAATACGAGACCAACCTGATATATCATTTTATGTCTTCGGGCAGCGACTTCTCCCCATTGTGTCGATGTTGGAGGAGAACTTTTGCTCCTACTGTCGGGTTAGTAGCATCAGCTCCAACTCTGTCGAGTCGGGAAGAGCGTAAGCTCCCACTATAGTTTTTCAGCTCTATGGTCCTATTTATAATTTTAATTATTCATCAAAAATCAGCTGATCTTTGTGCATTCCATTGAAAATCGGCAGTTTTCTAATGACGTAGATATTGCCATCGGAATGATCAAATATCAGCTGATTCTGTTCCTTGTGGAATTCCAGTTTTCTATTGATATGAATATTATCATTGGAATTTTCAACTATTATTTCTGGTTTGTAAACAATCCTTTGTCCTTAGATCATCTACATTGTAAACAATTATTTATTGTTTCTAAACTATTTCCAAACTAATGTTATTACGATTATCTTTTGTTTACCTAATTCTAAACTCATGACATACAATTGTAAAACTAGTTATTTAAGAAAACTTAATTATTTTAATTTATTCAATTCCACATACTGTAAAAATATAGGGGTCAATCCCTATACCAGACATAATATGAATTCAGAAATGTCAAAGTTTTCTATATGTACATCACCGAGTAAGTCTCTGATTGGCTGTTGCGTATCCCAGTGTCATTATATGAGAAATCCTAAACTATTCATAAATTTGCACAGAGCAAATAATGAAAGGGGGATAATAATAACAAGTCGGGGTTACCAGCTGAACAGATAGGATGTTGCAAAACCAGAAATCTGTACGGATATTGGTGTAACATCACTGATGACCTCCTTCAGTGTATTCCGGTGATGTTTAATAAGACCACCTTGTGTGTGTGTGTGTGTGTGTGTGTGTGTGTGTGTGTGTGTGGAAATATTTTTGTCGGACAGTATAGAAAATCATATTTGCTGGACATAGTAGAATTCCAGGAATTTCAAAGGTTTCTGTTTGTAGAATAGCTGTCAGATGCAAATATTTCGTTGTATACTGTAATGTAAGCATGAAATACAGATACATTTATCTTTATATTCAAACAAAGAAATTAGTGAAGCATAATAATACATCGAAAGGAAAATGGTTTTAGCGTAGAAGAAGCGAAATGATGAACTCGGCAATGGATTGATCGCCATAAACATAAACTTATCGAAGTCAAAGGTGGAATAGACGCTGAGAAATGCCCATAAGCGGAAGAGAAGGAAACGGAAGTGATCGGTTTGGGAGGAGGAAGAAGCTGGTGGTGTTGGAGGGGGAGGAGGAGGGGGAGGAGGAGGGGGGAGAAAGAAGGATGAAAAGAACCATTACGAGTTTGTCTTTTTTTTAAATCAAGAGAAACAGTGTTAGCAAATACATGGAAGAAGTAGTGTGAAGTAGACGTCCATGTTTGAATTTGTTGTTTGGTTGGATTTTACGGCATGTCAACACTTGTTGGGTTATTTCATGCCGAAGTGGTTTTGTTTTATTCATTCTTCCTGGGTATTCAATTTTTTTTTTCAAACTCAATTTTTGTAAACTCATTTTTTAATCTATTTAACTCAAAGATGGTTTACAGGTACTACCACTCCAGATCAGGGTGGACCTGGGAGTAATGCCATTAAAGATGTACTCCACACTCCCCAAACTACAAAACTGTACCTTCACAAATATGCAATTTAATGTTTGAACTAGACAAAGAAATGTTGATGTATTAGGATTCAAGAATATTTAAACAAAGAAGGAAATATTATTATAATGAAGATTTGGTGTTATTCTTGTATGAAAGGTATGTATCAAACTATTCTCAGCTATGAGTAGATAGATTATACAGACTGGGATATTTAACGTTGGTATGGCAACCAATCTAGGAGAAGAACGGTATCAAGGAAAACAGTTATGGCAAATACATAGAAGATATAGTGTGAAGTAGACAAAGAATGCTACATGAATTAGAATAGTTGGTTGGTTGGTTGGTTGGTTGGGCTTTATCATATGTAAAACACTTGTTGAGTTATTTTATGCAGAAGAGGTTTTGTTTTATTCATTCTTGTTGGGTATTCAAATTTCTATATTTTTAACTCAATTTAAAAAACAAATATTTTTAACTCAAGTTTTTAAAACTCAATTTTTACAAACTTAATTTTATTTAAAATCATTTTTTAAATTCAATTTTTATTTCTTAAACTCAATTTTTAAAATTAGCCCGTGGTGTAGGCACAAATTGATGTTGATGATACAAATAGACTTTTAAAACATTATAATGAAAATATTAATATATATATATATATATATATATATATATATATATATATATATATAATATATATATATATATATAAGGGTATGAAAACGCACAATGTTGTTAAAATGAATATATTTGTATATCCTTTTCATTGCTGAAATTGACAATATTTCGTTTTATAAAAAATCATCATCAGAGCATAATGATAAATAGGTCCGATTTTTTAGATGTAAATGTCTCATCAAGAGAGAAGCAGAACATAATTTAAATTCAAATCGGAGACATTGTTTTTCCCAAAAAGCGTGTAAGCCATGCGATCGCTTCGTCTTTCGTTCATTCGCTGCGTGTTTCGCTAACGTCATGTACATTTAGCTACATTGTATTTCTTCATTGTAATAGTTTTTGAATGATTTCTGAATATATATATTGAATATTTTTGAATATATTATATATATATATATATATATATATATATATATATATATATATATATATACCAATCCCTCCACATGAGAATAATGTCAATTTTTAACGAGTTGAATTTAGTTTTCCTTCTTCTAGATTGATTGCCATACCAAAGTTAAAGATCCCAGTCTACACACCTATCTACTCATAGCTGAGAATAGTTTGATACATACCTTTCCCAAGGGTTTCAGTACTATGCAACATGCAGCCAGTCTAGTCACGGCTTTGAATTTATGTCACCGTGTCCATTTCCTATAAGGATAAACATTGCACCCCGAACTTTCAAGACCGATTATACTGTTTGTTTCTTTTTTGTTTTGTTTTTTAGTTTCTTTTTTTGTCTTTACATGGAAATGATAAGATCACCCGATGATACAAACAGACTTTTTAAACTGATACCCACAATTCAGTTAAAGATATGAAAATAATCAAAATATTCAATATATATATATATATATATATATATATATATATATATATATATATATATATATATAGAGATTTATCCAAAACTTGGTAGCAAGGGATGATTCTATATGTGATTTCTAAGATACACTGTATTAACATTAATATTGTATGATCCAGTATGTATAAATACAGCGAATCTTTAAATCACTGAAGAGAGCTCAATGTATAATAAACTTTTTAGATTATATACAGAGCAATATTTATCTTATAAAGGAAGGAAAAACTCAACACCGTAATTCCATAATAATTAGCTATATGAAATCA